>OX377610.1:55776844-56376844 GCA_947397855.1 Thelaira solivaga | reverse complement strand
AAAATAAATTTAAATTTTTAATATCTTGCGATTCTACCGAAATCATTAAAGTGAACGACTGTCCGTTTTTCTTAGCTTTTTCGGCAATTTTTTTTTTACACTATTTCACTATGTAACAGCCAAATAAAAACTTTGATTAACTATTATAGTCGCCCACATGTAAAAATCACAACTATTTTAAATTCTACTGATAATGTTTTTCTTACGATTTTTTTTTTTTTTTTTTGGAAAATATGAGATTTTGGATCTATCGTGAATAACATTTGAAATATTTTCTCTTATGAGAATTTTATTACTCCCGCAGGGACAAATCCTATCGTAAATCTCCCTTGAATTTTTAAAAACTGTCAGCTCATATTGATTGCAAAAAGAACAAGTAGAGTGTGAAAAAACTTTTAAATTCAAAAAAATCCAGTTAAATAATGTTTAGAATTGGAGCAATATATATTGTTACTAGCTGACCCGGCCTTCAAATTTTATATGTTTTGAAAAATAATTAAGAAGAGAGGAAAAACATTTCGTCAGTTTCTTAGTAGTTTTTCTTTTGCATTATGAACAGTCATGCCTAAAAGGCAACCAAAAAAGGCAAAAGAGCACAAATGAGATAAGTTCGTGTGTGTATATAAAGAGCGATCCTGTTTTAAAATTTTTCAAATCCATTTATTATCTTGATTCTGGATTTTCAATAAAATTCTGTTTTTCTTTCATTTGTGCTCTTCTCTACATTTTTAGTACACTTCTAAGCAAGTTAGGACTTTCTAGTTTTCACCACGTGAAAGAGCGTCTCAAAAACTATCGAAACCAAAAAAAAGAGGAAAATTTTTTTTTGAGTCATAAGCCACCTTTTCATAGGCCGGGTCACATATTATAAGAAAATATTAGCCAAATCGATTTAGAAGTTCGCCGATTTAAGAAAAATTTAAAAAGTAGACATGGCAATGGGCGTGGTCTATTATTATTTTCATAAAACTTTAAGTTGATTTTTGATGAAAATATAAATTTTTGTATATTCGATCTCCTTACTCTATGAAATCGTACTTATTGAGTAAAGGAATATGCAATACCGGGTAAAAACAGGTGTAGATAAATAATCCACATACCGACTGCAGCGCCACCTGCCGGGCATATTTGTGACGCTAAGCCTTAAAAGGTGTAACCCAGAGCCATACAAAAAAATTAAATTAAATCAGCTCAGTCGTTTAGGAGAAGTACAATGTCAAACACACGTACAGAATATGTCGGTGTTTAACGTGAGTGCCTGCCCGAAGGCCCTAACTCACGGCGCTCTTAACGCACGGGTGAATACAATGCGTCTACCAACGCCCCCATATGCAACACATATGCGTACCAATTTGAAACCATGCTATTTGGACATGGCCTCCCCCTTGGGTAGGAGCGGAGCCTATCTAACACTCCTTCCGATCTATGGGTCACGGCACCCGGTTGCAATGCAACTCCACACCGAGCAGAAGCTCTCCCCGCTTTGGGTACAACCACAGCCACCACGTAACTCCCCGAAGGGCCTCACCATCGCCAGGGCAGAACCAAGGTTCTGTGGGCCTCCTGACGCCCGTGGTACCAGATTTAAGTCTCCGGTCAGACCTCGTAGCAGACTTGCTACTACCAGTTGAACTCCAAACAGTTCGGGACTGGTGGCCCCCCACCCAACAAAACATAAAACATACAACAACAAAAAGGCACAACAACAACACGACACAGAGCACAAACACTCAACAGCCGCCCTCACGGCGACACTTTGTGCCACAAGAAAGAGGCACCAGCAAGAACGGCAACAAACAACATACAAGACATGACCACAATCAACAGGTTTCCCTCACGGGTAACCAGAGGTCAACAGAATGACTCGGCAACAGGAACAAAACGACCCAGAATAACAAGCCCGGGAATGGGCAACAAACACAACAGCCAGAGGTACCAAACCCCCAGATGCCACAATACCCAAAAGGGGCTAAAAGCCAGCACGCCAACGGACAATGCCAGCGCCTACCCCAAATACCACGCCAGAGTGCCACCCCAGAGCCCTCCCCAAAGAGAGAGCTATGAGAAGACACTCTGACATGACCGTGACCCCCAAAGCAAACACCAGACACCAAACACAAGAACGACAACTCACCCACGACAACCAGACAACTGCGAAGGAACCATGCAGCGAATGTGCGTAGCAAGACAGCTTACGCAACCAAGCGATCAGCAAGCTGTAACACACACAGGGATCAACCAACCTACCTAACCAGTCTCTGTCTTCTTCTAGCGAACGCGATATGGGCAAACTCACCCAACCTAGCAACTGTACGCTCGTCCACTAAGGCCCTACTGAAATCCCAATACACTGTTGTACGGGCTATTCCCATACCATCTAAGTCGCGTACATCATCCAGAAGATGACATTCCGTCAGTACATGTCGCCAGTCCTCCGGTCCTTCGCCACAAAACACACGTACAGTCGAATTTTATATGTATATTAAGACTACGGGAGAAGGAAAATAGGCGCCGACTAATGTGCCATTCATGTTACCAATTTGAGTTGCCTGATGTCCTGTAAGTGACAAATTTAATAAATAAAGTTGCTTTGAATCAAGTTTTATATTAGATTAGATAACGTTATAGAGTTCATAAAGAAATGTTTTATTATTTACTGGATATCATTAATAACTGTCTGGCATCGGCTAAAAAATCATTTGGTATTCCAAGGATAGTCAAGATTTGTTGTAAAGGGTGTTTTTATAGACGTATAGAACTTTAAGTTGGCATTACTGTTCAAGATGGCGACCGATTTAACAGTCAAATGATTTATTTTTTGCTGTTTAATGATGCCAATTTCAGGCACAAAAATTTTTTATAATTTCCTGTAGTCGTCACTGGGTGCCGACTATTCGTAAATTGTGTTTTGCCAGTAGTCGGCAGAACGTTTTATTAAGTAATTCCAAGCCTGTCGAATACAGGAACATGTTTCTGGAGTCGGCATCTGATTGTCTTGAAAAAATTTAAAGTCAATATCATATGCCGACAATATAATCACAGTGTGGCGAGCACTGGGACATGTATGCCGACTACTGGCAAAATTAGTGTATTTTTAAAAAATTATAAATTACTCAATTTAAAAAAAAAAAATTTTAAATAGCTTAATCCATTTAAAACTATTACGGAGTTATATCAGAGTAATACCATGATCATGTATAAAATGGTACCAATTTGAAAAAGAGAACGCGTTAAACTACCGACTACTGGCAGATTTACCCTATGTGAAATGGGAAAAAATTGTTTATGATAAGAGTGTATAACTTTAAAATGACTTATCCGGTTTTCAAACGAAATATGTATCTCAAAAAATGTTTAATTATATTAACTGTAATTGGTTTTTACATCATTTTTTAGTGCAACTATTATTTTTCGAGTTATTGGGAAAAATGTTGTAAATAAAATAAGTAAATATTTTTTCAAAAAACTTATTAAATTAAAAAAAAAGAAACTTTTTTATTATATGAATAAAAATTTATATTGAAAATTTTTGGTAAATTTTTATAAAACGAAATCAAATATTTATATAAGAAAATATAAAAGTTCATTTAACTTTTGACCCAGATATCGTCTTCGAAGTCTAGACAATAGCACAGAAAACAAATTTTATTACAAACAAAACAAAACAAATATATTTAAGCAAATGCATATATTATTAAGTCCATTAAACACTAGCTGCTATAACTGTCAACACACAACTTGTTTTTTTTTTCTTTATTTAAAGTCACGTTTCTGCCGTCATTAAAAATAAACACACACACAAGACTAAATAAAACTTCAAAAGACCAACACAACTCAAGGTAAACCAGTTGGGCTCAAAGACTGTGAAATAATAATATTTAATAATAAAGAAAAAACGCAAATAGCAACAGCAACCATGACTATTATAACTGAAATAAATTAAAATAACAAATTATTTGTCTTGTTAAGCAATTAAAAACACATTTAGCAAATGGCTATAAAACTGATGACGTATAATTAATTTTTTAAGGGTGTCAGCAATTTAAAATATTTTATTCACCTTTCAGTCTTAGTAAGTTGCGCTTACATACATACATAAATAAGTTCGTATGTACATTCTGCGTAGTACAGAAAAGTTTTCCATACCAATATGTTGTAGCTGTCTTCAACTTGATTCATAAATTTTGGTATGCAGGCTTGTCAGAACTGACAGGCATAATGTCTGCGCAAAAAATCAAAAGAATCAGCCCACAAATGGCCAATGGGGCTTATAAATGGAGATCCAGCAGGAGTCCACTTTTTTATTTCATGCTGCAACAAATGCATTGCTTCGTTCACTGTGTCTCAGGTGGCTCGTTTTGCTGCAGGCACATGTCGTCCAGATAGATGCCGTCAAGTTTAGGCCACAAAAACTTAATTAGTGAGAAGCCACTCATGGAAATGCACTTCATTGGAAAGGATGACTTTTTTCACAAAATTGCATTTACTTCACTTTGCTCCATCACAACTATAATGCTTTGTTTTTTTGTAAATCTTCCCATTTTTAATAATCAGAATATTTAAACACAAGAGACAGTTGCCAAAATTTCAGAGTTCTATCGTGCACAAAAAAAAAATTCCACTAAATTTAAAAAGTGTATGTCTGTGCGTGACTTTTAAATGCTTGTGTGTAATAGAGAAATAGAGAAATCTTAAAGACGAAGGAAGAGGATTTTTTTTTTCTTATTTTCCAAATTATGTTGGTGTTCAAAAAATTTTTTACTTGGTACAATAACTACTAAGAGGGAAAACATATCTATACAGCTGTTTCATCAGACGCTACTCTGAATCTTCAGTAAATACTCACAAATTTTTCAACCATCATAAACAAATAGAAATATACTATTTTTATTTTTATCTTCTCTTTTACATATGAATACAAATGTAATTAAAGACTATGAAGAACAAAAACAAAACCGAAAAACAGAAGGTTCATCTATGGCACTTGTATAGTATAAAGTTTAACAAAATTTAAAAACTAAAAATTTTTTTTTTTTATTTGGTTCAATGCCTACTTTGTTAGTTTTTTTATTTTCTTGTTTAAACATTTTGAAAATTTTTGTTTGCCTATTGACTAAAATTCTCATTTGGTCGATTGGTATAATGAAATAAGTATTCAAATGTTTTGGCAGGAATTTAACAAGACTTTGGAGTAAACTACTGAAGATTCAAAGTAGCGTCTGATGAAACAACTGTATTATTTCTTTCTTAGTACTTATTGTACTAAGTAAATAATTTTTTGAAATTTTCCATGAGAATATCATGGAAAATAATGCATTTTTCACACCAACATAATTTGGAATTAAGCACAAATAAAGATTAAGTTTTGTTAAACTTTATTATTCCAAATAATTTAATATGTTGAATTTATTATTATTATTATTTATTTTTTAATATTATAAATAAATTCTACGACTAAATTTTTTAACGAGCACGGGTGACTTTGATCATTTACTCCTAGGGTCTAGGTAGGAATCGAAACTGCGACCACCAGATTGATATGTTAGCGCGCTACACAACAATCTACTGGGCACCCATTGGTATTTTTTATTTTTGCCATTAATTTCTATTATGTTTTGCAAAAATTTAAATTCAAATTAAATTAAATTGATTTTGCCTCCTTATTTATTCGATATTTTTCTTAAATTATTTTCTCAAAATGTATGATCATATGTATTCTGGAAGCGTGAGTATTTAAAATTTTATTGCTTATACAGGGTGGGCCAAAAGAAACCAAGGGGTGTAAAAGTTTAATAACTTTTTTGTTTATTAATTTTTTTTTTATTTTTTCTTTCAGATTATATAGACAACACTTGGAGAATTTATAATGGAGAGGTTCACAACTGAACAGAGAACCAGAACAATAGAATTTTATTATTTAAACCAGAGATCAACTTTATTGAAAATTTGATTATGAGTGATGAAGCTCATTTTCATTTGAATGGCTTTGTTAACAAGCAGAACTGTAGGTTCTGGGGTTCTCAAAGTGCAAGAGCCATTCATCAACGCCAATTGCACCATATCAGGTGTACAGTATAGTGTGGGATCACATCTGAAAATGTCATTGGGCCCTACTTCTTCGAGAATGAAGATGGAAGTGCTGTAACCGTAAATGGAGAGCGGTATCGTTTTATGATAGAAAATTTTTTACGTCCTGCTCTTGAAAACAGACCTGGTATGTGGTTTCAGCAGGACGGAGCCACTGCCCATACTGCTTGAGACACAATGGCACTTTTAAGTCAAATTTTTGGAGAGCGAATAATTTCTCGAAATTCGGAAATTATTTGGCCAGCGCGATCGCCAGATTTGACAGCACCCGACTATTTTCTTTGGGGTTTTTTGAAGGAGCGAGTGTATGTGAACAAGCCAGAGACAATCCTTGAACTCAAGGCAAACATTGTTGCAGAAATTCGAACGCTACAGCCACAAGTTTTGAAAGATGTTATGGAAAATGCTCTAAAAAGAGCCCATCAGTGCGAAGCTGAAAACGGTGGTCATTTAAGAGACATCAGTTTTCATACTTAGTGTAAAAAAATTTCCATTTTGTATATTATATAATCTGAAAGAAAAAATAAAAAAAAGTTAATAAACAAAAAAGTTATTAAACTTTTACACCCCTTGGTTTCTTTTGGCCCACCCTGTACGAAGAAGGTAGCCAGAGCTTACTTTTCTTGGATGTAGTTAATTTGACAGTACCTGAAACTTCAACATTGTTTTTCTTTTTATGGAAGCGATGCTCGACAAATACCATGGAGAATATTAACTAAAGCAATCATAAATATATTTAAGACTTGTGTGATTAGTATTGCCATAGCAAGAGGAATGCCAAGGCGATTTTTTTTTGTATCTTTGTCGTTAACTACCTAAAACCTAATTTTCTTTTTTTAGAATTAAAAAAAAATTATTTTAATCAATACATATTTTCCATTACATTTTATATCTTTTTTAGTTCTCGTTTAATATGCAACGAGAATGTGTGAATTTTAAAATTAGAATTGTATAAAAGATTCATCACAACCAAATTTTTATAGAAGAAATACATACACTAAAGGGAAAAGTTGCTTTAAGGTACTAAATAATAGACGAAATGTTTTTTACATACATATAATATGTATTTTAATTTGAAAATACACATGTTTTCTTCATGTTTGTCAAAATTTGTTATTTTACAGAAGATTTGTAATTTTTGGTCACAAACGACATGTACAAATACGCCTGACATATGGCGTGTTCTTTTCTAATATAAGTGTTGCATATATTCTACCATCCAAGAATGTTTACGTTCTATTGTCAAAAAAATGTAATAGTTAAAATCAATACCACGTTCTGTTCTCAACATGTTGCATATTATAGGCAATTTACACTGAAGCCAAATCTAGTTCATACAAGATTTTGATCGAAATCTAGTTCATTTTGACTAGATTTCCCATACAAAACAAAATTTAATTAATTACTAGATTTTGCCAAAATACGAGTGACAAATGCAGCTGTCATCCGCAAAGGAATGGGTGGGATTTGTACTCCTACATAGGAGGTCATTCAAGAAGACAAGAAATAAAGTCGGAGAAACAGAGTCTTGCGGTACCCCTGAATTGATCTTAAACTCGTTTGATGATAACGCGATCTCTGAGAAAACTTTAAATACATCGAGAGAAATTATTATCAACCCCAAAAGCAGTAAGCTTCGTCAAGAGTGCTCCATGCCACACTCTATCAAGAGCCACCACCTTACTTTCGCCAAAATTGTGAATAAAACGACACCATTTTTCCGTGAGGAAGGCCATTACGTCCCCCGTAGAACATTGTCTACGAAAACCATACTGGCGGTCGCTTAGTAGGCTGTTGGTCTCCAAATATCTCATAAGATGGAAATTGACCATACTTTCCATTACTTTGGAAAGCGCAGAGCAGATTGCAATGGGGCGGTAATTTTCTCTTTAGAATATTTTTAGCAGCCGTCACAATATCAAATTCTGATTTATTTAATTGCTCAATGTAGTCAATCAAATAATTATTACACTTAATATTATAATAATAGATTGTTTCAAGCAAGAAAACGTAGTTAGACGATTTTAATAGAGCGTTGGATACATCGGATTCAGGATAAAAGCATCTACTAGAAGTCATAGGAAATTACCAACAAAAAAAAAAAGAAAATCCTAGTTATATTCAATTTACGCTTTAAACATTTAATTGACAATTCGATGAAATCCTGTTTAAAATGAAACTCACTTACGAAAATATTAGCGTTCGTTAGAGAATTTTTTTTTTGGAGAGTTCCTTGCCTGCTTAGGCATGAGTGAAAAAAAACAAAATTTCTTGAAGAGATCAAACAAAAACAGCATTAAAATCTGTGCAGCGGTTCGAGAGTCATTAATTTTATCCAAACAAATGTGAAATTACTTTATTTACTGAGTCGCGCTTCGTACGGATGATCCCACGAAACTTGCTTCAAATTCAACTCTTGTGTAGAAGCTGGAAGTATTAAAAAAATTGTATTTAAGTCACAAGCATCAACATGTTTTGGGCATCATATGTGTATTAATCTGGTTACAAAAGTTCCAAGTAAATATATTTTTTACTTAATATTTTTTTTACCTGAAAATGTAATTTAAAAAAACTTGTAATTATTTTATATCCAATTTTATTTATTTTTTTCTCATATTGGTATTTTTATCTGCACTTATTGTCAATCTATATTTACACAATTCTTCATTCTCGCTTAAAAATAGAAAATAAACTGACATTAAAAAGACAACAACGACACACCCATCAAGTATGAGTCTGGTTGTTGTCACATACTCTTTTCTGCCTAAGAATGACTGAATGAAAAACCGACTGGTTGATAAGATGGCTTCTGTGTGTCTTTTATTCATTCGATGATGAATTTTTTTTTATGAAAAATATTTGCAGAATTTCAATTTGATCTGGCAGGTAGGATGGTGTTGAAATTGTGATGGCTTCTCTTAAAGTAGACATCTGCAACAAATAACTTTTTTGTATTTGTAAATACATTCGCCAAAATTAAATACGAATGCGTACTTGCTCACTGAGCTCAAATAGTGAAAAGTAGTGAATTGTTGCTTTTCAAATTCTTATCCGTAAGCATTTGCAAAAACCTTGTTCCGAATATAGGAAAAAGTACTACAAAAATGAGTACTGTATTTGTGGAACACCAAATACTTTGCTTAGAAAGTTAAGCACTAAAACACTTCTTAACACAAAATCGGCAAAATCATTCAACAAAAACCGACAGATGTTGTTCAGCTACGGTCACATTAAACAAATATTTGTTGAAATAAGCATAACCACTATGTAGTCCACATATACGTTTACATTTTTTGAAGTGCTGTCTTGTATTAAAAGGTCAAAAGGTTCCCGTACTTTTAAACATTTTAGTCTCTAATTGAGAATTATTTACCTTTACTCTCATTTGCTCGCATTTTACACAAAAAGTACGGAATCGGAGCTAATGAAAAACAATCATTCTCATTTAAGTTCGCTATCTTTGCATAAGCAAATACAAATATATACGAGCGCCAAAAGTAAGTAAGTAGTCATTCGTGAATTTTGTTGTTCCTGAAAAGTTAACTCATTTCTGTTTGTATTTGCAAATGCATGCACTTGCTGCAGAGTATATAAGTACTACGCAAATATAAATACATTTGTGCAGATGGCTATTTTATAAGACATAAAATTAATGTCTATTATGTGCAAGTATGTATGAATGTGTATGTACGTATTGTATGTACATGTACATATTTGTATAGTTTTACATACGTATTAAAATGCAAAAAAAATTTCAGAAAACAATAAATAAATAAATACTGAATAAATATTTTATATGTACATACTAAAGGGCTGCACAAGCATATTTGAAACAATTTTCAAGCATCATCCCTGATTTCAAATACTGTCAAGCACTGTTCTACCGCATATGAAAACAAATACTACAGTGACAAAGTGCATTAAAAATTAGAACAACCAGAACACAAATACACTAGCACAAAATTGAACACAACAATGACGCAGTAGAACAAGCAACATGACAGCAGAACTTTATAGAACTTTGCTGTATTCACACGTATGTATGTGTTTATATGTGGACTTTCACATGCCGCCAGCTCATAACAGCACCAAACAGTCACTCTTTGTAGGTGCATTGGTTTTTCGACAATCACTCTTGGATTATCATTTGCCCAAATGCGGCATTTCTGCTTATTGACGAATCCACTGAGGTGAAAATATGCCTCATCACTGAAAATTATTTTCTCCGAAAATTGATCATCCACTGTTGCCATTTCTTGGCACCATTCTGACCATTGACGACGTTTGGAATGGTCAAGAGGCTTTAGTTCTTGAGTCAATTGAACCTTGTAAGCCACACTATCGCCAACAGCAGCAATATTTTCTGCAGTACGAGCTCTATGAGCATGAACTGCTGTTTTCACATCTCCTACAGACCCGGTTTGCTCAAAATTTTGTACGCACATTTCGACGATTAAATTGACCGAAAAAATCACGAAGTGCACGATATGCATTTTGATTTGAACGCCCATTTTCATAATAAGCCTGCATAACTTTAACGCCAGGCAGTCGGAGTTTTACAAACATGTGTATGTGTGTGTGTTTTTAAAAGGCATGCGTAGTGTGTTTGATCCCGATTGTGTTGACTAAAGCAATTTGTGTGTATATATTTCTTTGCTGTAAAACAAAATTTTGTCTTGAATTTCTACTGCTGTACAAAACATAAGTACTGTTAGAACTGTAAAAAAAAGATTCAGAAAGTGTCAATGCTTGTTCTGCTGCGGCATTTTTGCACAGAACTTTTTGGTCTACTGTAAAAAGGACACTAGAAACTGTGCTTTGCTCTAGTGTCCAGTAGTGTATCGTGTATTTCAAATGGGCTTATGCAGCCCTTTAGTACATAAATACTTATTAAGGACTGAATTGAACAGAAACATACAAATCGCTTTGCGATCAACTATAATAACACAGTCAACCAAAAAAGAATGAAGTGCAAATACCTGGGAAATGATACTATTTTTCTGATGGAAATCTGTTTTTGAAATTTAACAAAGGCCTCAAAATATTGAGTTACGGGTAAAAAAAGCCTGTTTTTTGTACCTTTATGCACTTATAAACCAGTAACTTAATTGAATATCAACTGATTTTAAGTTTCTTACCGGATTTAGAAAGAAAAACTTGAGGAAGTTTGAATTTTATATATGATTATATCATTTAAGTAAACTTGAGAAATCTGTGCGTATTTCTCTACCAAACAAATGTTTTTTTAATTTTTAATTCCATCCCAAGAATTTTTTTGTGACACTGTATAATTATCTCATATTTAATTAACCTTTCTTAGTAAACTCTATATCTTCAAAGTAAAAAACAGTATTAAAAATGCAACCCTGCCTATCCAGATTTTTAGAATTGTCCTTGTAATGGTGCATTGCTACATGATTAATGTGAATGTGACTAGTTTAATTTAAAAAAAAGTATTTAAACTATGGATTTGGTCAATGTCCCAAAGAAATATTGAAAAATAAAATCTCTCAATATAGTTTACCATGTAGCAACCTGCTTGCAGAGAGAGAAACCCTTGTTACTTATATGTATTAATAAAAAAAAATTAAAAAAAACAGTCAACTGGATTGCACCATATAATTGTATATTAAAAGCCATAATAGCATCGCAAGCTCAAAGGTCTATTGACATCCACTAATAAAATTTTCTGAATTGCTTGATATATTGGGCTTAATTACCAAACTCGTTACCAAACTTTAAAATAAAATTACAATATTGACACACGTTCGTTGGTCGCAATAAGACACACAGGTTTTCTTAAATTTTTTAAGTAACCGTATTATTCATCTTTAGTTATGTTTAACAACCTTAAGACAAACAATGAACATCAAGTATTTTTTAATAGATCAAATTAACTAACAACCTGGCCATTTTTTTCAATTTCTACAAATTACTTCTATTACGAAAGATAAATATGTTTTTAACTTACAATCTTTAGGGGTTGGTTTTTTTATGAGCAAGAGCTCCCGATAAAAATTAATAATATAATTTGCAAACATGATGCACTTTATTATTTAAAAATTTATAAATTATTATTTATGTACATTGGATAGTTGAATCGAGTGAAATGTAGGGATTAATGGCTGGTTACATGTTGCTCCTTTAAATGTACTGCCATTCATAGAACGTGTTCACATTATGGTGTGTTAATTGAATTTCATTACATGCCGTCAATTAAACACATGCATGAATGGCTATTGTAGAACTCAATCAACAATGACATTCTGCATTTTTCCCCCTATTAGGACAGCACAGCAACAAAATTGAATAAGACCAGAAGCAAAGGCCGAAACAGAAGTCAACTTTAAAAATAAATGTGCATAAAATAAAATGCAACTCAAACAACGTCATTTATATCCACAAGCGAAAAGATATGTAAAAGAGTTACATAATGAATATGGACATGCAAAAATTGTATTAAAAGTTTAATAGGCTTAAATGTGTTTGTATTACATGAAAACATGAAACATAAATAAAATAAGTTCTAAATTTATCTACAACAGGAAATGATTTTTAATCCATTTTAAATTCTTTTTTAAATTGAATTTAATCTTCATATGATCCTCATGTGCGGATTTCCACACATATGCCATTTCTGTGTATTTTTTAGTAGTAACATGGCTATTTTAGTTAAAATAATTTTTTTCAGCCTTCATTCAGACATTTCATTAAATTTAACACTATCGGAGAAGGTCTAGGTGTCATATATAAGATTCTAATTTGGAATAAACGTTTACTACACATAACCCCTCATGCGTCAAGAGTAACAATTTCATGACAAGGGTTGTACAGTAAAAAAAATTATGGAAGGGTACTGATGGTCACATCTGTCTTTTGGCAAGCTTGCACAGGGCACCCCAATAACAGGGGTGCCCTGTGTCCTGAGCATGTTGGTTAAATATAAAATAACAACAACCTCAGATAATATATAACAAGGTGAATCACATAGTTTGTTTTAGCGTAACAGGAGCAATGAAGATGTGCTCTGCAGTACCTTTAAGAACATTTACAAGAAGCATACGTAAATTCAATATATGTATTTATATATGTATTTCTGGAACTATCCCTTTTTCCCTATACCTACTACCAGTCATGTTACTGGAATATACACCCTCTTGATCAGCCAAGCAATTTTAAAAGCATTTACAAGCTGTTTCGGATCGAGTCTAATTTAAGAATGCTATGGATTTTGCCTATTCTTTGTCAAAGAAGAATTCATTTATTCTAAAGTAGATACCGGGATGTGAATGATATGTGAGCAACAAAGTAACAGAGTATCTGAATAATATTGATGCTTACACTCCTTTTGTTGGCCTAGCAATCCATCTGTGGGTTAAATAATACCTTTATGCCTGCTTTTCTATGCGAAAAAGAAAAGGAAGTCTATAGGATTACTGGGCAAGTGGACAAGCGTTAGTTAAAAAGACTAATGCTGAGCACACTAGGCCAAAGGTTGTTCTGGGCCTCATCATAAATGACTTTAAACTCTGCACTTAGCTATTTATTTACATAAATTGAATTTGTGTAAGAAAGGGGCAGTTTGAAAAAGTTTTGTACATTTGTTCAGCGAAGATGCAGAATGAGTATCCTAGGCAGTGGAAGTATGAATACAGAGTATCAAGATAGAAATATGGGACGATGAAATGGTAATAAAGTACAAAATACATGTGTGGAAAACCATACACGAGGGTAGACAAATTTATTTTTTTTTTTTTTATATATCTCTAGAATATTTTTTAATCCTTTTTTATAATAAGTGTCAGACACAGTCAAGAAATTTCAATATAATTGATTAATTTTTCTCTTTTCTAATTTATAAAAGAAAATTTGTTTGTGTCATTTTCAATACAAAGGTGAGATGAAAGATACTTTGGATTTATGAAATTCAACACATTGTTTCGTCAGTGCGAAAACTGCTACAAAGTTAAAAACAGATGATAATATAAAATGGCGGCTTATAAAAATATTAAGGGAGACGCTATAAAATCATATCGCGTTTTCTGTTCTCAAAAAACATTTTGACTTTAAATGATGATGCCTATTTTATGGTTTCAATAAAACAAAAACAAGTTTTTCATATAACATTTAACTTTATTGCTTATTTAACGTTTGATATAGATATTTAAGCGATTTTCGAAATCTGATTCATTAACTGATAAGCAGTTGGCATAAAAAAATTTGGGTCTAAAAAATATAAAATATAAATTTTGTTGTAAAAGTGAATAATATCATGACTAATTGACAATTAAATTCTTTATAAGAAATTTTTTCATATTTTTACTAGTTTTTCGCTCACAAATAAAATTATTTATTTAATGTCTATGGATTCAAGATCCTTACCGACTAAAAAATATCACAATGAATTATCTAAAAATACAATTAAATTAGTTTTAACAATATCAATATTTAACGAATAATCAACATGCTTATAAAATTTATTAAATTGATTACAAATTCTTAAAAAAGGTTCGGAATTGGCATAATTTGCTCGGAATATTTTTTATCGATAAAGGGTTATAATGACGTGAAAATCGTGATGGAATATAAAAAAATATATTACTAATCAAAAAATCAGAGCGTACATTTCCTTTTAACAAATTTAAAACAAAAGTAACATTTAGCATTATTCTGCGACTTTTTAAAGTTGGTATAAGGTGGCAAGTTTAATGGATCCCAATGTAATCCAAGTAGGCAAAATGACAAAAACTGTTTTTGAACATATTCAATATTATTAACATGAATCATATAAATCAGATAGCAAACTATCGAGCCATATTCAAGAATAGGTTTTACTAAAGATGTATACAGCTGTTTGGTTATATACGGGTCAGAAAACTCCTTAGCCAAGGAGACTACGTGCTTTAGTAAAAGTTGTAGAAATATGATGTATAAATTTTAACTTCACATCAATTAGAATTCCAAGATCAGAAATAATGGCTAATTTGTCAAGTTGTTGCCCATTTAAAGTATAGTTTATACTTAAATGCTGACCACGGTAGAAGCAAACATATTTACACTTTTTGTGATTTAATTCCATTAAATTAAGATCACACCAGGTGCTAAATGCATTTAGATCATACTTGTATAAAAAAAGTAGTTGACACAGTTGTAAAAGGAAGCATTATCTCACCCTTACTTATAAATTGAGTGCAAAATATGTACTATATTTGCATTTTTTACAAGCAACATGTTGAGAAAGGAAGTTAAACTTAGGCCCATTTTTACAACTTACTTGTAAGGTCTCAGATAGATATAATTAACTTTAGTTAAAGTAACTGATAAAGTGATGAACAACTTTTTTCCATTATTACAAGTTCTCAATAAGATAAATATGTGGCACCACTGCTGTGAATACCGATTACTTTTCGTTGCTATAAATACATAATGGCAACGGCATGCCTTTTTGGGACTATTATTTTTCAAATAACTAAGAAATTATTTACATATAAAATTTTATTTCAATATTTGTTATTTTATTGTGTAATTGTACTGTTTAATTTTTGTGTATTAATAAAAAAAATTATTCAATGTCTATAGATGCTCAGGTTGCCATATCTAAAATAAAATATATGGCAAATGCTTCAAGTTCACGTTAAAAGTTAAGAGCAACACAAACGTATCTTTCATACCCTTTTTACTTAAAGTATGTTTGTAATAACCAAAAAGCATTTATCTGTTCGATAACATCCTACTTTTAGTTATCGCTTAAGGTACTGACTCACTATCCTACACGATCGTACGATTATGTCAAAATAATGTGTGACAGAATTCTGTCCTACTTGAAGAAATCGCATTAAAATGGCGAACTTTATGCCACACTATTATACAAAAAAAGATGCAAAAACATATGCTTACTCAGCTTAATACTTTTAAACGTATTTATTTTCTTCTTTGCCGCAAAATATTTTTTTTACAAATATGTACGATGAAAAATAACCTAAAAGTTTGTATAAATAAAACACAAGCTTGGTATTGTTGCTATTTTTCTGCCTTGAACATAGAAAATGCAACTCTGATCTCACAGATAAAATTTATTTTATGAAAATTTTCATAACATTAAAAAATCGAACAGACCTGTCAAAAAGTCTGCTTGTTCAATACACACTATCATACTTTTTTAGCACACATGCGTTTTTAGACAGATCGTACGACTAAGTATGATAGTGAGTCAGTACCTTTAGTTGTAATAATGGCCCTTAATCATAAATTTAACTAGTACACAAAAAATTTTTAATTATAAAAAAGATTTTTAATGAAATGACAAATATTGATCAAAATAAATTTTTTAAATACCAATATTTTTATTAATCTTAAAATAAACAATTAAAAGCATTCAAATAAATTGAAATTAACGAGATCCAAGAAAAAATTCGTTCTGGGATCATAATTTTTAAAAGCAATAAAACTTTTAAATAAAAAAAAAATCTAATTCCAAATAAAGAAATTAAACACCCAATAACTCCTCTCTAATATTTCTCTTATTGTAAGATTTTTTCTATTTGTAGTTCCTTTACACACAATTGATACTAAAGGGCTGCACAAACATACTTGAAATGGCTTACAAGCACTTTTTTATTTATAAGAACGATTGCATAAGACCGATTGACTGGTAACATATATGTGTGTAAAAAAAATGCGCTCTTAAAAGGATCCATAAAAAACAGTACAGAAATAATGAAAATCTAAAATTTCGGTTGTATTTTTGATATTTCTCGGCCGATCGTTCTGATTTTTGCACAGATATTGTAATTGTCATTTCTGACAAAGCCGCCAACCACGTTTTTTTCCCTTTTATACTTTACACAAAATACGCAAAAACCCATCCAGAAAACTGCTAAAAAATTGACGCAATCGCAGGTTTTGACTCATAGTTCCGCTTTATGTATACCGATCGAGCTGAATTTCAATAACAACTGACAGATTGGTATTCCAAATATTTTTGTACGTTGTTTACGGACTTTAGTAAGTTGATTTCACATAAGATTGATTCAATTCAGGGTACATGATTTTTTTCATCTGGTAGCATTGTTTATGGTGTCTACCAAGGAAAATTTTGAAAAATTAAAAAAAGGACAATCACAACATAATTCAATATGCTTAGCAGATTTGAAAAAAAAGTCATAAATTAGCTCAGTTGAAGAGAGTTGTCAAGGAGTGAACGTCAGGATACTATTTATTAAAAATATTATTTATTAAAAATTTAGCCATTTCTTTATCTAAACACGATTTTTTCTTTAAGTTTTTTCTAGTACAATCATATAACACAAGGTTGCAATCGGTAACAATACGAAAAAATGTGTAATTTTAAAATTTCAGTTGAGTTGAAAAAAAATTTAGACAACATATTTCTTCTATTCCATTAAATTTTTGTAAATAAAATTAAATTCAATAAAAAAAAATAAAATAATTCGCAAAATGCATATGTATGTCATACATCACAATTAATAATTCTATTTAATAAAATAAAGAATTAATTCTTTAAAATAGTTTAAAATTTTTGACACGTGCTTGTATTGAAGCAGGCACAAGAGAGCAGCTTCGAGATTTAAACAAAAATTGACAAGGTAATGAGATGGCAAATGGTCGATAAAACAATATTTTCCATTTTTGTTTTTTTAACGCTTTTCAGTCAGTCATTTTAACTTTTTATCTTTTTTCATGTAAGTGTCCACATTTTACTCCCATTTCAATTTCAGTTTAAAAAATTAAATGTGTTTCCATGATAACAACAACTCCAAAAAGAGAAATATTAAATGGAAATTGTGTAACAACTATTTACGAGTACGCTTAAAAAATATTACAAAAAAGATTTATTGAAAAAAAACAATCATTTGAGTGGCGTTTAAGCAGGTGAACTTTACACATACTCGCATTAGAGGGGGAAAAGTAAAATAAAATTTAAATATTTTATCCAAAAGCATAATAAAAGAAATCTGCATACGTGCTTTTTCCTACATTTTTATACAATAACCAATCTATAAGCAAAAACAAAAAAAAAAAAACAGGAATAGGTAAAATGACGTATTGAGAACAAAATGATAAAAATCCCAGCAGAGTAAAATTTATTTTTAATATTTTAACGTCTGCCTCTATTTATCAAAAAAAAAAAAAAAAAAAAAATTAAATTGCATAAATTATTAGAATTCAGAACAAAAATAATGAAAATTTTGCAGTCACACTTCGGGCAGAAATTTCGAAACTGTTACACATATGTACACGCTGCCCGAGAATAAATAACAATATTCCTGCTGTGTTCACACATAGAGGTGAGGGAAACCCCGGTGTATAAATTTCTTGCCAACTACTGGGAGCTGATAAGTTGCAGTAAACATGCAAATGTATCTAAATATGTGTATTATCTGCTTTTGACATGACAGGTAAAGCAACAACAGCAACAATACGTTTCTAACAATTTGTTGGGACAGTTTTATGTATGACCATGTTATCTGTCCATTCCCGTGATGATGATGAATTTTATTTTTATTATTATAATTATTGTACACATAAGAGTACATTTATTGTTACATGATTTTAATGTTGAGGTAATGGTTTTACATGACACTTTTTGCGCGTTCGTTGCATAGTTCGTTATCAAATTATAAAAAACGTTAAATAAAAAAAACGTTAATAAGTTAAAATTATAAAGGGAATGAGAGAGATATAAAGAGTACGAGAGGAAGGGAGTGAGTAATTCAGGGTTTTACAACTTTTCAGTTTTTCCAATATCACAAAATAATTTTATTCAAAAATCACCAAAACTCATGCGAAGAACATACCTGGGACGTAACAACTTGAAACAATTTTTTCCCAATCTGAATATGTACTTACACTTTAAGGGCCATTATTGCAATTTACTTATAAAGATAGTACACGAACGAGCTATTCACATTGTACTATTCATTTATTTGAACAGAACGAACTAGTCCGTGTTTTGAATTCCTATAGTTCATTTCCTTGCTCTTTATTTTAAATGAACGACCTATAAATGAAAGAACGAACTAAACTTAAACGAAAACAGTGACGAAGGAACAAAAGTTGCAAATTATTTTCTTTTACAAAAATGGTAAGATTTGAAAATTAAACCTTAATTTTTTTATAGCCATAGTGACTAAAGTACTTTTTGAATTACATTATAAAAAAGAAATCGAAAACTAAATTTCTATTTTCGTAAAAAATTCCTTCAACCCCTATTCGATATCGTTTTACATAATAAAGAACGTTCAATGACAATCAAAAATATAAGTGATAAAGATACAAAAGATCAAATTAACGAACTATTCTTTTTAAAATGAATTACGGAGCACAAGTCTAACTTTTAGTTAAAGTAAATGACAAATTGACCAATAACTTTTTTCCATTATTACTTGTTCCCAATAAAATAAATATTGTAATATTTGTAATGTGGCACCACTGCGGCTAATACCGATTACTTTTCGGACCAGAAAAATCAGAAATATAACCAAAATTTTAGATTTTTATTAATTTTTGTAATTTTTTTTATTTTGTGTAAAATATAAAACGTAAAAATTGTGGTACACAGTTTTATTAGAAACAACAGTCGTAATGTCTGTGCAAAAAACAAGAGCATATGGTTTACAAATGGCCGAGAAGCAGGAAGTCGGTCTTAAACAAATGTGTGTATGTGTGTATTTTGTGTATTCTGTGTATACTGATGATACTATATAGTAACATATAGCACTACAGTGTAAAGGTCCCTATACACGACATGGTTTTTACATATGTATTTTAGTTTTTAAATACACATGTTTTCTTCATGTCTGCCAAAATTTGTTATTTTACAGAAGGTTTATAATTTTTGATCACAAACGACATGTATTTACAAATACATCTGATAGACTCTGTTTTTGTATAACAGCTGATCTACTAAAAAATACTACTCACTTTTATCAAATCTTTTTACATATTTATATACAATTCTTTTTAATTTTAATATAATTAATATAAATACCAATTTGCAATATCCAATTTTATAAAAACAATATTTATTTTTATTTCTGTGCTTCTTCTTTTTACTACCCACGTTCGTTTGAAAAATGGCTTATAGCCGCTGAAAATAGTTTTTATTGCGTTATTGTAGTGGTGGCGAGACAGCCATTTTGTTTTCTTTTTAAGCTACAAAATAATAAACTTGTACAAAAAAATTGTATATTCTTTGCTTCAATATTATTGAAAAAGCAAAACTAGATAAAAAAATTTAATATATTTTTCTTGTAAAATTTTTTATTCAGGCGGCTAACGATACAGAAAATTATTATACAGCGACAAATATTTCCACAAAACGTAGACATTTAAAACTCTTTAATTGAAATTTTGTCAGAAGTTTTCCTCATGTTTTTTACAGAAGCAATGTTTTTGAGGGCACACACGACATGTTTTTGTATCACATTGTAAAAATTGACAAATACAGTGTAAAAAACAAAGCTACAAATACAGAAATCTTATTGAAAAAATTAGCTAGACTCTATTTTGAATAAAATGTTTAAAAATATAATAATTTTTGCCTTCCTTCAGATGTTGAGGACTTTTATTACATATGTTTGTTCATATCCAAATAGTTTACTGACTGTTGGAAAAATCCACAATAGCCTCTGCAAAAATACGAAATTTTAAAGAAAGTATTTTAAAGTTATTTGAATCAAATGGAATGTTAGTAGTCTTCTTTTTAAATAATTTTTCATTTGTTCAAAATGATTTTTCTTTTGAATTTACCTACAAAATATTTAAAGTGTATTTAATTTGTTTACTTATCTCTGCAACGTATTAAATTTATTTTATACATTTGAGTCTCAAGTTGTGTTTTGTTCACTATGCAGATTTTTAATAATTAAGTACAAAAAAATATTTTTTCACTAAATTTTTATTTTTGAAAAAAAAAAATCTCAACTTATTTTTGGTTTTTAGAAGGGTGAAGCCATTAATAAAATTTTTTAATTTTCCATTTGGCTTATTACGGGCCTAAGTCGCTATTATTATTTTATGAATGCAGTTTTAGGAATTTTTGCCTATTATTGGTTTATATCGTGTTTCAAGATTTTGTGAATATAGCATTTAGGTTAGGTTAGGTTAGGTTAACAGGTCGCCCGAAAGAAATAAAAACAAAAGCTGGGCTCACTTGGGTCCTCTGACGTTGTCCCTTTGTGATATAGAGGAAAATGAAGAAGAGGAGGGATAATAATAGCAGAGTGAAGGGGAGGAAAGAAGATAGAGAAAGAAAGAAAGAAAGTGAGAGAGTCCGTCACACAAACCAACCACTGCTTCTAATGAAGCCATATAGCATGTCGACACTTGCATTCGACAGCGCAGTGAGACCCTGCAGACGTCGCTCACCGAAGTGGATCATGCGCCGCTCTTCCAGAGCCGGACACTGGCAGAGAAGGTGCTCCACAGTTTCCTCCTCCTCCTCGTCCTGACAACTTCTACAGTAGTCATTATAACGCAAACCCATTCTTCTAGCATGGTTGCCAAAATTGCAGTGTCCCGTTACCACAGCCAATACATTTCTCAATCGGGCTCTTTGGAGCCCCAACAAATCCATACTGCGACTGCTATCCAGCCTAGGCCAGATCATCCTCGCCATATTACACGTGCATTCGTCACTCCATCTGGACTGTGCCTTTCGCAAGAATATGCTATCGATCTCTTTTTTACAGACCGATAGAGGGATGCCACAGGGCGCATTGGCATCTTGCTCTGGCAGCCTCGACCCTTCCCTCGCCAGGCTATCCGCACTGCAGTTCCCCATTGAAGTCCCATGTCCACGCACCCAAATGCGGGTGATCACCGAATGCTCTGCCATTCTATTTAAGGATGTGCGGCATTCTTGGACCAGCTGGGATGTCGAATAGACACCCGCTAAGGACCTGATTGCAGTCCGACTGTCGGTATAAATGCGAATATTCCTGCCAAATACTCCATGAAACCACAGCCAGTCTGATGTTAGCATTTAAAGTTGATATAAATATTTTAGATTATGGATATGGCACCTGCAACAGCCATATAAAAGGTGATTTTATAAGAACTATCGGAAATTTAAAAAAAAAACACATAAAATTCAGAAAAATGCATGAAATATTTATTTGGATCGATAGTTGAGTCGATATAATTTAATGTTTGAAGATTATTTCATGCAAATGTTGGCCGCGGCTGCGCCTCAAATGGTCCATCCGCTTAGTCCAATTTTGGCATACTCTTTCCAACATTTCGGTATCTCACGAATAATGTTGGCAATGTTGGCTTCCAGTGCGTCAATCGAAGCGGGCTTGTCCCTATAGACATTAGCCTTAACATAGCCCCACAAAAAATAATCTAGAGGCGTTAAATCGCACGATCTGGGCGGCCAATTGACTGGTCCCAAGCGTGAAATAAACTGTTCACCGAACTCGCCTCTCAATTGGTCCATTGTTTCGCGTGCTGTGTGGCATGTGGCACCGTCTTGTTGAAACCACATGTCATGCAAGTCAAGCTCTTCCATTTTGGGCAAAAAAAAGTTTGTTATCATCGCATCTTTGAAGAAATACGGCCCAATGATGCCGCCAGCCCATAATCCGCACCAAACGGTTGTTTTTTGTGGATGCATTGGTAGCTCTTGCAATGCTTCTGGCTGCTCTTCACTCCAAATACGGCAGTTTTGCTTGTTCACGTATCCATTCAACCAGAAATGAGCCTCGTCGCTGAACACAATTCTTCGATAAAAAAGTGGATCTTCATCTAACTTTTCAAGAGCCCATTCACCAAAAATTTGGCGTTGTGGTAGGTCGTTTGGCTTCAATTCTTGCACCAGTTGTATCTTATAAGGCTTCACACCCAAATCCTTACGCAAAATTTTTCACGTAGTGGAGTAACAGAGGCCCAATTGCTGCGAACGGCGCCGAATCGATAATTCACGGTCATCACCAACACTGGCCGATACGGCTGCGATATTTTCTTCAGTTCGCACTCTACGTAAGCGTGTTGGTGGTTTAATGTCCAACAATGTAAATTTGGTGCGAAATTTTGTTACAATAGCCCGAATAGAAGCCTCAGTAGGTCGATTAAACTGACCATAAAATGGAAGAAGCGCGCGATGAACTTTCTTAAAAGAGCACGCATTTTGGTAATAAAATTCAATAATTTGCAAGCGTTGTTCGTTTGTAAGACGATTCATGATTAAATTATAGACCAAACTGAAGATGTTTGACACAAGATACAAAACGTGCGTGAGCTGTCAAAACTAGTGTTGCCAAAAAGATAATAGCAAAAATATTACTCTTTATATACCCTTTTCACTTTTTGTGAAGGGTGTAAAAACAAATACGTACCACAAAAACAAAATAGGTACGTACATATATTTGAATTCATACACCAGATTTTACAAGAAAATCAAATTTAGCTTTTGCTGTCTTATATTTAATAGAATCTAAGCACCTAGGTTTTGAAAAAGGTGAAGAGTAGAATTTTTAATAGGTTTCTGGCTCTGATATTAAAGAAGGAAAAGATTTCATAAGCTGAGTATATTGATTATCTACGTAAAATACTTTTGGAAGAGATATATTACAAATATTTGTAAACGTATTTACTGACAACTTAGTTAGTGGATCTATTAAACGTTTATGTTTAATATCTATCAGAAGACCGTACTTTTGTAGAAAATCTGCATCAAAAATAGGTCACAACGGAGACCTAAATTTAAACTAAGTAATTTTTTTCCAAATGTTGAAATACTTGAGCCATTTGCTGCAGTTAAAAAAATATCTGATTGGCTATTATTAGGCTGGTAAAACAGAAATTTCAGCTCCACTGTCAATGAAAAACTTTAATTTATTATTACGATCATAAATAAAAAGGCGACTTGATGAATAATCAGTATTTCCATTGTTCGTCGCTGCAACAATGGATGATTTTAGTTTGTTTGATTTTCACTATTGTTAACATATGAACAAGGATGCTCACATTTTTTAGCTTGAGAACCGAATCTATAGTGAAAACGACCATTTTCTATTGAAAGAATGACCACGTGACCTTGAAGTATTTCTATTATTATCCCTATACGGAAAACGTGAGGTTCGATACTCTAGTTCCTTTTTAAGAGAACTGACTTTTAACGATATATTATTAATATTTTCACACAAGGTAGTAGTTAAATTTCCAACCGTTTTTTCATTAGAAGTTGTTTCAGAAAGTTGTTTAACACAACAAATGTCTCCATTATGAATGACTTCCCACAATCTATTTAGCTAATTGACTTAATTCATTTTGATCAATAATATTAGACCCTGTCAAAGCAATATTAAGTGACTTAGGTAATTTACATAACCACAATTTTCGTAAAACTTCTTCGCTAAAATTAGAACCAAAAAAAAAGAGCTAAAGATCTATAGAACTCAGATGGTTTTCTATCTCCCATATCACTATCAGAAGGAATTTTACTTAATTTAGATGTTTCACTCAAAGAATGACGCTCAATCAAATTTTTTTTTAAATGAATATATCGATCATTAATAAGAGGATTTTGTATTATATCTAAAACTTTAATTATAACATCTTGTGGAAGAGCAGTTATAATATATTCATATGTAGTTTGATCTACAGTTATGCCTTTAGTGGCAAGCTGCATTTCAACATGGACAAATCAGGCATCGGGACAATTAGTCCAAAATTGAGGAAACTTAACAGAAGAAGCACAAATTTCAAAGTCTACACTTAGAAGTCTATCAACTTATGGATTATTAAATGAATTATGACTGTGTACAAGATGAATTGTGTGTTTCTAAATTAACACGTGTTGGAGAGCGTGAAATCATTTTAAGAGGGAAAGTTTACATAAATTATAAATTATTATAAATTTAACTAGTAAATAAATCTTTTAAAACAAAAAGATAATAAAGATACAAAACTCAATAAAATAAACTAAAAATACAACACATCCATACATACATATATTGATTTTTTTTTTATATTTTCTTTAATCCTTAGTCATCAAGTTTCTTCTTTTCAATTGTGTTAAATTTTCAGCGAATGAGAGAAACCCAACAATTGTATTTAGAAATCTTTATGATTTTATTCAGTGTTCTTTTTGTTATTAAAATTCATCCTCTCAATCTCAAATTGTTATCCGCAGCAATGATCACAATTTTAAAGTCTGTAGACTATTTCATTATCCTTTCTAATTAATAAACAGGAAAATCATATGAGCGTTAAGAATTTTCACTTTTTAATTTAAAGAAATACAGGATCGCCAATTTATAGTTATTATAAATTTTATTATCCTTTTTTAACATTTAAAATTAATATTTATTATTTAAATTAAAAATGCTTTTTATTAATTGAAACTCAAAATTATTATCATGAAAATATCTGTCAAAAATCAATTAATAATAAATCAATTAAATTTTTTTAGACAAAGTAAATAACATGTAATAAATAATAAGTATAACATTTATACATTTACATATAAATATATAAATTGTACCTAAATGCCCCTTAAAGAAAGTCATCAATATTTTAAAGTATTTAGATCATTAAAATTAATGTAAAAAAATTAAATTGGTAAAATCAATCTGTAAACTATTAACTTTGACAATTTAATTGAGTTAAAATAAATAAAAACACTAACCCAAACTGTTCTTTATTTGGATACACAATTTTATTATTAAGATTTCAATACGATTTAAAAACTATATTTTAAAAAAAAAAATTTTTAATTGTTTTTGCTACTGACATTAGAACTCACTCCTTTTCTGAGTGTGTTTAACAGCGTTGCAAAAGTTTTCACATACATTTTTTTTCATTTAAAATATTTAACAAAATTCTACACAGTTCAGCTCTATGCACTTCCGTAGCTTCCTAAGTAATTACGTTGGATTCTTATTCTTCTATTATTATTAACAATTAAGTTCTATCATTTGACTTGTTTTAATAAGGTTTTGAAGTTTTTACTATTTTTCGTTAAGTAAAAAGTTATTTAGAATCAGTTTTGCTTTTAAATATTTTTCTTTTTTATTATTTTTCCTTTCTTTTTGTTTGTTCATACTTTATGACACTTGATGGGCTGCTATTTTTGCTTTCTCGTTTTTTCTCCTGAGGCACAGTAAGTTTCTTAAAGGTATAATTAATTTCTTTAATACTTTTGAATATCTTTCCTAACTAACGGCAAGATATTACCGGATAGTTTAATTTGGTTTGTGATTTTTACAAACAGGCTTTAACCAAAATTTTCCAAAAAGTAAAAGCCATTTTTAATTGTTTTCAGCGTTGCAATTTTAGCTTTTTTAAGGCTAGGTTCAGCCTTCTTTTCTCGTATTTAACCTAGAAGTTTTTGATTTAGCCTCTAGCTATTTCCTAGGCCTTTTTTGGAAGAATTAAAATAAATCATTTATATAAAACTAAAGCTGTAGAAAATTAATGAACACAAACTTCGAACTTGAATTGATTTCAATTTATAGTTTTTCTGCTTAATATGAAATTGATTTGCTACTACTTGAAATTTTTTCAGAAAAGGTCGCATTTTTACATAAGGAAATAATAAGCAACTTAACTAAATATACTCCACAAACCTTTGATATGTAAACTAATAAATTGGTCGAACGAAAGGAGTAAAGAAAAGTATTTGGCTTCTACCTTGTAAAATAAATGTACTTCATATCGTAACTTTTTTTTTCAAGACACATTTTTCGAAATAGGCTAATAATGCTGCAGAAAACTACCAATAATCGATCAATTTAATATTTAGTTGTCTATTTAGTACATTTAGTAATACTGAGGTTACTCGCTTTTTAGTATGAGAATAGTAATCGCATTGACAGCAACAAAATAAAGTTAAAGAATAATTGAATTCGCTTATAAGTATTTTAAGCCATGTGAAAAACGACTTATTTCTTTAGTTTTTGATATGTTTTGTTCTCTTCTTGGTTTTTTATAAAAATCATAATTAAACTTGTAATAAATGAAAACAATTTTTTGAATTTTAAGATATAGTTTTTTTAACTATTTCCCATCTTTTTTCAGAGTGATTTAGCTTTTTTTTTTTGCCAATTTAGCTTATATTTTTTTTAGCTCCTGTGGGTGCCACAAAAGAGACAAAATATTAAATCGACTACTATATGCCATAGCTATAATGGCCCTAAGGCAGAGAAAATAAATATCAAATATATGAACTGCTATATATGAAAGTGGTATAAGTCCACTTGCAGTTAAGTTAGATAAAGACGCCATCTAACTAGAATTAAGGCTGACTCATTTAAAAAATAAAAGTGGACTTATAACCCTTTCAATGAAAACAGCTAAAATTCATAGTTTTGGTAATTTAATTTAAAGATTGAAACTAGTTTCAATGAAATGATGATATCCAGTGCATCAAAGATATTTAAAAATTTTTATGTAAATTAGGATTGTAAAAAAAGTTAATTTATATGATCACCATTAACAAATCTCATTCCATAACGCAAAGCTTCGAAACCTCAAATTTCTTTGCAATTTTAATTTTGTTGATGATTTTTGCACTAACTATCTTTTTTTTTTAATTGAAAATGAATAATATTTTCAATTATAATAATATTGATATATTTTTTCTAATTTTAAATTATTTATAATAAACAAATTTTACGTTAACTTTATCTGGAGACACAGCACCTTCATCAACTGGTCTGCACAACAGATGCTAAAGGTCGCAGTGTGATCATAGCCCATAATGATAATAGTAATAATAAATTGATTTTTTTTTAAATGACATATGATTTTTTTAATCAAATTTAATTGATTTTTATTTATTTATTACAACTTTACTACTTTCTACAAAATTTGTTAATAACATTTTAAAATTGTTAGCTTTGTTTGGCAACTTGTTAGCAATTGTCTAGCAAATTTAATGCTAACTTGTTATTATGAATTCCAAAACTTTGGGAAACACTTATTTTACGTTTTGATGCTCTCTGTTGTCAAAGTGGAAAACTTACAAAAATTTTATCAAGTCAATTAAAATACCGTATAAATTCTTATTGACATTTCATATTCAATAAATATTATAGTGCTCCCAAAATTCGGCTATAACCTTTAAACTATTTACTTTTTAATTTTTTCTCCCCTTTTTAAATCAATTAATAAAGAAATAACCAAGAACTTTTTTATTTCGCGAAACTTAATGACTTTTTGTAATAAGTTTTCTTTCTTGTAATTACAGTCTCTTCTACTCACACTCAGTGTCTTTTCAAGTGTCTTGAACCATTAATAGAATTTGCCAAAGTTTCAATGGGAAAACATAAGCATAATGATGATGATAAAATGAAAAATACCAACAAAAGCGAACAAAAAAATTAAAAATAGTTGGTCAATTATACGACTAGAATTTTACATTCTGACTTACATATATTATTTTAGCAGGTTTTTATAGATACGAGTACATTTGTTTACTAAAATTAAATTTTACTAACTACTGACTGGAACACTTTCTCTATAGGTACTTGGCAGCGTAAATATTTAAGTGTATTGTAATTGTAACATTGACCAGGAACTACAGCCGCACACCATAACACTAAAACTTTGTTTTATTTCTTGATACCACAATGGGACAGAAAAGAAAGTAAAAGAAATTTTAATACACACAGTCGTTAAAAAATAATACAAATTCAATAGTGATTTAAGTTCAGCACCATTAGCACAGACTTAGAATTAAGAACGGGAACGAGTCACCTTCACGCAAAGAAAAAATATGGTTGAGGCAACCATATTCTGGTGGAAACATAATATGGTTAGATTTATGATTGCTTCTAACCATATATATTTTTATTATTTATTTTTTCCACAGATTTAACAAGAGATTGTGGAACAGAGTTGTCTGTTTTATTGCAGCATAATTTTGTTTATTTTTTCTTTTTTTTTTCCAAGGCAAAGAGATACTCAGCTTAGCATAAACAATTTAAATTCGGCAGTGATGAGTTTTATATATCCTTCAATGTAGGAGCCAAATAATCATATTTTTAAATTCGTATTCTAAGTATTTAAAAAAATATATAAAATAGATTTTTAATAAAATTGCAAATATTGACTAAAATCACATACATAAATTTTTTTTTTTTTTGTTAATCGTAAAATAAATATTTTATTTTACTTAGGAAATGCAAATGAACGCCATGTTCTTAAATACTGAAAAAAGAATTTCTCTCTATATGTTAACTTTTGTATTGTGAATGTGTGTATGACTTCTAAAACAAATTAGGAAAAACTTCTGACGAATTTCAATTAGAGCGTTTTCTGTTTTGTTGTAAAAGTCGAAGCTATGTGGAAACATTTGTACAATATTAACGCGCTTTAGTTGACATTTTGACTGACTTTCAATACGGAACTATTATTCATACTCGTAAGTATTCAGTTCAGCAATGAAGCAAATGATATATAAATTTTTATAAAGGTTTATTAGCTTGTAGTTGGAAAAAGAAGAAATTTTAAAAAAGCAGTTGGGTCGCCATCACTATTATTACAATTCGGTATTGTAAAATAAAATACAAGTAGTACACTTTTCTCAACACTTATTGTAGAAACACACTTTTATTATAACAGTTTCAATGACACTTTATTATTTATTTATTACACACCTTGTTTGACTGTTTAACATCTCAACTCTCTAACAATGTCAGCATTATTTTATATACCTTTTCAGCTCAGCCTAGAATTTTCTAAAAACAGCCAGACGTTACTTGATTTATCCAGTCGTAGAACCAAACTGTAACTAATATTCACAAATTCTACGTATTAGCTTAAACAACAAATTGCTATAAGTAGATACATACATAAATACAGTTTATTTTGAAAAATAATAACAGTGGGACTATATCATGATTTTTCGTAACAACATTTTGGGCGGCTATAAGTCAGTTTTCAAATGAACAGCTCTAAGGTAAAAATAAGAAAAAATATAGTTTTTCATAAAATTGCTAATTATGTAATTTGTATAAAATTATTTAGAATCTGCTGTCAAAAAAAGCAAAACAATTTCACAAATTTTTTGAGTTTTTAAGAAGATCATCCGTTATAAACAAACCAATAGACCTGGTCAGACGTACGTTGTAAATGTTTTTTGTGACCAAAAATTATAAACCTTCTGTAAACCTTCTGTAACAAATTTTGACAGAGATGAAGAAAACATGTGTATTTCAAACACAAAAAACACATGTAAAAATATGACGTGTAGGGTCTACTTAAGATACATAAGCCAATTATCACACACACATATACACACTAATGTATAAAAATACAGCTGCCTGCTTTTGTGTGTGCGTGCACGCACATTACGCACATATACAGCTTAAAAGTTTCTATAAAAAACGAAATTTTTGGTTGTATTTTCGATTATTCTCGGCCATTTGTAGACCAATTGTTTTAACTTTTTGCACAAACATTATCACCAATATCGCAAATAAAAGTGAAATTCTTGTTCCCTTGAAATTTTCATTCCCCTCGAAGGGAAAATTGCTATAGGGAATCTCACGTGAAATTTTGTTCATGCTATCAGTGCAGAGTGAATGTATAATATTAAAGAAGAATTTATTAAATTTTAGAAGTTTTCAAGAGATAAACAATAAATTTTTTTAATTTACGAAAGGTTCTTGTTTTAAAGCAGTCAACTTTTGTTGTTAAGCTGTTTTCAGCACACGCAAAGAAAAACGATGGTTGAATATGGTCACCGCAAACATAGTGTGTTCTTTACAAAAATATTATTATTAATTTGAAGCATCTAAGCATTATTCTGATCACGATAAACATATTTCTAGTTATTTTTAACCATATTGTGTTTATTGTCTTAGATCAACCATATAATTATCATATTATATTTAATAAAATTTTACTTGAAATCATAAATATATTCATAGCAAACATAATAATGATAAAAATATGGTTGAATGAAAATTGTTTTCTATTTTGTCTCTTTCGCAACCATGTAAATAAAGTGAGTATAAAACGAAAACTTAATCGTTCAAACTCAACTGAGCTTTGTGGCTGAAGTGGTTAAGTGGCGAGTTAATGCTTCTTAACTAAGTGTTCGCAAGTTCGAGCCCTGGTACAGTCAACTAAAATTTAAAAAAATTAATTTAAGCCCGATGTATTATGTAATAAATAAATAAATTGAATGAAAAGAAAAATTAATGGAATAAAAAAGAACTTTATTTATACAAAAAATTAAAATTAAAAATTTTTTTTTAAATCATATTAAAATAAAATTAAAAAAAAATTTCTTGCCTTGACCGGGGGTTGAACCGCAACATCTGCAGTTAAAAGCTATTTTTAATATCTTTGATTTAAAAATATATATGGTTAGAAGCAATCATAAATCTAACCATACTATGTTTCCACCAGAATATGGTTGCCTCAACCATATTTTTTCTTTGCGTGTATCCAGTGCATATAAATAAAAAAATTCTGTAATTTTATAAGATTTTAAGAGCATAAAATATATTTTTTTTATTAAAGCAATTTATGAATGGTTTTTATAGTAAAGGTGTCGACTATTGTGAATAAACAATTTTACCAGAAAATAATTGAATTTTTGATTCTTTTCTTAAAAAATTGTTTAATTCTGCTTGCTAAATTAAATTTTAAGAAAAAAACAAACAAAAATACTTCTGTTTTTAACTTACAGTGAAGGAAACGTGCTCAAGCCAATGTGCTTGGTAGGCTAAGAAAAAAGTTATTACAATTAATAAGTGAGTGGTACAATTATTTACATTTTCATTTTCAAACTTAAAGCCAGATAATATATTTAGTTTCACTCTAGGCCCTCTTCAAAAATATATCTACTTGTGCGTTGGTGTACTGTTTTCATTAATTCCTTCAAGTACCAGGAGGTCCAGTGCAACAACAGAAACAGCAGTAATACTCGACAAAACAATGAATTACTTGTTATATTTTCTTCTCTTCGTCATTATCTTTTTACAACATTACCACTGCTTGGAATAGAAAAAGCCACTGGCATGACCAAAGCGATAATAATAAATTCCCGTTACAAACGAGAACAAAGTGTTGACAGTATTATAAGGAAACCACTATTAGAGTTTAAGAATTTAATACAGAGATGAAAGAAAGCAACTGAGAAGTTTCACACACATACAAAAATATTGTATAAAACGAATAAAAATCTAAATGAATTAAAAATGAGCAGCCTTAAAAGGACAAACACTTAACCATTTGCTTAACATTTAATATTTAAGAAATAAGGAAGTCTTAACAAAGGAAATGTATTTGCATATTTCTTTTACAGGCATATCTTTTTTAAAGAGAAAAAAGTTAGAAAGAAGAACAATTAACTTATTAAATAGAATTTCGTCTTTTACTTATTGTGTAAATTGACTTCCTTTTCAAGCAGCAACAATTCTAGTTGTGTGATTTAGGCGTTTAATTTTTACAGTATCTTAAGCTAATTTGCAGTTCTTGATTTCGTTTTATTTTCTTGCAGCAATATTTGAAATGATGATTAAAATAATTAACAAAACTTTAAGTATTAAACTAAAGAATTTTGTTTTTGAATTAGAATATGAAAAAGAAAAATTAGCAGAGAGAATGCCATTGTTTCTTAGAAGCCTGAAGGTATTTCTTGAAAGATGCTGTGTTCACAAAATTATATAAACTCTGTCTCTCAAAACCAATTAGATTAGACAGTTAGATTTATATTCATTCCGAAGATTATTAGGCGAAATTCCTAGAGGGTTAAGAGTTTCTGTCCAATCAGTCTTTCAACTTTTCAACTTAAGACAAAAAGTCTTGGAAACTTTTAGGCAGTTAATTTTTTTTAACAACAAAATCCGTGAAGCTTCTTGGCTTGTCTGCAGAAGTTGGTTTTAATTACGAGTGTGTACTGATGCTTGCGATCGATTTGTGAAGTTGAAGAATACATGGCTGCAAAGATATAAAGGGTGGTTAAATTTTAAGGGCCGCTGTTGATTTTGAATAAAACACAAATTATTTAGGAAATTATTGTCATTTCTTTTCATTATGATAATATGGTATGGTTCAATTATGTATGGAATAAAATAACGGCCAAATAGCCGCCGCCGCCTCGGCGGCACACCTCCATCCGATGGTCCAAATAATTGAGGTTCTATGTTGTTAATATGCCGAATTATCTTATCCTTTAGCTCTTGAATTGTAGTTGGCTTATCGACGTACACTTTTTCTTTCAAAAAACCCCAAAGAAAGAAGTCCAACGGGGTCAAATCACATGATCTTGGCAGCCAATTGACATCGCCACCACGTGAATAACACGGGCATTGAATTTGCCATTGTTTCGTTAGCTGTGTGGCAAGTGGCACCGTTCTGTTGAAACCACATATCGTCTACATCCATATCTTCCAATTCGGGCCATAAAAAGTTCGTTATCATCTCACGATAGCAAACGCCCTTCACAGTAACTGCCTGACTCGCCTCATTTTGGAAAAAATACGGCCCGATGATGCCGCCAGCCCATAAACCGCACCAAACAGTCACTCTTTGTGGGTGCATTGGTTTTTCGACAATCACTCTTGGATTATCATTCGACAATAATTACGTGATAAATGATGTTATAACTGGTGCCCAGTTAATGATCAGTATCTAGTCTACAGATTGTCGCTAAAAAGTAAATTGGTTGTTAAGGTATAAATTTAAGCTTACTACGGATGGAGAATGAGGACTTATCTTTAATGTGTTGCGCAAAATGTATTAGAGGCATCTTAGCAAGAGTGCACTTTTTCAATTTGGTGTCATTTTTTTTCAAAGTAAAAACTCTGCCATTTGGCAGCTGCCACATACATATGTTTACTCCAATTATTAAAAATCAAGCGATTTATGAAAGAACAATGCGTTACAATTGTGATAGATGGATGGAGCAAGCTCAAGTCAATGCCAATGTTTTGAAAAAAAATCATCTTCGCAAAAATGAAGTACATTTACATCTGATTGGCTTAATGAATAAATAAAATTCTAGAATTTGTGACTCAGAAAATCTTCATGAAAAACCAATGCACCCACAATGACCAACTGTCTAGTGCGATGGTGCGAATTTTACTTTTTTTGAATATTAAGCCGAAATTGCACAATAGCATGATAACGAAATTTTTTAAACTCCGTCGGACGACATGGATGTAAATGACATTTGGCTAAGCCAATACTGCGTCACCAGCCACACAATGCTTGAAACAACTGATTTATTGTAACATGAAATGAAAAAGTACACTTTTACTGGAACAACCTGCATAACTCATAGTTAAAAAAAAAGCAATAGGTATCTGCTATACCTGAAATATACTAGATTCAATCAATCAATTGCGGCTTCTTTGGAAATTAACGGGGGAGTACCTAGAGCCGGTTCTATTGTCAAATATTCTTTGTTAGTATTGTGCCGCTCAGTAGAATTAGAATTGAGATGTTTGAATATTAGGAGGTAAATAGAACAGGGAAGATAGTTACAGTCTTATGGCCTAATTGATGAACTTTGTAATGAGTTAATGAACCTTTTTATACATTTCAATGCAATGAAGTAGATCTAAACACCTTATATCTACGGTGTTGTTTTGGTAAGAATATTTAGGGTTACAAAATATGAAATTTAACCGTTTAAAATTAAAATTAAATCATTCGTAATGCTAATTAAATTTTTATCAAGTCAATAATATGATAAAAATCATTAATTTGGCAGGTAATTAGCGAATGCTTAAAAATTACTAATATGATTTAATAATTTTAGTTATCAGCCCAACTAAAACCGCGTAGGCAAAACAACAAGAACTTTTTGTGTAAACTCAATCTGTTTAGTTAATATGCGCTGCATATTATGAATCCCAAACTACTGACCCATACTTTAAAATTAGTCTTACATGTGTGGTATATAATTACTTTGTTGTGTAAGAATTGCAAAATTTTTTCATCCAACTGTTTATGAAATCAAGTAAATACTTCTGAAGCCTTATCCAATAGATGATAATTATAAAATACTTCCTTCTACTGTAGTCATTAAAGTAATAGAAAAATTATTTACGTTATTCTGCTCTACCGACATTAATACAATTTTTAATTAAATATAAATTTTATTTGTGTTTCTTTTGCTCACAATTTGGCTCAATTCAACTAATTAACTAAATTGATTTGAAATTTACTGAGCATGAAATTTACAATTACAATTACCTATATAATGTTACTACTGCTCTGTAAAATTAATTGAAAAAATAGTATAGAATAAATTTATAAAGTTTTTTTCATTCCAAATTCATTTATAACAATTTTTTTATAAATTTTATTTATTTCTCTTTTTATTTCTTTACAGTTTATTTTTTTTTTAATAAAACAAATATTCACACAAGGAAAATAAATAGAAAAACAACCTTCCAGTCGCAATAAATACTAGACATTTTGAAATGGCGCCAAAAGTGACGCCATTCCTGCTAACTACAACAAAAACAACAACATTAACAGCTTTAGCTACAACAACGAGATGGTATAATTCAAAAATGATTACAGCAATTGTAATTGGTATTTTATTAATAAAAACTCAACAAAATGCGGCGCAACAAGGTACGTACTTTTCTAGATGAATACGAAAAATATACATACAAACATGCGTTCAGACACTTATTTTAAGTGAAGAGAAAGTTTTATATTAAATTTACTAAATTTTAAAAAGTCTACTTGTGTGTGGCTGTGTGCTTGTAGTAATTTGCAATTTAATAAATTAAAATGAAATTATATTTGTGTTTTTCATTTAATTTTTTCTATGGTTATTAATAATATTACTGCGATTCAATTCAATTCAATTTATTTTTAATTCTATTTAAAATTTACAAACAAATGAAAAATGTTTATAGTTTGTCCGGTTTTACCACAAATTTAAACGAACATTTCATAGCTAAAACCGCAAAAACTTAACTAGTACGTACATATGTACATTTATTTATATGTAAGTAACAAATAGAACGGAATTTGTATACAAAAATATATGTATGTAGGTACGTATTTACATATCCGTTAATAACACATACACATTTATTTATTAAAACACAAGCTGGTTGAACCCGGTTTTGTCCGGGATCCAAATCTTAAAAAACAGGTACATTTAGTATTTAAAATGCATTTTCTGTTTCTTTAACATAAAATTTTTTGTTTTATAAATATTTCGAGGTTCCCTACTTTTTTAAAGAAAAAAACACAGAAAATTCAAATTTAATGGAAGATTATGTCTATCAAATGTTGGCCGTTGCTATGTCGCAGATGGTCCATCTGTTGAGTCCAATTTTCGATAACTCGTTCGAGCATTTCGACTGGTAACTGGCGAATGACACACGTGATGTTTTCTTCCAAGGCCGGAAACGAAGCGGGTTTGTCCGCATAAACTTTAGACTTTACATATCCCCACAGGAAAAAGTCTAACGGTGAAATTATGTGCTCACCGAAATGTTCTCTCAATAAATCCATTGATTGATGCGATGTGTGGGAAGTGGCGCCGTCGTGCTGAAACCAAATGTCGCCGAAATCTCGAGCTTCAATTTCAGACATCAAATAGTCGGTTATCATTGCACGATAACGGTCGCCATTGACGGTTACGGTCTTCGTGTTCACTCTCAGCTACGGCCGCTATATTTTCTTCACAGCGTGCTGGACGTGGTCTATTCGGTCGAATATTATCCAATAATGAATGCTGGGTCTCAAATTGGGTGATGGTGTTGCGAATAGTACGCTCAGTAGGCCGATTATGTTGACCATAAGTTGAGCGAAGTACACGAAAGACATTCCTCACAGAACGAGAATTTTCGTAATAAAGTTGAACCATTTGTAAACGTTGTTCAGGCGTAAGTCTTTCTATTATGAAATGCCAAACAATACTAAACAAAAATAGCATGACAGCATGACACGACTCACACGTGATCTGTCAAAAAAAGGCTATTGAAAAAAGTATCTCTACTTGAATCACCCATTATATGTATATCACCATCTAAAATGCAAAATAACGTATCATCAAAAAATTCAAAATTAATTTTTTTTTATTGATTACGATTCACTACAGCATATTACGTAAGTATGTGTACAAAATTGTAACCTGTTAATTTCAAAAATAACCAAGTTAGAACAATAAAATATACCGAAATATATAAAAGTTCGCTGTCTATTTACTAAATTAAATAAACAAAATAATTGAAAACAAAAAATTTTTACTAGTTTTGAACGATATTTGCGTGATTTTAAAAGACGTCTTTTTTTTAACACAATGCCTTACCAACACTGTTGAAAAGTCTTTTATACTTACACCTCATCTGCCAAATCGATTAACTCTATTTTCGAAATTTTATTAAATTTCGATATCAAAGCACTTACTTAGCTCCTAACTGTTTATATATTACATTGATACGTTTTTACACAATTATTAAAACGTTTAGTTTATTAGGGTTCTTTGTTGTAAAATAAAAACACAATTTGTTCTCTTTTTTTCGACACTTGTTGTAGAAACACATTTTATATGTAACCGTCACAACGACACATTATTGTTTACAGTCTAATAGTATGTTCAGACGAGACAAGGTTCGCTCTCTTTCGAGGGTTCACATCCCAATCTCGAATGAAACAGGAAGATTCGCCATACAAAATTAAGTGAGCGAATCTGCAGGTTTCATTTTGAAACTCTTGCCGAAACCATGAAAATTTAGTATCATCCCTAGTTTCTATCGCTAGTTTATCTTAACTAGCTGTCCAACAAAACAAATTGTAAACAAAGAAATATTATTGTTTTGCAAGCATTTCAATGTATTAGTAAGAAACAAAGGAAAGAGTGTTAAATTGCTTAAATATAAAAATAAACATAATAAATAACACAACATATTAAATTATTTGAAATAATAAATAAATTTTTTATAAATTATTATTTTTTCTAAAAATACATATATTTATATATTAAAATTTACCTTTTTTATCCATTTCAAAACTAAAAAACAAACGCGGGCAAATGCGAAACAACAAAAAACAAAACAAAGCAACTGTCAAATGAAACTCATTATGTGTCGTCTGAACGCAAATTTTCACAATCGAGGTTCAGACAGCGAAACCAGCATTGAAACTCGTCGTGTGAACATGCTATAATGTCTCAACCAGAACTGGGGGGTTACTCTCTATTACGATGCAAAAGAAAAACCATTCGCATCTGTATGATTTTTACATTGAGTTGCTATGCGTTTTCTTTCGCATCGCAATAAAGAGTAACCCCCCTGAACTTAACTGAACTTGTCTGGCAATCTCAGCATTGCCTTATATACTGTTTCACTTAAAACTAGAGTCATCTAGATTCGTGTAGCAACAATGATTCATTCTAGAAATTGCGGCATACTTCTAGGTGCATCAAGTATAGCACAAGAAATGGTAAATAAAAATTCTTAATCTAGCAAATTGTAGAACATGTAATCTATCATCTCATCTCACACACAAGCATTACACTGTAAAATTCTACGCATTAACACAAACACATACATATATAAAAATTTTTATGTATAACAAAATATTAATCTTTATTTGTGCTTAATTCCAGAAATTTTGTTCGTTTTTAAATTTATTCTTTTACTCATGATATTCTCATGAGTTATTTATTCAGTACAGTAATGAAGGGGAGAGCATACCTATATGGACCATTTCATCAGACGCTACTCCGAATCCTCAGTAGGTTACTCCCAACGTTTCTTGCAAACATTAGAACCTTTATATTGTAAAAGCAATTGACTAAATAAGAATTATTAATCAATAGTCACAAAAAGATTCAAATATTCAAACAAAAAACTCAGTAAGCATTGAACTGAATAAACAAATAAATTTCCCAACCAACATTTTTAATATTGAAAACTATATTTTCTATTTTTATTCTTCTCTTCTCTTTTACATTTGAATGCCAGGTGGGTATTACTGAATGTAATTAAAGAGTATATGAAAAACAAAAACAAAAAATTATAAAAAAATAATAAGAAAAACATAGGGTTTTTCTACAATGAGCACTTGTATTTGTATATGTAATAATTTCTATTTGGAATTTAAAAGTTTAACAAAATATTAATCTTTATTTGTGCTTAATTCCAGTAATTATAACTCATGAGAATATCATGAGTAAAAGAATAAATTTTAAAACCAACACAATTTCTGGAATTAAGCACAAATAAAGATTAATATTTTGTTAAACTTTTAAATTCCAAATAGAAATTATTACAAATTTTTATGAATAATAAAACACAGTGATTCACAAAAGTAATTTTTCGTAACAATATTCAAAATCATTTTATCTAAATAATAGTAAGCATTAACACCACTAAATGACAACATTTTTTTAGCCATTGAATAATAAGTAGCTCCTTTTGTTTTAGTTAATATCGCATATTTTACATTTGGTTCGTGTGGTATATTCAGAAAAAAACTTGATATTAATTTATAATGTCGCACTTTTTTCAAAACAACATAAATATGGCTTTAAAAAAGGCGTTCAGTACGAATTTTTTCTTAGATCTTGTTAACTTGAATTTCTTTTACTGAAATTAATTATTTATTTTAGGAGTAGCAAGAAATTTGCAAAGAGAATATTTGCCATTTCACAAAAAATCTTTTTTATTAATTTTATTATTAATGATGAAAAAGAACACGCCCGCAACATCAAGCAAAAACGACTCTCAAAGAAAACAGTGGCTCACTCTGCTGAAAACCGTTGCCAAAATGAATTAATGTAAGAAGAATGTAACTTCGTGAACTGTTATTTTATGTTTTTACATTTCCACAAGTGTTTTGTATAATTTCGACTGCAATCATGCTTTTCAATTAATTTTTCAACAATATCAGTTATTTTATTATATTTACAAAATTATTAATTTAATTGAACTTTATAAAAAAAATTTTTTTGTTCTTGTTTTGCTTTGTGTTTGCTTACAAAATGTATGAAATTAATAAAAGTGAAGCAATATTGCTGAGATCCTTTGTGTTTCAGAACGAGAGCATAAGAAAAGTCGCTGGCAATATAAATTGGATTCTATATCGCGACTACTTTCAGCGGCGAGTTTTATATGTCAGTTTGTATGAAAAAGGGCTCCAGTTCTGTTTCATCTTTTTTTTTTTTTTTTTTTTGAGTATTAAAAATATGAAAATTTGGCTACTACTGGCGTATTTAACTTTTTTTTATATTTTTATTTATTTAAATTTTAGTTTTTCTTAAAAATTTATATTTTAAGTATTCTTTTGTATATTTGCAATAATAAGCTAAAGGGTGTTTTTTATAGACGTATAGAACTTTAAGTTGGCATTACTGTTCAAGATGGCGACCGATTTAACAGCTGTCAAGTGATTTATTCTCAGCTTGGTTGGCAATTCATCATGAATAGACTCACGCCTGAACAACGCTTGCAAATAGTGCAATTTTATTTCGAAAATAATGGTTCTGTGCGGAATACGTATCACACACTACGTCCATAGCGATGAAGCGCACTTCTGGTTGAATGGCTACGTCAACAAACAAAACTGCCGCATTTGGAGTGAAGCTAATCCTCAAGTGTATGTCGAAACACCATTACATCCAGAAAAACTGACTGTTTGGTGCGCTTTATGGGCCGGTGGAATCATTGGTCCGTACTTCTTCAAAAACGATAATGGCCAGAACGTTACAGTCAATGGTGATCGGTGTAGAGCCATGATTACTAACTTTTTCATTCCTTAATTGAACAACCATGATGTCCAGGAGCTGTGGTTCCAACAAGACGGCGCAACATGTCACACAGCTCGTTCCACAATCGTTTTATTGAAAGACACGTTTGATGATTGCCTAATTTCACGTTTTGGACCTGTGAATTGGCCTCCAAGATCTTGTGATTTAACACCGCTAGACTACTTTCTGTGTGGCTATGCAAAGTCATTGGTCTATACGGATAAGCCACAAACGCTTGACCATTTGGAAGACAACAATCGCCGTGTTATTGCCGATATACGGATACAAATTTTAGAAAAAGTCATCGCAAATTGAACGTCCACATTGGACTACATCCGAGCCAGCCGTGGCGGTCATATGCCAGAAATCACATGTAAAATGTAATGCCACAAGATTATCTTTCGGATAAATAAAATTCGTGTCAATCGAATAATCCATCGTTGTTTTATTGCAATTTAAAGTTCTATACGTCTATAAAAAACACCCTTTATATGGTATTCTATATCTAAGAAAAATTGAGATTAATTAATCTGTGGATAGCTGATCGAAATAAATGATTCCGGTATTCAATTTACGTTAAATACGTAATATTGACAATACACACCATCTGTGGGTGGTGAAGAGAAAAAAAAGATTTCTACGACAGTGATCACTCCACCAAACCCGTGTCTGGGAATAATATCAATTTTTCTGTATTACAAAATATGTATAATAACAATTGTCAAATATTGAATAACAAATATTTCATACATTCAATAATACAGAAGAGAACTTATTACCGCAAATACATAAAAAAAATTTAATTGTTTTTATTTATTTTTGAATAAAAATATTTTATAGTAAATAATCTAACGTTAAGTAAATTGTGCACTTGCATTCTCGTTATATAATAAATATTATTATATATTTATTTAGGACATAAACCATAATTTGAATAGCTCGCAAAAATTGCAGCTCTTTGTGAATTTATGTGTTCGCCATCGTTACTAGAAATCAGAGTAAAATAATATAAAAACCAAATAAAAGTACATTTAAGTAAATTGAACAATTTATTATTGTCGACGTTATACTTTGAAAGTAAAGTGGCAATCATGCGAATTGAAAATATACAATTTTGTAAACACACCATTTCATTTACTTTATTTATTTATACTTTTTAAATTTTTTTTATAACTGGAAAACAATTCACATAAAAGCTGCAGAAAAAATCATAAACTACATAAAGGGTGTACTCGCTTGTATATTTGTAAAAAATTGTTGCCACTTTCTTTGACATTTTTTTTCTACAGTAACAATAAGGTACACAATTCTATTAAAGGCAGCTTTAAAAATGCTTCATAATAAATTTCCTTAAAATGTATAGAAAAACTTATTTTGATATGACCCATATGTAATCTAATTTGTATAATTCTATACATAGTTCTTTTTATCATTAGCAAAAATAAGATGTTAATCAAGCTGCATGTATCCAATATCTATTCAATTGAAACGAATGGCACTACATGATAAATTTTCTGTGGAAACGCAAATATGCATGCATTTTATATATAAATTCTTTAATTTCAATCTTTATTAATGAAAAATGTATCTATTCAATCTACATAAGTTCTTTTTTATCTGCAAGTTTTCAATTTATTTGTGAAGTGAAAGAATTTTGTTCAATGAAATGTTGGTATTAGTCTAATGAAATATTGTCATTGGTTGAAAAATAATTAATTATTATTTCAGTGTATGTAATAAATATATTTTACCTACTTAGTTTTTATTTATTTTTGTTTTTGTTTATGAGAAACTGATAACCTGTTTCATGGCAGCGCTTTTAAATATATTGTTTAATACACATACTTGTATGTATAACAGCTTTTTAAGTGAAAAAATTCCAGATTTAGACCACAATCGGGCTAAATTTATGTGCAAATTTTTTTGGTTGCCAGCATTGTTTTAATAAAAAAATAAATTACACTATAATATGTGAAAAAAAAATTAATTGTATAAAAATCGATTTAAAAAGGCAAAAAGGTAAAAAAAAAACTCATAAAATTTAGTTTAATTATAGAGTGTTTGTTGCAATACAAGTTAATTTGGGCTGTGTCGAGGCTTACATACTTTACTGTAGTAGCTAAATATTCACATTTTTATACCCTTCACTGTAAGTAAGAAGGGTATATAAAAGGTGATTTTATAAGAACTATCGGAAATTTAAAAAAAAAACACATAAAATTCAGAAAAATGCATGAAATATTTATTTGGATCGATAGTTGGGTCGATAAAATTTAATGTTTGAAGATTATTTCATGCAAATGTTGGCCGCGGCTGCGCCTCAAATGGTCCATCCGCTTAGTCCAATTTTGGCATACTCTTTCCAACATTTCGGCCGGTATCTCACGAATAATGTTGGCAATGTTGGCTTCCAGTGCGTCAATTGAAGCGGGCTTGTCCCTATAGACATTAGCCTTAACATAGCCCCACAAAAAATAGTCTAGAGGCGTTAAATCGCACGATCTGGGCGGCCAATTGACTGGTCCCAAGCGTGAAATAAACTGTTCACCGAACTCGCCTCTCAATTGGTCCATTGTTTCGCGTGCTGTGTGGCATGTGGCACCGTCTTGTTGAAACCACATGTCATGCAAGTCAAGCTCTTTCATTTTGGGCAAAAAAAAGTTTGTTATCATCGCACGGTAGCGCTCACCATTCACAGTAACGTTGTGATTCGCATCATCTTTGAAGAAATACGGCCCAATGATGCCGCCAGCCCATAATCCGCACCAAACGGTTGTTTTTTGTGGATGCATTGGTAGCTCTTGCAATGCTTCTGGCTGCTCTTCACTCAAAATACGGCAGTTTTGCTTGTTCACGTATCCATTCAACCAGAAATGAGCCTCGTCGCTGAACACAATTCTTCGATAAAAAAGTGGATCTTCATCTAACTTTTCAAGAGCCCATTCACCAAAAATTTGGCGTTGTGGTAGGTCGTTTGGCTTCAATTCTTGCACCAGTTGTATCTTATAAGGCTTCACACCCAAATCCTTCCGCAAAATTTTTCACGTAGTGGAGTAACAGAGGCCCAATTGCTGCGAACGGCGCCGAATCGATAATTCACGGTCATCACCAACACTGGCCGATACGGCTGCGATATTTTCTTCAGTTCGCACTCTACGTAAGCGTGTTGGTGGTTTAATGTCCAACAATGTAAATTTGGTGCGAAATTTTGTTACAATAGCCCGAATAGAAGCCTCAGTAGGTCGATTAAACTGACCATAAAATGGAAGAAGCGCGCGATGAACTTTCTTAACAGAGCACGCATTTTGGTAATAAAATTCAATAATTTGCAAGCGTTGTTCGTTTGTAAGACGATTCATGATTAAATTATAGACCAAACTGAAGATGTTTGACAGTGACACAAGATACAAAACGTGCGTGAGCTGTCAAAACTATAATAGCAAAAAAATCACTCTTTATAACTTTGTTATTCCGTTTGTAATTTCTACACCGTACATGGGACACCTTATAGAGTATATACATTCTGAATCCTTATGAAAAGCGGAGTCTAATAAGCGCTGTACGTCTATTTATCTGTGTAGTCGTTGAAAGCAACTTTCAGAAGTCCCTAGACAACGTACAGAAAAGTATAGTTGTTTCTGTAAGACTATTACTATTGAAATTCAGCCAGATCGGTCTATAAATGGCGGAGCTATGAGTCAAAAACCGCAACTACCTCTATTTTTGACCATTTTTTAAATAGGTTTTTTGCATATTTTGTCTAAGCAACAAAACGGACAAAAAGAGTTTTGTTTGAAACAAGAGTCGTAATACCGGTCCACAAATGACCGAAAAATTTCAAAAATACAAACAAAATTTTTGATTTTCTTTCCTTTCTGCTTTGTTTTTTTGAGTATTTTCTCTAAACTAAAAAAAGTCCTACGCAGTTTTTTCAAACATCACATTCATAGTATCGTAACCAAATCTCAGCTAGATGGGTCTATAAATAGAGCAATTACCTAAATTTTTTGACCATTTTTGATAAGTTTTTTTGTCTAAAAAACAAAATACGACAAAAAAAAACGTGGTACGCAGTTTTATCACAAATAACAGTCGCAATGCCTGTGCAAAAAATCAGAAAGATCGGTCCGCAAATAGATTAGAAAAATCAAAAATACAACCGAAATTTTAGATTTTCATTAAGTTTTGCTTTGTGTTTTTGCGTTTTTTATCTAAACAACGAAATAGAGAAAAAAATTTATAGAAATTTTTTAACCGAAATAGCACTCGTAAAGTCTCTGCAAAAAAGGAGAGCAATTGGTCAGCAAATGGCAGAGAAATATCAAAAATACAACCGACATTGCACATTTTCAATCATTTTTGATTTTGCTTTTGCTTTGTTTTTGTGTGAAGCTTCGTACGCACAAACACGAAACCTAAAAAAGTGTGTGTGTGGTTTTTAATACCTTGAGTGTCATGTTTATGAAGGAAAACTTTTTCGATTTTTGTTGTTAATTAAATATGTTTGGCTAAAAATTTTTTAAAAATGTTTGGAAAATTATATATAATTTGCATTCAAAACGGAAACTGCCAAAATCCTTGAGAACAACAGTAATAGGGTGTATGGAATTTTCAAAAAAAAAATTTAAGAATAGTTCAAAGTAACTTCTGAGTATTTTGGCGGTATATTACACAGTCTCCTCTTTAAAATTATGTGGTCCCATTCAGAAATAATTTATGATTCATCCGGAAGTTTCTAAAATACCTCAGACCAAATTTTAAAATATCCAAAGTAATATCTGAATATTTGGTTGGTATATAAGACTCGGCACAGCCGAATTTAACTTGTTAATTTTATACAATCTTCTATAATATTGTTACGAAAAATAATCTATGTGTTATTTTTCTTAAGAAATTCTATTTTTGTATGTAAATACAGCAATTTAGTATTTAAGTTAATATGCGTAGAATCTATGAATGTAATATTTGAATGTGAGTTATAAAGTAAGATATGTAGTATTTGTATCTGTATTAGTATATAGGTTTCATGTTAATTGTAAATGTTCTAGAATTAGCTGTTTGTAGAAGGTTCTAGGCTAAACTGGATACAAAATGACCGTTACAGTTTGTCAGGTCTAGGTTTAAGTGAAACAGTGTATTTATAAGTCAATCCTGTGATTGCCAGAAAAGTTCAGTTCTAGCTGAGACATTAAACTCTAAATAAACAATAAAGTGTCGTTGTGACGGTTATAATAAAAGTGTGTTTCTATAATAAGAGTTGAGAAAAGTGTAGTTCTTGTGTTTTATTTTACAATAAAGAACCTTAATAAACTAAACGTTTTTATAGAAACGTAACAATATTATTATTAACGTAATGGGCTAAAATCGCACCATGACCTTAAAGATCTTTTGTGCAGCCCAGTTCCCAACTACAGTTCGAGACTCCATACGAATATCGTAATTGCTGGAAGATTTATTATATTCAGGTCCCCTGGGACCAGAGCCCCACTACTTAAGCAGCTCATTCTGCATCTTGCCACCACTGGACACTCGCATTAAACATGCTCCGATGTTTAGCGTCCTTCCCGCTCTTGCACCACATCTATTTTACTTATTAAGTCTAAGTAGCTGAGATTTAAAACAACTTCTGCCCTAATGCGCATGCCCACTTTGGCCCTCCAGCAGTCTTGTAGACTTTGTTTCTCCTCCTTGCATAGTAGGGCATGAGTAAAGTTGTTTTTTACCCCGCAGATGGGCTCTGGACCATTGGCCACATGCCCTTCGTGCTTCCGTACTCACAATAAAGTAACCGTGTTTTTCTTTGCCAAGGTATTGATAAGTTTATAGTAGTCTCAAACCAATCTTGATCTACATATATGCCAATGCATATATGGGTTCCTGACTGTCTTAAAAAATATATGTTCCAGTACCACAAGTGCCCCTTCGTAGACATTCCCTAGCAGACCTCCGTCTGAAAAGTGGAAGCTGTTTTCCCATTATAACTGCCTTACGGAAACGTGGACCCGTAATTCCTGCACCACCACTACCATCTTCAATTTTGGACCCATCAGTGTACCACAACTGTTGACTCCAGTCCTATATTGTTTCACCGTTTCTCTAAGCTAAGCGTAAGACGCCTGGAGAATATGAGTGTTCTATTCATCCTATCAGTGACGGCAAAACATTGAGAATTCCAGACAGATTCTAGAATTTTTGCATGCCCACTAAGATTGCTCTCTCTAAATTAGACGAGGTAGTCTTAAGGCTAAACTAGCTGCTGCTCTCATACTCACAAGGTTAGTGTAGGGTACGTCTTCACGACTCCCGTCATACTCAAGCAGGCTATTCGGTGCACCTTGTTAAGGATTATCTACTTTTGGACACCATACCAATGAGGTATAAGTGACCATCGGTTTTGTAGGACCACTTTTAGTCATAGGCCCCACGTTTTACCATACAGTCTTTGGCATGCAAATGTTGCCTTAACACGACACATGTACGGTGTAGAAGCTTCTTACTTACAGTGAAAGATATAAAAATTACCCGAAGGAGTCATTATGTATATAATATTGGAGCCACTGTCGACATTTTATTTATTTCTAAAAATATTTTGATAATAATTTTAATTTGCAATGCTTTTTTCCAAAACATAATTTATACAATTATATCTTATTTAATTACATTTTTTAGTCTTCCAAACCAAATTTACTAAATAAATTAAATTTAGATAAATAAATACAAAACAAAGTTTAAAATAAATTGCCACACTATATGAGTATGAATGTAAAAAAAGAATAAAAAGAAAAATTTAATTAATTGGCAAAATTTTTTTTTTAATTCTTTTACTCATTAAACTGATCATAAATTAAATGCATAGAATAAATTAAAATAAAATTAGTAACATTTATCTCTTTCCTTTTTTTTTTTTTAATCTGTAAAAAAAATGTTCGTATAAAAAAAACAGCAGCATGTAGAAAAAAAATTCATATTATTTATGCATACAATCGCTCTTTTTAGCAACTTCAAAGGAAAACATTAAAAAAAGGATGCGCCAAACTCAATTACATACTTTACAACTCATTGAAGAAAAATCGCTAGAGAAATTATAATTTTTTTTTTAAATTCCAACAAGAGTCAGACAGTCAGTCGGTGGTGACAATGATTAAGAAACTTTTCATTGAAGAGGAAAACCAAATTAAAATCTTCATGGCTTTTTTTATACATCACATTCTATTCTATTTTCTTCTATCTCTATCTATTTGTGTTATTTTTTCATTAGATATTGAATTGTAGTTAAGGTGTTAAGTAGGGACAAAAAGGTTTTTTTTTTTTTGCATATCTTGACTGTTGGTATGTTTTATACTGCTGGTCGTTTTAGATGCCGGATCGATATTGATAAATTCCAATTTATCTTAAACTGCTTTTTGAAATTTGTGCATCTAATTTCATCAGTCAGTCAGACTGTCAGCTAGTCGGTAGAATATATCTGCAAGTAACTTTTGGTAATGAATGTCTGTTTGATGGTTTTTTACCTTTATACTCGTACATACTACATATGTACGTGTGTGTATGCTTGCATTTAGTAATACTAAAAAGACTTTATCATATCAGACTAATACTGATTTCAACTGCTGCTATGGCAAATGCATAATTTATTAAGATAAATGATCACAAGTTAAAAAAATTTAAATTAAGCACTTTTTTACGTTATAAACTATAGATTGTAAGAGGAATTAGAAAATAGCTTAAAGACCGAAAAATAGAAGGATTTTAATAAAAGTTGAGCAGAAAATAATATTTGTGGAATGTATACATAAACATGCAGACCAGAGAACTGCAAATATCGAATTTTTGGTTTATTATGCATGATTAAAAATTTGTATGTATTTATATATAATCAATCAAACAACGCAAACGAATAATTTGAGTAAAAATCGTGCACAACATTTGATTAAATTATGTTTGAGGCACGACTAACAACTTTATATTGTTCGACACAATTCAATTTAAAAAGCTTTATTTGATCGCTTAAGTAATAGAAACACGATTGTTTGTGTTAAATAAATCACACACACAGCGGTTTCCACTCTCTGATACAGACGAATATGTACGCACTTTTCTAAAGGTGCTATTTAAATAGAGTTGAGTTATAAACCGTAAGCAGCAATATTTTACAAGTCACACACAACATGTTGCTACGAGTATTTCACAATGTAAAACACATCTCGTGTGTTGGTGCCTTAATGAAAAATCGTTTATCTATCCAATGATACACGGCCTATACACAAGAACAGCATGCATGTAGAATCAAGTGATTGAACTAATAAGCTGACACCACATACCACACCGTAAAACTGGTACAATATTTAACGTTACTGACTGACTGACTAACTGACTTATCATCATCGCTCAACCCAAACGGTTAAAGCTTGAAATTCGGTAGCCAGTAGTGCGATTCAATAACTTTTATTACGAACATTCGTATCGAAAAAACATGTATAACGATATTTTATCGAATTCGTTATTCATGAATTTTTCTTTTATTTCTTGTTAATTTCGCAAAAAAAAATAACCAAAAGAGAAATTGGGTCGTTCACTTCGCAATTCATGTTTACTCTCTTCGTTTTTGTAATTCTAATTTATTCGATGTTACTGGTTGTTACTGGTTGGTTGAGGACCCAAGTGAGCCCAGCTATTGTTTTATTTCTTTCGGGCGACCTGTTTAACCTACTGTTTGTTATATTCTCAACAAATCCGTGTTAACAAAAACATATGAATGAATACAATAAAAAAGCTTAAACAAAGCATAAAAAATACGTTCTGGCATCCATATTTTTGAAAGCAATTGCAGGTATTAAATTTTTAAATATATAGGGTCCGTCTAATAACTTTTTCTTGTTTGAAAATTCTATAAAAACATCGAGTGTAGCTTAGGCTGTGTGGCACATAGCGCCGTCCTGTTGAAACCAAATGTTGCCAATATCCTCCTGTTCAATATTTGTGAACAAAAATTCGTTCAACAAGGCCCAATAACGATCGCCAATGACTAACGGCCACTCCTTGCTCATTTTCGAAGAAAAATGGCCCAATTATGCCTCTGGACTTAGCGAAGCGAAAACACAACCATATTCTTACAACGGAAGGATAAAACTAATTATCTGTCAAATCAGACATGAGCTAAGTATTACCATTAACAAAATAAGCACTATTTGAAAAAAAAGTTCGATGGCGGACCCTATATAATCAAGTTAAATTCGGCTATGCCCAGTCTTATATACCCTTCACTGTGTCAGCCAAATATTCATATTTTCCACTTTAAACATTCTTCTTAAATATCTAAAAAAAATTATATAATTGAAATTTATTTATATATTATTCAAGCGAAATATTGATATAAAAACAAATTTTTATATAATAATACGACCTCAATATTAATAATAAAAGAGGTCAAAGAAAAACTTACATATAAGAACTTTTTATAAAAATAAAGAAGGAAAACAATAAATATTGATAAAAATAATTTTCTTTGAATATCAGCATTTTTTATTAATCCTTCAAAAAAACTAAAATTAACGAGTTCTAAGCAAAAATCCTTTCTGATAACCTTATTTTTTAAAGCAATAAAATTTAATTTAATTTAATTTTGCAACCATTTGCAAAAAATTTTTAAATCAATACAGAGCTGCAAGTTAACGGCAAAAATTAAAAAAATTTCTTTCGTTACGATGTCTGTATTTGTAATGAAACTACATATATGCAATTGCAAATTTTTTCTAATAAAGGGTGTTTTTTATAGACGTATAGAACTTTAAATTGCAATAAAACAACGATGGATTATTCGATTGACATGACTTTTATTTATCCGAAAGATAATCTTGTGGCTTTACATTTTACATGTGATTTCTGGCATATGACCGCCACGGCTGGCTCGGATGCAGTCTAATCTGGACGTCCAATTTCCGATGACTTTTTCCAACATTTGTGGCCGTATATCGGCAATAACACGGTGAATGTTGTCTTCCAAATGGTCAAGCGTTTGTGGCTTATCCGCATAGACCAATGACTTTACATAGGCCCACAGAAAGTAGTCTAGCGGTATTAAATCACAAGATCTTGGAGGCCAATTCACAGGTCCAAAACGTGAAACTAAGCGGTCACCAAACGTGTCTTTCAATAAATCGATTGTGGAACGAGCTGTGTGACATGTTACGCCGTCTTGTTGGAACCACAGCTCCTGGACATCATGGTTGTTCAATTCAGGAATGAAAAAGTTAGTAATCATGGCTCTATACCGATCACCATTGACTGTAACGTTCTGGCCATCATCGTTTTTGAAGAAGTACGGACCAATGATTCCACCAGCTCATAAAGCGCACCAAACAGTCAGTTTTTCTGGATGTAACGGTGTTTCGACATACACTTGAGGATTAGCTTCACTCCAAATGTGGCAGTTTTGTTTGTTGACGTAGCCATTCAACCAGAAGTGCGCTTCATCGCTAAACAAAATTCGCTTATGAAAATCGGGAACAACGGCAATCTCGCTTAGGGCCCATTCGACGAATCTACGTAAGCGTTGTTCAGGCGTGAGTCTATTCATGATGAATTGCCAAGCCAAACTGAAAATAAATCACGTGACAGCTGTTAAATCGATCGCCATCTTGAACAGTAATGCCAACTTAAAGTTCTATACGTGTATAAAAAACACCCTTTACAACATAAAGAGTTTTAAATAGTTTATTTAAAAATTCCAAAACTTTTCACAAATTTTGGCATAGATTTGTTAATGCATATTTTGTTCATAATAGCATTTTATTGCATATTTCTATTTAAAGAAAATGTTTTAGCATTTTTTGGTATTTAAAGAGCATTTTCATGTTGTCTCTCCAATACCCAATTAACGAACTCACCTCGCTGTCCATGGTCATTTTTTACTAATCTCGTACCTTCTACTAGCAAACAATAACAATTGTTCAAATGTCAAACAATGACACTTCGAATGGCGCCAAATTTAAATCTTGCGTTCTTGTTCGGACACCCTTTATAACAATTTTGGAGCATATTTTTATGTTTTATTTACATATTTAAATTTTTGCATGTTTTAGCAGTAAAAAGAAAAATATTTCTCAATCTTAAATTTACCAATCAATTGACTGACATACATAAATGCAAATTCCAAATTAATTTAATGTTCTGCTGTTAGTTTTAATTTAAATATATGATCCCGTTTCTCCCGCTATGCACAACATGGATTTATATGTCAGGAGTGAAAAAGACAGTACTGAGATATTATAACACAAAGCTTGAACAAATTATATAAAAAACGAAAGCAATAGCGGCTACCAGTGATATATTTTATCTGTTTAAGACCCTATAGAATGAATTTTACATTTGATAACTTAAAAAAAATTATTTATTTATAATTATAAATAAATCTTTATCTATTTCTACTTTTTTAAATATATTTTCACTTCTTATTTAATACTGAATGGAATGTACTTATGTTTTTTGTTAAGCCTCTAGGTTTTTACGAATCAATAAATAAGTTTTGAATGAATATTTTTTTAATTTTATTTTTGCGAATTTTAGTGCATGAACTTCCGTCACCCTACTGAAGAATTCAAAATATCTGCGTTCCATAACATTAATCAAGTTTTAGCAATCTTTTCTTTTTTTTTTAATTAAAAATTTTTTTATGTTGAACTTCTTATGCCTATAAATTATAAGAATTGAGTTTAAAAAGAAAAAGAAAAATGTAAACTGTATGAGCTTAAGATTGTTTGGTGCCACCTCTTAATTATTGCTGCAAAAGCTGTCCGTCTGCCTTTAAAATCAAAGCTCTAAGAATATTATTTTTATTTACGAATTAAACTGAAACCTTTAAATAAAAAAAGCCTAGCTGGAGCTGTATATTTACACTTTAGAACAAGTTTTGACTTAAACTCTTCTACGGTTGTGCATTCTCCATGACATACAAGTTTTCAACATGTTGTCACGCCACTTAGATAAAAAATATAATAAATAAGAAAAAATTATATGGGTATACGATTGTTTTAATATGTTTAACTAAACTAAGCCCCCTCAAGGACAAAGACACAATTATAAGAAGACTGGTAAGTAAGTCTTTGATAGTTAACAGACTTGGGCCATTATTTTTGCATTTACATGTAATTTTATTTTAATTCATTTCCTTTGGTTCCTATAATTTGTTTCTTGTACTCTTAACTGATTTATGTAGACATTAACGAGTATTATTAATAAACAATTAACAGTTTTAAGTAATTTTCTTTACACTAAAGGGCATCTCGTTTCTGTAAATGTCGCGCTAATTCAAAATAAGACAACTAGTAGAGATAAATTTGTTTGAAATCTATATTTAAATAATATTGTCAGATTTTTATACCCTTCACTGTAAGCGATTCCGTTTGTAATTTCTACACCTATAAAGTATATATAAACTGGATCCTTATGAATAGCGGAGTCGATTTAGCGATATCTGTCTGTTTGTCTGTATGTCCGTCAAGTCGTTGAAATCAACTTTCAGAAGTCCCTAGACAACGTACAGAAAAGTTTAATACATTAATCTGTCAATTGCTTCTGTCAGATTATTACTATTGAAATTCAGACAGATCGATTTATAAATGGCGGAACTGTGAGTCAAAATTTGCAAGTACCTCTATTTTTGAGTGGGGTTTTTGCATATTATGTCTAAACAACAAAACGGACAAAAAAACATGTGTTTTTTTTTTTAATGAGAGTCGAAATACCTGTACAAAATAATACCGGTCCACAAATGACCGAAAAATATCAAAAATACAACCAAAATTTCTGCTTTGTTTTTTGAGTATTTTATCTAAACTGAAAAAAGTAGAACACAGTTTTTTATACATCAAATTAATAGTACATGGATCAAACCTCAGCTGGACCGAAAGATAAATGGCGGAGCTATTAATAAAAAATATCGATTACCTCTTTTTTGACCATTTTTGGCGGAATTTTTATCTAAAAAACAAAATACGACAAACAAACGTTGTACGCAGTTTTATCACAAATAACAGTCGTAATGTCTATGCAAAAAATCAACAAGATCGGTCCACAAATGGACAAGAAAAATCAAAAATACAACCGCAATTTTAGATTTTCATCAATTTCTGCTTTGTTTTTTATTAATTTAAAAATTGAGTACCTACAGACATTTTATAGCTATAAAAATGAGGTTCTCGGAAGGGATTGTTTCTTAGAACTGTATGGGATATTTTAAAGAGAAGATCGTGTAGATTTGTAGTCTACCATAAAAATACTCAGAAATTACTTTGGATTATTTAAACAAAAAAATTTTTAATGTCCTTATACTCCAGTGATGTTATTTTGAAGAGTTTTGCCAATTTCCGTTTTGCATCATAAAACAAAAACTACAAAATATTAAGTAAATCTTAAACATTTCCAAAAAGCTTAGAACCCATAGACTCAATTCCTTTTGGGTTCATTAATTTCAATTAGAAAAATCGGTAGTGGTGCCGCTGCAAAATGGGGAATGGTAAAATTCCTTCATAGCAACAGCACTGGGGTATATGAAAATTTCGAAAAAAAATTTTCAAATAATCCAAAGTAACTTCTGAGTATTTGCGCAATAGAATAAAAATCTAGACATCATTCCCTTTAAAACGATATGTGTCCTATTCCAAAATCTTTAATGGTTCGTTGGGAAGTTGATAAAATATATCAGAGCAACAGCACTGGTGTGTGTAGAAATTTCAAAAAATTTTATTTAATTTCTGAATATTTGGATGGTAGGTAACATAAGCAGATGATCTCCGCTAAGCCAGCTGAAGTGGATCGCGCATGCGTATAACTGTCGTGTATTGCTTTTATATACCCAAGTAGTATTTAGTGTTGCCGTTCTAAAAGCATATGGCGACCTTCTCTGGAGAACCAAATTTTAAACAAATCCGTTGGAAAACAAAAATTTTTATGGCAAACAAGCAAACAAACAGAAAATTAATTTTATTTATATAGAATATTGAATCAATCTATTATTATACAAAATAGCTAAATGTTATTTGCGATATCACCAGAAAGCTAAATTAATGCATGCTTGGAGATTTAGCTTATGTATAATTTGTTACATTTCAACAATATTAAAAACAAGAAGTGTATAAAACCAAGTTCTAACTCTAGCCCCAAAAGCTGGCTAATAGTATTATTATTATTGGTAACTTCGGTTATAGAGATAAATTCACTAATAAATTGTACTTTAAGTACATGAATAATGTAAATACTAAAGAGCTGCACAAGCCCATTTCAATTACACGAAACACTACTAGGCACTAGAACAAAGTGCAGTTTCTAGTGTCGTATGTACAGTAGACCAAAAAATTCTGTGCACAACTTCCACAGTGCCTGACAGACTATCAAATTTCCAAGTTAATCATGAATCTGTGTGCGTGTTTTTTTTAAATTTACGTTACTCGTATACTTTGTGTATGAATTTGACGAAAATTAAAACTAGTTATATTTTTTCGCAAAATTTTTTGGTCTGGCACCACATCTTTAATCACCTTTTTTTTTTTTTTTTTGGTAAAGTTCAGTGCACATTGCGGAAATTTTAAAAATAAAAATTGAGGAAATAAATTTTTCATCAATTTTTTACAGTCCTTCATCTAAATTGGTTTTTTTATCTAGTACCAATGCAATAGCAATAAAAAAAATTTTGTGACATAATCTTAATTTTTTCTTGATGCGCAATCATAATAAAAATGTTTTACCGACGCCTAAATGTATTGACGGAAATTGTAAGTCTTTACACATTATCAAAAGCACAAAAAATGAGATTGATATCAAGCAATTTAATGCGTGTATCAGTCAATTTAATATTTTCACCAACACAAATGCATAATTTAACGTTTAATGCTTGATAATCTAACACCCACTGCGTTATTTTTATGTTTAATTATAATTCTGATGTATTGTGTTCTGTTTGGTTTAGGAGTTATAATTTGTACTGAAGTGCAAAACACTGTATCACTGAAGTATTTTTTTTTTTGATATGCGATAGAAGAGTACTTGACAGTATTTGAAATCAGGGATGATGCTTGAAAGCTGTTTGAAGTATGCTTGTGCAGTCCTTTAGTAAATACCTATTTTATTTTTACTGATTTAAATTTTTTATGTTTTTCTTTCTCTTTATCTTTACAATTTAATAAAATTTATTTGGTAAAAAGAATCTAAAATTTTTTACATTGTAAAATATGACATTGAAAAGATTTTGAAGGCAAACAAAATTTTTTTCTTTAGCTGAGAAATTTTCGCAGTCATTTCCATGCTACAATTCTATTTATACAACTTAACTTCATTAAATTAAATTGCTGTTTTCGAAACTAAAATAAACGAACGAATGTCTTCATTCCAGCAACTGTCTTTTGTCTTTTAGATTTTAAGTCATTTTGACTAGAATTCTGTATAAGTGTTAAAGGCGACAATATAAAATTTTGTAATAGTAAGTGCTATACACACACATACCAATATAAAACTGTTGATAATTACCAAAAACTATAATAGACATTATGAAGACAATGCAAGTGTTCCAGAATTCTACAGCAAGGATATTACTTCTGAGCTTTTTTTCTCCTCTTCTTTTTTTCATTTTCAGTTTTTGTAGAAAATACAAGTTTGTAGAAGTAGAAAAAAAAAATTAATTATAATGCTTGTTACCGTGAGAAACTTCAACGAATTAAAAATACCGTTACGCCACAACAAATTAAAAAAAGGTTGAGAAGCAAAATCTTTTAATTTAATTTAAGTTTTACAAAATAATTTTAAATCGATTTCTTTAAATTTCAATAATTCTTTATAGGAATTTTCAAACTTGAAATCGCTTTATTAAAAAAGAAAACGTTCATTTACTTGGTGGCATTTAATATAAAATTCGACTTCACTAATGTAACACCGAAGATGAAACAATTTTTAAGTGCTTAACAATATAATTTACTTGGACAAATTTTTGCAAGTCTTAAAACAATTAACAAACTGAATATAACTATTTAAATAATATTGGTGAGATTGAAAATTTATGTTATGAAAGAAAAGTTATGTTTTGGGTATACAAAAAAATATCGAGCGCTTCATTTATGTATGAACTTATACATAAGAAAATTAAAAACACAACAAAAAACTCACCCACTATAAGGGACTCTAAGTCAATGTTGATAATGAATATATTTAAAAGGATTAAATCCTTTTATTTTTGTCATTGATCCGCCCAACTTCATCTGCGTCAAAAAAAATTTTACTGATGCTGCGCTCCTATTTGTTACATACGCTTTCTGTAATTTAATTAAAGGTTATCCTATACTTTTGCACTCAGCATACGTCTACTTTTTAACCAAAAAATTTTAGTAATCTTTCAATGAACCAAATCCTATTTTTCAACAAATTTCTCTAAAATTTTGGTAAATACGATTTCTATATATATATTTTTGAATCGGTCACGCCCTCTGTCACCTCTGTAAGACTTTACTTTTACTGCTGTTTTTTATTAAAATGAATTCTTTAAATTCAAGATACAATAAGACCCCGCTTAGTGCTGTTTCGATTTAGCGCTCTTTTATTTCAACTCGGGGATTCCCCGTAATTGCTCGCAACGCTGAGTTTCGATATATGACCTCTCTAACTGCAGTTATAAACCAATTTGTTGCAAATTATCCAAATTTTGACAGGAGTTCAAAAGCAAGACGGGATGTTATAGATGCTTTATCTACTTATCAACAATTCCTATCAAAATGCCTTCTTGATAAAATGGCAGAAAATTGGAAACACAGGATAGACAGAATGATCTGACTTAGAATTTTATTTGTTTTTATATGTATGCATACATTTCTTTATATTGCTTTTATTTTTGTAAGAAAAAAAAATTTGGTCTTATTTTTATTAAAAAATAAAAATTTTTAATTTAATACTTTGATGGAACGAATTCTACACGTTAAGCGGGGTCTTGCTGTATGATTAAAGGCATGATCATTCGCATAAAGATTACTTTTATAATAATAATTATAAAAGTTGCATAGGTTTCCCAAGAAAAGTTTTTTTTTTATTAAAGAAAGAATAAAGGTGCTTTTTTGGGGAAAAATATATATAAAATAGCCCTTTTTTAAATTTTCAAATTGAAAAACTATTATCTTTGGACTCAAAAGAGATTTTTAATCCGAAACTTTTTGTGTGTGCTTAATAACTAAAAAAGTTTTAAAAAAAACTGGACCAGGGTTGTGGAAAGTTTTCAGTGATAAGTAATACATGCAAGCATATTTTTTATAGGTCTTATATTTTTTATTAGGGCTTTAAGACATTATAAAATTTTACAAAATCAAATGAAAAATAAAAAAATTGTTAAAGCATTATATGTCCGAGGTTTCCTACTTGACAGGCTCACAGGAGAGAGATGCTCTGCGTTAAAACGTAAGTTCCAATACTTCTTTGATATGTCTGTGCAAAATTTTATTCATTTCGGACCAGCCGTTTAGAATCAGCTGAGTTATTTCCAAAACATTTTAATTTTGCTCCACTATGCACTGGCACAATTTTTCCATATTATTATTCACATTTTGTACTAACAAACTTTCAAACAAACAAGAATTACATGTACGAGTAGAAGTACATTCATCTTATATATATTTCTCTTTTTGCTGACACTTTCCATTTGACATTTGAATTATTTGAAAATTCCAATAAAGTCGTAACAGATTTGCATTTTCTCACATTCAACTACAGAAACACTTTCTACTAACAAATCCAGAAACGGTGGAAGTTTTTTTTTCACTCTATTCGATATGAGAAGTCTTCGCATATAAATAAATAGTTACAGAAACTATCTACTGGTTTTTTTATTTCTTTTTAATTGCCGAGCTATTTCATAAATTTGCAAGGTGGGGACATACGTAAGTAAGAATTTTTTGCATTTGATTAGAAAGAATATCGGAAATTCCTCACATTCAGATTGACATTTAACCGATTTAATCTAAAATTTTTTTTTTTTCGTTCTTGATAACTTACATTTTAACTTAATTTAAATGTTGCAAGAAATTTTTAACAAAACAATAAACTCCTTGCAAACACTGTTTAAACATGGTTTTTCTGTATCTCCGTTGTAATATAAATCTTACAAGTACATATTAATACATACATATATACACACATATATAAAAAAAAACTAACATTAGTTATAAAACACAATGAACAACTGTAATCAAGTTAAATATTTAATTTAATTGCAACACTATTATGTTCTGAAAAGGAATCTAGAAAGGCAAAAAAGAAAAAGGAAACTGAAAACAAAAGCAGTCAAAGTTATTCTGTGTCACCAAGTGTCGTTTCTTTCAGAAAATGAAAAAAAAAACTTCAAGACAGAATATATAATATGAAAAAGAAGGGGTAAAAGCAAAAAAGAAAAATGACAACATCAGCAATTAAATAAGAAAGTTTAAATTTGATGTCATATAATTGCAAAAGGAAAGCAAGAAAAAACAATAATAATAAAAAAAAAAGTTCGACTAGTCTTAATCATTTTGTAGAAAAGTTAGTTACTGGCGAAAAAAAAAAATAGTTTATGGAAAACATAGACATGTTTGTTATTTTTACTTTAATACACTTTAAAGCAGTTCATTATTAATTTTTGTTTTCATAACACAATTTTGTTTTGGGAAACAACTATGGCATTGCAGTTAATGTTATTTTTTTATATTTCAAAGTGAATTAAATTTAAGCAAACACTACATGGACGGCTGATTCTTCATTGCGGTGAAAAAAATGTTGCTTAAGGTATCCTTAATTATTTTGCTGTAAATTAAATCCTTTTACTTTTACTCAAAGAACAACTAAACAAAAAGCCATCAAGAAAAAAATGCTAAAAAATAGAGGTGGTCGTGATTTTTTACTCATAGCTCGCCATTTAAAGATCGATCTGGCCTATTGGTATGCTAAACTTTTCTATACGTTAGGCACTTCAGAAAGTTGATTTCAACGATTACACAGGCAGACGGACCGACACAAGGACATCGCTTTTTAGGAGGATCCAAAATATATTTGCTTTATAAGGTGGCACTGTACGGTGTAGAAATTACAAACTGAATCAAAAACTTATATACACGTTTCTTACTCACAGTGAAGGGTATAACTGGTGTTTTAGGAATGTCAACGTATTTCCATGAACTATGGCAACTTTGTAATTTTAGTACTATTTGTGATGGTTTTTGTTGGCCCAAAAGAAAAATAAGCACTAAGATGTTTGCAGCTAGTATTGTTAGCCAACATCTGCTTTTACTACTTTTATTTACAACTAAACAGTAAAAAAAGATTTTAAATGTGAAATCTTTATGCTACTGATAGACGTTACTACAAATCGTACGATAAATCGTACAAGTATGAAATAAGTATCGTCTAGCATGTTAGAATACTTCGAAGTATGAAAATCAAAATATTTTGATTTTTGTGGGCGGAGCTTGTATTTATAAGTACGATAAAAAGTATCGTGTATCATGCTGTTGTACTAAAAAAAATTTTTAGAACAACGGAGAACGTCGAGCTTATAAAAATTATTTTTTGTGCCGAATATTGTAAGTTAAAAAAGTGAAAATATTATTAAAAATATTTTGACAATTCATCTTTTTCTTTTAACCATATTCTTTTTCTTGTTTGTTCATTTTTCTTATTCTTTTCCAATATTACTTCACTAATTATTAATAATGCTACCACATCATCTATTTTGCCGTATATGTTTACCTTTCAAATTTTTCTTTTAAATGAAAAGTACGATTTGTAGTAACGTGTATCAGAATATACTTCGCGAAGTACGAATTTAAGTACCGTGTATCATCAGCATTATATGCCAACATTAGTTCAAGTAAATTTTTTGTGATTTGACATCCTTTTCATGTCAGAATGATTTTGAGGAATTTCACTCAGAATATTTTACAGTGAAAATCTTGGGATTAAAAAAAAATGGGTCAAAATCGATATGGTGTGGTTCTAAAACTATGTTTTTTATATTATTTCAATGGTAAATATTCTCAGTGAAATTCCTCAAAATTTGTACACTTTCGGAATATAAAATATATACTTCTGGAATCTTTCGTTTTTATGAAATTTAGTTTTTTTCATAATTTTTTTTTTCGAAATTATTAAAAATATGTACTTCTATTATGTTAACTAAAAAGAGCTTTTTTTAAAATGTTAGAGAAAGTTGCATAGTGTTTTTTTACATTTTTCTGAACAAAAAAATACGCTTTTTTATGCTTTTCAAAAAAGGATATGCGCTTTACAATTTCAAAAAGTTGCCATCACTGATTTCCATATCAACAAAAAAAGCACAATCGAATGCATGCAGCTACAGTTAGCATTTACTTTGTTTCTAAAATCTAAAAGCAAAGTTAACTGCAGCAACATTGTTATACTCCTGTGCATAAATGTTTAACCGCCAATGAAACAATAAAACACAATCATGCAGCAATACAGGGAGAACAAACAATGGTTGCAAACAAAGTAGCAAAAGTAAGTAAGGAAGCACATACTTGCATGTATGTGTATACACATAGATATAGATATATTGTAAAATTATAAATTCTATATAAAGGATTGTTTTGTATAACTCAGCCAGCCAACTACTTCTCTCGCCTATTGTCAGGAACTTTAGTTCAATTTAGTTTTGTAATGCATTGTACAAGTACAAGTATTATAGTTAGTTGTAGGAGTAACAATAAAACAAATATTCAATGTTTACATTTCATGCTTTTCTACAATCGCCAACTTTATCGTCATCGTTTCGTTCTATTATAATATATTCCATGCCACGTAACTACTCCATTACATGAGCAATATATGTATTGTAGTGTACTATGGGTATAAAGTGTATTTCAGTTTTTAGTTCTAATTGAAAAAGATTCTTTTAAGCTTCTTTTACATATTTGGTATAAACTTAATTCCTTCATGTTTTAATATTTATAATATTTGGTTTTTTCTTTTAACCCCCCGTTTCTGCATGCAAGTGCAAGTTCGAAAAACTCAATACACTCTCACTTTTTCACTAACACACTCATATTTTTCGAACTTGCAGCTGAACTGGCAACCAAATTCTCTTGCAAGTAAATTTTTGACACTTGCAGCAAGTAAATTGACAAATGAGAAACAGTGCTACCGAGTATGAGTTTTAAATTAATGTATTAGTCTGTGGAAAAATAGAAGTTACGTTAGTAATTGATATTTAGCATATTTAATAAAATTAATAAATAAAAAAAGAATATAATGACCCAGCAGCACATTTAAAAGTTAAATTTAATTATCAATTTCATATTTTTGACTTAAAAAAATACTTACAACAAAATTTTTAGTTGGTGTTCACGGCGTTGACAACGCGGCAACACTTCATTCATATATTTTTATTCTCTATATCAATGGCGCAGCCATTTTTTCATTAGAAGTGAAGCCGCTACAGATATTTTAAAAATGAACTTGCACTGTTCTGTGTAGATACTCATACAATTTGCAAGCTTTTCCACTATTTTTTCGGCTTTTTCGTAGTTAATACGTATACTCAACTTGCAAACAATTACTTGCATGTGGAAACGGGGGGTAAAAGATTGCAGAGAGAAATCACATTCCATTGTGAGCAGCATTGCCATTTTAGCCTTTTTTCTTATTTAGCCTCGAAGTTTACTATTTACCTCTAGCTTTTTTTTAGATTTTCTAGCTAAAATTATCTATATTCTTTTTTTTTAATTCCAAATAATTTAATATGTTAAAAAAACTAAGGTTGAAGAAAATTTATCTCCTAGCGCAATTGCTTGTCTCTGTTTCTTTGTTCTGTAAACTCCAAGCTTGGAGCTTGGGCAAATTTGAGGTTAGCAGGTAAATTGGCTGTTAAATGATGAAATGTAAAGAGTTGAGCTGTCATCCTTCGACATTTATTTAGTAAAATTTAAGATATTTTAAAAATAGATCGATTTGGCTATGTCAATTGGTCGCCTTTTTCTTGTGATTTAACACTGGATTATTTTATCTGGGAGCAAACCACAAATAACTGATGCTCTGAAAGATGAAATTAGGTGTTGCAGTGACGAGATAAGTGAAGCTTTGTTTCAAAATATGGTTCAAAATTTTGTAAAAAAAAAAGAGCGGATGTCTGCCGACGTGCTAGATTTTTGCCCGACATCATATTCCATTATTAATTCCCATATGTCTACTTTACATTGGAGTCAATAAAACTGAATTTGTCAAAAAAAAAATGTGTTTCTTAGCGAATTTACTTCCTAACCTCAAATTTGCTCATCCTTTATTTATTGAATTAAGTTGCTACTACTTTTAAATTTTCATAAAAAGAAAACATTTTTACAACAACTCCTCTTTATAAAAATTTTTTCTTTATTTTCAACATATTTAACTCGCTACTTCGTAAGCGAAATATCATACAGTCGCTATTATAATTTCTTATTTCGTTTTAGCCTATTTAATCTCAAATAAAATCAATAGGTATCTTTAAGGTATATAAAAAGTACCATTTTGTCAGTTTCTTGATTTTTCTATTTACTCAGCACCATTTGCGCTCGGTCTGAGAGTTCTAGGTTCGTTAATGTTAAAAATTTAAAAAATAATACTAAAATTAATAAAAAGTACCATTTTATTCCATTTATAGTATTCCACTTTGTGTCAGATCAATTGAGCCAAGTATCAAAATGTAAAAAAAAATAATAAAGAGTAAAATTTGTCCCCTTAATGGTTTTTCACTTCTAGACTCGTTTACCTTAAAAAAAAAATCAAAGAGTGCCATTGAAGTTAATAAAAAGTACCAATTTGTTCTCTTAATGATTTTTACTTTGCTCAGAAATGCCTAACCCCAATATCGTACTTCTAAGTTCGTTAAAATAAAATATCAAAAAGTGTCATTAAAATGTATAAAAGTACCATTTTGTTCCTTAATGATTTTTCATCTTAACCTGAACCTTTTGATCCCAGTATCGTAGTTCTAAGGTCATTAATTTTAAAAAATCAAAAAGTACCATAAAAATCAATAATAAATACCATAATGTCTCTTTTACGATGTGTTTTTTTGTTCAATACCTTTCAATTCTACTGTCATAATTCTAACATAACATAAAATTACCCCCGTATTTCCACCTTTTTGGTACTTTGCTCTCCCTTTAAATTTATTTTCTAAATAGAGTTTTATTAGGTGTTACAAATTAATAATAGGATGTTCATATGCTGCATCAATTTACATAAAAGTACATATTTAAAAATATAGTAAAAAGAGTTACATAATTTACCCCTCATTTGTTCGAATTTTAAAAAAGTGGCAATATACATTGGAGACTTTCTTAAGAGGAGACGACCGCGACTGTTACTTTGAAAGATAAATAGGGTTAAAAAGTGCACCCATATTAGAGTTTTACCCTTTTTATCCCGCAAATGTACAAATATGGAAAAAGTATCAAACACCCACCCGCTTATTTTTTTAGTAGAATATTTTGTAGTTTAAGTTTTAGCTCTATCTGTACTAGTTTCGGAGATAAGAAATCCGATTTCACCCTTTTTATCCCCTTAATATTTCAATTTCAAAAAATCCTTTCTATGCGTCTTACCATTGTGAAACGAAACTGCTCATCAAATATCAAATCTTTAACTTTAGCCGTTTGGGTTGGGCGATGATTTAAGTCAGTCAGTCAGCAACGTTACTCTGTCATACACATGCTTTTTCAATACACACTATCATACTTTTTTAGCACACATGCGATTTTAGACAGATCGTACGACTAAGTAGGATAGTCAGTCAGTACCTTTAGTAATTCTGCTGTTCGTCGTTTTTATTACGATAAAGCGAATCCCCAGCGAAAATTAGTGTTTGCCTGGAAGCATTTTTGTAAGGAAGACAGCAGAACGGAACCACTTGCAGTTGCGCATTTACAATGCATGATTTTTGTTCCCAATGAGCCACTTAGAAGCAGTAGTTTTTGCTTTCAGAAAATGCTTATTTTATGCATTCTATGATGCATTAAATTGACGTTCTTTAAAACAAATACAAGAAACAACCTCTTTTCTTATATAATTCATAACACTTACTGGGATTGAACCAGGGCATCCCCCTGCGGTTAAGAAACATTAACTCGTCAGTCAACCACTTCAGCCACAAAGCTCTGTAAAGTATAAAGGTTGAGTGTTTGTGTTACTTTCACTTTCAATAAATACGAGACTATGTGTGCGAAATGCGTGTGCTTACCCAAAAAAAAGCAGATACACAGTCAGTGTCTGTACAAATGTTTTTTTAAACTCTCGCTTACGTTAGTGCTGCTTGGAAGCAATAAATTTCCATTTGAAACTGGTTTGTTCTTGGGACAGAATTTTGTACTTTTAAGTTTTATGTTGTGTTTATTTAAAGATGCTCTCGTTTATCATAAAGATAGCATTTAAAAAAGATTCTCCAAAACTATGACTTTTTAATGCATCTATGGAAGCACAAAACTTAACAAAATTCTTTTTTAGCTTGTCAGAGTACACATTGAAAGCCATTGCCTTACGCTATTGCATTCCAAAATGCAATACATTGCTTCTAATCTTCGCTATTGCTTCAAAATGAAGACTTCTTTTTTGCTGGGTTAAGGATCCTCTGAGCATTGAATTCAAAGTAATAAGTTCTTTGCTGTACACTAGCTACTCTTTAAAAAGATTAGGTAGATTATAGCCATGTATCAAAATGACTTAATTTTTTCTTTTTTTGTTTTTTTAAGAGTCTCTGTAAATATGTTTGCAAAGAAAATTTGGAATTTTAAGCTCTAAATTTGTTTAACCTTTCTTTCTAGATTTTTTTGTGATTTTGATTTGTAATTTGCTCTGTGATTTAGCTTTTTCTAGTTCCTTCCAACGCTGTAGTACTAAATTTGCTGTCAAGAAAATATGCAGTTTCTTCTTTACATGCTACTAGCATTTAAATCGCTACTTCTTCGGCGAAGTACCATACTATCGCTATTATAATTTTGTATTTCTTTGTAGACTATTTAACCTCAGTTCTAAATTTTTTAATACAAATAAAATTAAAAGGTATCTCTAATTATTTTTCACTTTGCCAGAACCGTTTGAGGCTAACCTTGTACTTCTAAGTTCGTTTTTCTTAAAAAGTCAAAAAGTACCATAAAAATTAATAAAAAGTACCATTTTGTCCCTCTAATGATTTTTCACTTTCCTCAGAACCGTTTGAGCCTAACCTTGTACTTCTAGTTTCGTTTTCATTAAAAAATCAAAAAGTACCGTTAAAATGTATAAAAAGTACCATTTTGTACCCTAATGATTTTTCACTTTGACCTGAACCGTTTGAGCCAGCTGTCGTAGTTCTTTGGTTGTTAATATTGAAATATAAAAAAAATACCATTAAAATCAATAACAAGTACCATAATGTCTCTTTTACGATTCCTTATTTCATTCAGTACTGTTTAATGCTACTGTCATAATTTTAGGTTTGCACAAAACATAAAAATACCACCAAAATCATTTAAATATAGAGTAGCAATCATATATCTCCCTTTATGTACTTTTTTTTTCTCCCTTGAGAAAATTTTTTTTAAATAGATTTTTATTGGGCATTATTGGGCATTACATGCTGCATCAATTTACATAAAAGTACATATTTAGAAATAGTAGTAAAAACGGGTACATATCTTACCCCTTATATGCTCGAATTTTAAAAAAGAGCCAATATTCAATGGAGACCTTTTTAATAAGAAAAGAATAAAATTTAGTTGTTGTTGCTGTAATTGTTAATTTGAAAGATAAATTCGGCTAAAAAAACGTACCAACATTAGTTTTTACCCCTTTTTTTTGCCGCAAATGTACAAGTATCGAAAAAGTACCAAATACCCATCCGCTTACTTTTTTAGTAAAATATTTTGTACTTTGAACTTTGGCAATATATGTAGTAGTTGCGGAGATATAATAAGTTCGATTTTACCCTATTTTACCCTCTTAATATTCGAATTTCCGAAAATCCCTTCTTATTCGCCGTATACATTGGGACATGCACCTGCTTACCGAATTTCAAGTCCGTAGCTTTTGCCGTTTGGGCTGGGCGATGATGATAAGTATGTATAGATTATTGGAACACAAATCTTATTTAAATTTTCTATTTAGAAGCAGCCGTTATTACAAACTTATACACTTACAACCAATTCACTTAAAAATGGCAATTTTCGACCCATTGTAGCCTTCAATTTTCAAGCATACGAGTATTCTCTCTTTGTGGCAGTATAAAAGTAATTGTTATAACAAAAACATATACTGTATGCAAGTACAGTGTGTGTATGAGCTAGTAGCAGACATAAGGTTTGCAAGTGTAAACATCTTTCGAACTATCGTAATTTCACCGTGTACCTATTCATAGGAAGATGTATGTATGCATATGTGTGTGTTTGATTGAATGCTTTTTTATACTTTTTAATGCACACACACAGGTTTGTTTTGCTATAGCTTAATTTACTTAGCTGTTGTTGCAGTTTCAGCAGGTTGTTGCTACATCAGCTTCATTTACACATGTAGTTTTTGCCTTTTTGCAATTGCTATTTTACAGTTGGTGGTATTTGTTGTTATTATGTGATATTAAAACCGCGGGTGTTAGTACAAATTTGTTTATATTTTAACAAGATATTCTTTATTCACATTCAATTTATAGTTTTTATTAGAAAAAAATCAATCATCTTCCTTTTGCTGTTAAAGTCAGTATGTCTGTTAAGACGCTGCCTAGTGCGCAAAGTTGTTAATGAAAAACTAAATTATTACACATTTGCAAATAACATGAAAAATTAACATAAACGTACATACATACATCCATAATAATTTCAAACACCGCACAAAGTAAAAAACTTCAACTAATCGTTGAATTGAATTTTACAACAAATTTTGGAACATCTTGTAGACATTCTTATGTTAATTTTAATAAGTTGAAAATAATTTTATTATACTTAATTTAACTATATAAATAAAAATCCTACAAGCAAATTAATTTCTTTCAAGTTTTGTAAAGAAAAATAATTTTTAAATTTTAATTTTAAATCAATTAGAAAAGCCTGCCTACTTGACTTATAACTCAAAATCTGTTGTCCGTAAGAAGGATGTATTTATGTATGTATGGATATGTTATAATAGCGTCCGTCCCTTTTGCCTGTCTAGGTATTGAAATCAACTTTTTGAAGAGAAGAGTTGCAGCTGTCGATTCATCCCGATCGCGTAGAATTATGACTAAGAAACCCATTTTTCTGAGTGTCTTTTCACGTTTTTGTCCTAAATACAAGACGTAAAAAAATTATATGAATTTTGTCATAAAAAGCAATAATAATTCAAAACAACCGGTCCCCGAGTAATCTGTGCGTGCGCACACAAAAGTAGACAGTATTAGAGCACTGTACAAGCATACTTAACGTTGAGACCTATGCATGATTAATCCTATAGCAATTACGAGAATCGTAAGGAGTCGCGAATTGTAGTTGGGAGCTAGACTGCACAATAGACCTTAAATTTCGAGGTGTACACCGAAGCAAAAACTTATATATCGTATACTTACAGTGAAGGGCATAAAAACAAATAGTGTGTAGCAGAGAGCTGAAACAGGTGTGTGTGATTTATTCAAAGTACAAAAAATTGTGCACAACATATGATTAAATTATGTTCGAGGCACGATAAAAAATTAATTGTTTTTATGCTCTTTCACACGATTGAACTTAAAAAGCACACTCAAAAACACACATATCTCAAAAGGCATTAAATCAATCATGTGAGATCATATTTGAGTAAACTACGGCGTAGTAAAATATGGGTAGTTTTTTTTTGTGCTTGAAATACAGCTTTGTTTTAATCAAGCCAAATTCATGCGAATGCCTGTGTTTGGATTTTGCTTATGGATTCAATCGTGTTCAACAGCATAAAAAACAATCAGTTTCTAATCGTGCCTCGAAAATGATTGAATTGTTTGCTTTTTTTAATAATGCATAATCAACTAAAAGTACGAGTTGTGTACAATGATGTTGAAAACAAATTCAAATAATTTAAACAAACAAACAAAATCTCAAATAATAGCAGCCCATATCAACATTATAGTCATATCAGTGTAAACAAAAATATTGATGAAAATCGTATTATAAAAAAAGAAAGTATAAAAGAATTTTCAAATATACTGCCAGCATTATCAAAATGAAATAAAGTTGATTTGCAAAAATATTATGGAAATATTAAAAACAGTTATAAGTGTTATATGCGAGTATATATATTTGTTGTTGCTAAAAAAAAGAAATGTTAGAAACTTTCAAATGAATTACATTTTTATCAAACAAAAAAAGCAGGGCACGAACTAAATAAATAAGTCTTAGCTAAAGAAGTTCTCATACGTATTCCTACAATAATAACTTAAGTTATCTAAACTTTATATCCATCAATATTTTGTTCAAGTGAAATTTACTTCGCACTCACTATTCTTACAACTGCAACTGACAGACGTCATAATATAAATCATTTGCCTTGAAATTTTATAAAATAAAAAAGCAATTTAAGTCTGCAATAACAATGAAAACATAAAACAAGTTAAATTCGGCTGGGTCGAGTCTTATATACCCTTCACTATGTCAGCGAAATATTCTTATTTTTCACTTTTAACCTTAAAAATCGGTATAAAACTAAATTTTTTGTGATACGACCTTAAGCTTAAGAAACAATACGTTTGAATAAAAAAGGCCAAATACACTTAAAAATAAAAATTATACAAAAAATACATTACAAGCATTGTTAAAAATTATTTTTTTTGAATACCTTTTTTTTTAGTCCTAAATAAATAATAAAGTTCAGTTCAAAAAACTAAAATTAAAGAATTATAAAAAAAATTCTTTCTGAGAACCTTATTTTTAAAAACTTTATTATAAATATTTATTTATTTATTATTGTAGCGAAATATCGATATAAAAATAAACTTTACTTTTGAATAAAAAAGGTCAAATAAACTTATAAATAAATATTATATTAAGAAAAATTTAGAAAAATATTTTTTTTTGAATATCTCCTCTTTTTATTAATCTTAAAATAAATAATTTTTTTTTTAAATAGAAGTCATGTTGTGTGTGGATGTGACGAAAATCAAAACCAAGTTGCTTCTTTTGATACACACTCATATGCATAGGTTGATAGCTTAAGCCTAGGACTCACTAACCTACTTAGTTGTACGATCTGTCTAAGAACACATGTGTGCTAAAAAAGTATGATAGTGTGTATTGAAAAAGCATGTGTGTGACAGACTTTTTGACAGGTCTGTTCGATTTTTTAATGTTATGAAAATTTTCATAAAATAAATTTTATCTGTGTGATCAGAATTGCATTTCTATGTTCAAGGCAGAAAAATAGCAACAATACCAAGCTTGTGTTTTGTTTATACAAACTTTTAGGTTATTTTTTATTGTACATATTTGTAAAAAAAATATTTTGCGGCAAAGAAGAAAATGAATACTTTTAAAAGTATTAAGGTGAGTAAACATATGTTTTTGCATCTTTTTTTGTATAATAGTGTGGCATGAAGTTCGCCATTTTAAAGCGATTTCTTCAAGTAGGACAGAATTCTGTCACACATTATTTTGACATAATCGTACGATCGTGTAGGATAGTCAGCCATTACCTTTAACACTCAAGGCATTTAAAAGACACACATACATCGATTAACTTAAAAATTTAGTTAAAAAATCCATTAAAAATCAAAAAAAAATTAATGAAAATAAAAATTTTCGGTTTGTTTTTGTTTTCCCGGCCATTTGTAAACCGATTGCTCCAATTTATTGCATAGACATTATATCTGTCATTTCTGATAAAACTACATATAAAGTTTTTTTTATCCGTATTGTAAATTAAACAAATTACGCACTACAGAGCTCATAGCTAATTTTCAAAATAAAATTAAATATTTAATACAATATGCTTGGCTTAAAAAATGTTTTCAAACTGATTAAATGAAATTTAATTTAATTTATTTTGAATTCTTATTAGATATCTTTCTCATAATTTTTTCATTTTTTATGTAAGAATTGAATACCGATAGACATTTTATTACTTTTAAAAATAAGTATCCCACAACGTATTTTTTCGTGAGCTGATATAAATTATTTAATTTAGGATTAACAAACAAAAATAAATTCAAAGAAAATAATTTAAAAAAATATTTACCATTTCATTATAAGTATTTTTTATAATGTGAAGGGTATGTAAGTCTCGGCACAGATGAATTTAACTTGTTTTTTTTTTGGTATTGCAACAAATTGTTAGAAATTTTTTTAGCAACTTCTGTCTAACATTTTTTTCTTGTATTTTGAAATATCTTTTTTATTAGACTCTTTTTATTGCAACAGCTCGTACAAAGTTGCGCAACGTATCTTTAAATTTCTATAAAAGTTCAATGATAAAGTTGGATATGTGTTGTACTTGAAGTGGTATAAGTAAAACAGCAGAAAAATTAAAGAAATGTTTGTGTGTCTACAATATCAAGAATGAAAATATAAATTTTCTGTTCGTGTTTAGATGAAAATTACTGGAGTGTCTAAAACCTTGTACACAGCTGAAAATTTTTCATATTGATTAAATATTTAGTTGAATCAATTAAATTTACACTAATAAATACTTTTCGAATGACTTGGAGATATGATTTTTGCATTAATTTTAATTATAAAATACTATTTTAAAATTTTTTCAATTGAAATCAATGACAATATACTGAGCGTATTGAAGAAGGTAGGTCGTGAGAGTCCTTTTATAATGTCGAAAATTTTTGTACGCTGCATTTTTGTTTTTTTTTTAACAACACAAATCCGCGAAGCTTTTAGGATTGCCTCCAGAAAACACCTGCGACCCATTAGGAAATTTGAAATTGAATCACTCAAAACATATGCTTTCCTCATCAAATATAAGTTGCTCTAAATAAAAAATAACACATGCTATCAAATATAATAAAATATACGGATGAAAGGAATATCACTATGCGTTTACATTTATGTATACTCGTATATGCTAAATTCTGACATTCCATATGACTTGTACACATAGTGTGAACATAATCTAAAACGAGACTAACTAATTAAAAAATGAGCACCACAGTGGATTACATTTTATTACACTGAAAGAATTATGATTCATAAATCCAATGAAACGATTTCGTTAAAAATATTTCATTAGGCTAATGAAATATTTCATTAATTACTTCATAATTTCATTATGAGAATGAAGAAGTTTCTTAGATTTCACAGTTTCATAAAAAAATTAATTATGTAATTTATTTTTTCTTTTTGCAAAATTGTTCTCTTTTTCTGTCGCAACTCTATAACAAAGTGACTATAAAACAAGAACTTAATCACTAAAATTCGATTGAGATTCGTGGCTGAAGTGGTTGAGTGGGGAGTTAAAGCTTCTTAATTGCATGTATCCCAAGTTCGAATGGTGGCAGAGTTAAATAAAATTTCAAAATAATTCAAGCAAAAAGTAAATTTATCAAAATAATTTTTGTCCCTAACCGGAGCTTGAACCGCGCCATCTGCTGTTGAAAGACACTTTTAAAATTCATATGTATAATGAACAGGTTTCATATTATATATTTAATAAAAGTTTTCATTGATCTAATGAAGCGTGTCTTTGGTTGAAAAATAATGAATTTATTCATTGTATTAATGAAAAAATTCATTGGATATAAGATAAAAATTCTTTCAGTGTAGCTTACAATTATCATAAAAAAGTCGATCACGCTTTGTAGTTAAAACGGTACATAAATATACAGTAATTGTAGAAATACTTTGATGCGTCAATTCCACAGTTCATTTTAAATTTAATTTTATAAATTGTTAATCCTGTAAATATAAATGGGTTTATTACAGTATTAAATATTTTTATTGCACTCATTTATCATTATTATTATTATTATTCTCAATTTTCAGATATGACATTATCATTGGAAATATTTTTCATTTATTGGGGTTTTATTGGGCTTCTAAGTGTTCTCATGGATGTTCTTACTCTCATTTTCATGGTTAAACGCTTCCGTTGCAATTGCAATCCTGATTTTTCTTGCAATTGGAATTTCAGATACCACACAAACAAATATAAGTTGTCTATATGTGTATGTGTGTGCATTAAATTATAAAGCTTATAAATGAGTTTAGTTAATAATCGTATGTTTGTGCTCTATTTGATCCTTAAGGGTTAGTGTATTAGGATGTCTTCCATAGTCAACCAAGTCAACACATTATTATGCATGACTCACATATATACACAGATAAATATGATGCTATCCGTAAGTTGTGAACGAAAACCAGAATGGATTTAGAAAAAAAAACTATGAAAAAAGAGAAATAAAAATGCACACAAAATTTTAAAATAAAAACCTAATAGAAAATGCAATTTTTATAAGACCAGCAGATAAGGTTTTTTTCTAAATCGTATGTTAACACAATTATTACGTTTGACAAAAAGATATGAGAGCAAAAACTATATAAAATCGATTGATAAAAAAATATTTGAAAAAAAAAGAAGAGAACTGCAAAGGAAACTTTCACTTAAATAAAATTAGATTTATGTAAAAGGGGAACAAACAAAACACAAAAGCGGCAAATGTAGCTGTACTCTTCTTTATGCACTAAGCACATTCGAACAGTAGGATACCGACTACACAACTACAAATGACGTTGGCTACAAATGTCTTCGTGTAGCCAGCTACCTAATTATTTTAGAAGAATAACTTTTTTTTTTAACTGCTATAAAAACATCAAGTGTAGCTTCGGCTGTGTGGCACGTAGCGCCGTCCTGTTGAAACCAAATGTTGCCAATATCCTCCTCTTCAATTTTTGTGAACAAAAATTCGTTCAACATGAGCCGATAACGATCGCCATTGACTAACGGCCACTCCTTGCTCATTTTCGAAGAAAAATGGCCTCTGGACCAAAATCCGCACCAAACAGTGACTCGTTTTGGATGCGTCGGCTTTTCATTGTATGCGTGCGGGTTTTCTGTTCCCCAAATGCGACAATTTTGCTTGTTTACGTACCCGCCAAGATCAAAATGAGCTTCATCTGAAAAGATGATTTTTTTTTTTGGCAAAATCGGCATCTTTTGTAAGTCGATCGCAGGCCCACTTAGCGAAGCGAAAACACAACCATATTCTTTCAGCGGAAGGATAAAACTAATTATCTGTCAAATCAGACATGAGCTAAGTGTTTCCATTCTCGAAATAAGCACTAGTTGAAAAAAAAACGTTCGATGGCGGACCCTATACTAAAGGGCTGCACAAGCATACTTGAAAGCCACACATCACTACAAACATGTGTAATATTTTATATTAAAAAGTGCTTGTAACCCATTTTAAGTATTCTTGTGAAGCACTTTAGTAAATACATAGCTGTTGGTTTATAGAAACACATATTTCAGTGGTGCCACATTCAATTGTTTAATATGTGTGAAAATGAAATTATTTATTGCAGGTCACAGACACACATTTGTGTATATATTTACTTATAACACGAAATAACGTAAAAACAATTCTATTCATTTCTTTAACAACTCTTGATTGTCAAATAAAATGAAATACTTTCAAACGCTCATTTTTTATTATACTGGCAGCATTAAATTGTTCATTGCCGCCGACGTAAATTTAAATTATCCTAAGTTGGCGACAGCCAACAGGTTGTAGTCGGTAGCCTGCTGTCTCGAATGTGTTTAATGCAATACAAATTCTTACTGACTTATGTTGGCAGACCAAGAACTAACTTGCAAACATTTGAAACTACTGCTAGAACGAACACAACTGCAAAGTGGAAATTTCAACTATAAAAAGAAAAAACAAAATTTTAAAAAGTGAGAAATAAAACAGTTCAGTTTAGTCGTGCGTATGATATTTGAATTTTACTTTTTCTGCTTACCTTATTTACACGTACTTTACAAAAAAAAAATTTTTTTTTGCAGCAAATTCAAATGTTTGTAAAGATTTTAGTAGCGCAAATAAAAATGAAAAGGAAAATGTACTAGTTAAAAAGTCACTGAAAATGATAAATTTATGGCAAATGATAATTGTAATATTGCCCTTAGGATACAACAAGCAGGCCAACAAAAATTAAGTGTTGAAAGGTTGCATTAACAAGAAGTCTAGTCAGGTTATTTAAAAAATCACTTGAAATAATTTTGAAATTGAGATTTTTGGATGCTTAAAAGCAAAAGTGTTGTACTTGTCTGAGTTTCAATTAAAAGTATTAACTTATTAAGAATTAAGATATTTTATCTCATAATTTTCTACCTTCATGGCTGTTACTAGTTTTCTATGTATAGAGCCACCATTTCAGTTTTGAGGGGCTACTCTGTATTGCGATGCGAAAAAAACGGTACGAAATCGAATCTTTAATCTGTTTGATAGTTTAGTTTTTACTTTTGTCTGGTAGTATCCCGCACTGTATTGCGTAATTGCATGTCAACGTCGTTTTATACACACAAATATCTTACGAACAGTAAAGAGCAAATGCAAAACATTTAGCTTTCGCACCGCAACTGCTTTCGCATCATAATACAGAGTAACTCCTCACCTGATCTATATAAATAAATTAATTTTCGTTTTGTTTGCTGTTTATACTTCAAGGAACCGACCGGCCTCACTCACTCTTACACCTACTTTTTAAACAGAATAATTATAATTGTTTTTTTAATCCTGTTTTTCAACGCGTTGCTTTGAAAATTAGAGCATATTCTCTTTATACTTCAGGGAAAATTGGCATACACTTCTAGACCAAACATCTTTTCTTTTACGCTTAGAATTAGAATGAAGAGCGGTAACAAGTCACCTGGTCACTGCAGCCAGGCTAGAGCTATGATACTACTCTCAAGTTACAAATTCTCCCTAAGCCTGGTATTCATTAAGAATGCAAAGACTTTCTTGGATGATTTGTCCGATGGTGGAGAGTGAAAATCTTTGAAAAGAGGGCGTAAGCGTTCCAAAAGTTTATGGCTACCTTACTTGGAGTATACAGACTGTATGTACAAAATTTCAGATAAATTCTTTGGAAAACAAAAATTTTTATAGCGAACAAAAAAAACTTTTTGCTTTTATTTTCTTTATATTTATATAAAAAAAAAACTTAGGTGAATTTTAAAATTAAACTTTTTCTTTGTTGTTGAGTAAAATTTGTCCTTTGGAATGCATAAACTTTTTTTTTATATAAAAATAGATGGCCAGCGATTTTCTACCGACTAGGAGTAAAATTTTAGCTTAATCAAACTTGATTTAGGTATTTCTGAATGCAAAATTATTGATAAAAAAATATATAGGTTACATGTATGGTTACATGTTGGAGAAGGGGTATTTGGTCAAAACCTCTGAAAAAGCATATTTGTCAGTATGGGTCAAGAGAACTCAGTTTTTCAGACCGAAATACATGTGATAGACCTCTGCCTAAGAGAGGAAACAGAAAGAGATAAGATAAAAACTGGTCTGGGATTGCCTGAAACTTCCAAGAAGACTAGCATCTAATAACAGGGTTCACTTGGTATGGGTGCCAGGTCACAGTGGATATGTAGGCAATGAGAAGGCAGACGAACTCGCAAGAAAAGGAGCGGCTAATAGATTAATTGGCCCAGAACCATTCTGCGGACAGTCTTGCAAAAATCATAACTTTTGAACTAATGCAGATATTTTAAAAACTTAAAAAGGTGTTTGTTGCCGCCGTCAACAAAGGGTTAATTCCAGCAATCATTTCTCTTTAATATTTTTCAATTTCGTATAACATACATATATTATTATATACGTACATACATACGTACATCGTATGTTTTTACAGCTTTAGTTTTTTGCCTCAGCCAAGTACATAAATAAATATGTGCATAAGCTAACGGTCACTTACCGTTTGACAAAAAATAAGTAGACAAGAAGAAATCTTAATATTGAAATTTAGTTGAGTTTCAAAAGCGAGGCAAATAACTAATAAATTTTAAAGCTCTACCTCTACCTCTAATTTACCTTTTATAATTTATTAATTGTGAAATACATTATTATAATAAAAAATAAAAATAAATAAAAAGAAAGGTTTTAATTAAAGGTATTAGTGCTATTAAAAATTAGTTTCCTTGATCTCAACAAGTCTTTAAAATTTATTAATCTTTAAAGTAAAAACATAAAGTTGTTAACCATATTAAAATATGGAAATGGAGAAAACCATCATAGGCCACAGCTGCAATAAGTGTGTCCAGTTGGATAATGACCAAATGGTAATGTGTGACACATGTGATAAATGGTATCACTACACCTGTGTAGGAGTGGATAATAATGTGGCTAATTATAGTTGGAACTGCGATTTATGCGAACCCATAACAGCCACCACTACCACTTCAAACAATACTGTAGGTCAGACTCTTCCGAGCTCATCTTCATCACCCGTCATAATTCCAACAGTCACTACAGCGTTTGCTATAAGTGCCACAAGCAGTCTATCCCCAGGCATGTCACAGCCGACACAAAATATGGTAAACGTCACAGGTATACATCCTCATGATGCCTTTACAACAAGTGCGATCACATCTGTAAATGCACCGCTGTTCACATATACGGCATCGCCGTCAACGAATTTATTCAACACTTTACAGCAACAAACGCGAATGAGTACCTACGTCCAAAGTACGATGAATAAAATTGACGCTTTACAAAGGCAACAAATGCATACAGCTCCAGCATCAATAGCTCAATATGCACGTGTAAGACAGCCAGTTACATTGCCTATTACTTCACAGCAAGAACAAGTGATGGTGAACAATCACGCACAAAGTTCAATAAGCACGAAGGATAACTCTGACTATTCACAACTGCAAAAAATGCTACAACTACAGCGCTTAGAAGAAGAAAGGAAAATCCAACAACAGTTTTTGGAACGTAAGTACGAAATATTAGCTAAAAATATCGACTCGCCTATGGAGCAAATTAGCCCCTATGGTTTTGGTGTTAATCATCAAACGAGTGCACAAGTACACTCTGCAAGTGGTTCGACAAGTACTGCACAAATACTGCCGGCAAGTGGCGTGGTAAATAATACGCATATACTATATCCAGGTGGGATGATAAATAATACACCAATAATGCCCACAAGTCGCTTTGTAAATAGTGAGCCATCATACAGTATGCAAGAGTTTAACCCTACACCTTCACAACTAGCAGCTAGAGGCTCAATACCACGCGAACTCCCTATTTTCAATGGCGACCCAGATGACTGGCCAATTTTTATTAATAGTTTCCAGAATAGCACAGCTATTGCCGGGTTTTCTAATGCTGAAAATTTGGTACGCCTTCAGAACGCTTTAAGAGGAAAAGCGAGAGAGATGGTCAAAAGTAAATTGCTTTTACCAGCACTTGTCCCGAATATAATTGAGACGCTTCGTATGTGTTTTGGCCGCCCAGAATATATTTTGGAGCGTGTAATAAACAAAGCAAGAGCTATGCCACGTCCCCGAGAAAGACTCGAATCAATAATTGAGTTCGCTCTGAGCGTCCAAAATATATGCGCGACAATGGAATCATGTGGACTACAATCTCACCTCAACAATCCTTTACTAGTAAAGGAACTCGTGGATAAACTACCAAATCAGCATAAGCTAAATTGGGCCATGCAGCAGATAGATGAAAAAGTTCCAGTTATAAAAGGATTTAGTGACTGGCTTTATCAAATTGCGGAAGCAGCCAGCAAAGTCGTAACACCAAGCTTTGGTAAAAGCAACGCCACCGTGTATACTCACGCAAAAGTCAAAACTCACGACAATAAAATGTGCATCGTTTGCAAAATTAACTCACATAAAGTCCAGCATTGTGACCACTTTAAAAGCTTGCAGTTAAATAGAAAATGGGACATCGTAAAGATCAACAATTTGTGCCGTCAGTGTCTAAACACACATAAAGGTAAATGCCATAAAAACAAAGAATGTGGCATATTGGGATGCAAGTATAAACACCATCCACTGCTACATAGAGAGTGCAACGACCAGTCAGCCTCACAAACTGTAAGTACAAACCGAATTTATGATATACAGCGGAACGTACAAATTAACACGCACCAATATGATGCTAATGATAATCCATTTTTTCGTATATTGCCAATCCGCATTCACCTAAAGGAAAACATTATTAATACCTTTGCCTTTTTAGACGAAGGTTCCTCCGTCACTTTAGTGGACCGTAGCATATTTAATAACATGTCTCTCGAAGGAACATCTGACCCTCTTTGTCTGCAATGGACAGGTGGCACCACCCGTGTAGAAAATGATTCGATCAGAATATCTTTAAAAGTATCCAATATTTACAACAACGCTAAGTTTACGCTTTCAAATGTACACACCGTCAACCGTTTAGAGCTACCAACTCAATCTGTAAATATGTCCGAAATGGCGAAGAAATTTCCGTATTTAAGAAATATTCCTATACAATCTTATAATAATGCAAAGCCCATGATTTTAATTGGTGTAAATAATTGGAAATTGGCCGTCCCAATAAAAATACGCGAAGGTAGTGGACAACAGCCAATAGCCACTAAGACAAGGCTCGGATGGGCAATACAAGGCGGCGAAGTGAGTACTCCAATGCAACATATTTTGAATATACACACGTGTACCTGTCAAAAACGCTATGAAGAGTTACACGATGTTGTAAAAGATTACTTTAAATTGGAGACGCCTACTTCAGCAAGTCCACATGACATTGCTAATTCTGGTGCACTTGATACACTTAAATCTTCATGCCAGTACATAGATGGACAATACGAAGTTGGCTTAATATGGAAAAATAACGACGTGCAACTACCCGAAAGCTACGACACCGCACTGAGTCGGCTAATGTGCCTCCGCAGAAAATTCGGTACAAATTCATCACTTCAACAAAAAATGCAAACTCAAATAGACAATTTGTTACAAAAAGGCTATGCTAAAAAGCTAAGCCCTGCAGAAATAGCGCTTCCTAGGAAAAAGGTATGGTACTTACCGATCTTTATCACCTTAAATCCTAATAAGCCCAATAAAATACGCCTCGTGTGGGATGCTGCCGCTAAGACAAATGGCACCTCACTGAACGATTTTATGTACACTGGTCCAGATTTACTCAAGCCTCTAGTCGATATTCTCCTCGCATTCCGCATAGGAAAAGTTGCAATTTGTGGGGATATCAGCGAAATGTTCCACAGAATCAATGTCCGGGAAAGCGATATGCACGCCCAGCGGTTTCTATGGTGGGACAAAGACGACGACTTATATCAGCCAAGCACATACGTTATGCGCGCGTTAACCTTTGGCATAAATTGTGCTCCCTGCATCGCTCATTATATTCGTGACGTTAATGCAGAAAAGTTTAAAACACAATTTCCTCGAGCTGTAGAAGCAATTCAAAACTACCACTACGTCGATGACTTCATTGACAGTGAAGATACCGAAGAAAGTGCCGCCTATCTCGCAAAAGAAGTAGCAGCAATTCACGCAGCTGCGGGCTTTAACATACGCAATTGGGCTTCTAATTCAAGTTACGTTTTAAGCCAGTTGTCCAACATATCTAAAGAATCTCAAGATGCCAAACAATGGGGAGCCACAGAAAAGGTTTTGGGTATGTATTGGGACCCAGTTAATGATGTTTTCAAATATCTATGCAGATTTGCACGCCTAAGACGAAATGTAATTGCCGAAGATATTGTACCAACCAAACGAGAGTGCCTTCAAGTCCTGATGTCCATCTTTGACCCATTAGGCTTCCTGTCGTGTTACACTATTGGTCTTAAAATCCTGCTCCAAGAAGTTTGGCGTTCAAGTATCGGGTGGGACGAGCAATTAAGCGAAGTCCTGGACACAAGGTGGCGTCAATGGAAAGCCACAATACCTCTCATCATGGATGCCGCAATCCCACGTTGCTATTCTCCATTACTGCACAATGCTGAAAGTGTCGAACTGCATACATTTGTCGACGCCAGTGAATATGCTTACTCCGCCGTAAGCTATCTGCTCGTAAAAAGGGATGGCGTTGCAACAGTCACCCTCATAGCCGCTAAATCCAAAGTAGCGCCCCTTAAACCTCTGTCAATACCGAGGATGGAATTACAAGCAGCACTACTTGGCATCCGACTGGCAAGTAAAATAAAACAAATCCGTCGTCTACCCATAAGTTCAAATCTTTGGTGGTCAGACTCTAAGACCGTGCTACAGTGGCTCCACATGGATCCAAGAAAATTGCAACAATTCGTTATGTACCGCGTAGGCGAGATTTTGGAGCATTCAAACGTTGACGAATGGAGGTGGATACCTACAAAAATAAACCCGGCTGATATTGCCACGAAAACGACCGCAAAAAAAGATATTGATTTATGGCTTAGTGGCCCTGAGTTTCTGCGTAACGACAAATGTGAATGGCCTAAATGTGATGACCTAGGTCCGCCTGACACTACTGAAGTAAGACGCCACGTACTAATAGTTGACGCAAGAAACAAACATTACGATTGTTTGAATGTAGAATACTTTTCAAAATGGAAACGACTTTATAGAGCAGTGGCAACGTTCATTTTATATATAACTAAACTAAGATGCGCAAAGCAACAAGTAGTAGCTCCATGCAGCATCAATTATGAGATGATTCAACAAGCACAGCGCTTCGTTATCACAATAACACAGCAAAGCGAGTTTCATCAAGAAATCATCACTCTGAGGCATCGTCAAAACGTCGAAAAGACAAGTAAGTTGCACCCATTAAATGTATATTTAGACGAATACGGAATTATAAGGTGTCGCAATCGAATTACACGCCTCAACAATCACGAAAATGAAATAGTTTTGCCAACTGACCACCACGTCACCTTTCTTATAGTGCGTTCATTTCACGAAGAATTTCACCATCAATTTCACGAAGCCATAATAAACAAAATAAAATGTCAATATTACATATTTCGTTTACGCGTATTATACAAGAAAGTACGTGCATCATGCCAAATATGCAAAAATAATTCGGCTATTCCGCAACCGCCACAAATGGCCCCACTTCCTGCAGCTCGCTTAGGGGCATTTCAACGCCCTTTTACGTTCGTCGGCATTGATTATTTCGGTCCTTTACTGGTATCTGTTGGAAGAAGGCGCGAAAAAAGGTGGGGCGTGGTATTCACTTGCCTTACTGTGCGTGCCATCCATATAGAAGTATCACACAGTTTGGACACAAGCTCGTGTATTTTGTGCATACGAAACTTTGTCGCCAGGCGTGGAACGCCTCGAGAAATATACACGGACAACGGCACGAACTTTAAAGCAGCTGCAAAGATCCTAAATGAAAATATAAATCATATAAAATATTCAAACATATCCTCAGCTTTCGACGAAATAAAATGGATATTTAACCCACCTAGTGCCCCCCATATGGGCGGAGCCTGGGAAAGACTCATAAGATCAGTAAAAAACGTTTTGTACAGCTTGTACCCCAGTCTTAAATTTAATGACGAAACCCTAAAAAGTGCACTGTGCGAGATAGAATCGATAATTAATTCTCGGCCGTTAACATTTGTCTCAGTAGACCACGAAGATGATGATGCCATAACTCCTAACCACTTGTTACTCGGCTCCTGCGATGGCTACAAACCCTTTTTCAATGAATATGATAATCTACGTCAGCGATGGCATCAGACGCAATCATTTGCAGATCTCTTTTGGCAACGCTGGTTGAAGGAATACATCCCTATAATTTCTCGCAGAACTAAGTGGTTCGAAAAGGTACCACCCGTATCGATTGGCGCCATAGTAATTATCGCCGATGAAAAATTACCTCGAAGATGCTGGCCTAAGGGTAAAGTTATTGACGTCATGATGGCAAAAGATGGTCAAGCGCGAAGTGCCACAGTCAAGACACAGTTTGGTGTAATGCAAAGGCCAATAACAAAAATAGCTGTTCTAAACGTCGGCAATGAATAAGTGCAAGCTCGAATACAACTCGCTTACGGGTCGGGGAATGTTGCCGCCGTCAACAAAGGGTTAATTCCAGCAATCATTTCTCTTTAATATTTTTCAATTTCGTATAACATACATATATTATTATATACGTACATACATACGTACATCGTATGTTTTTACAGCTTTAGTTTTTTGCCTCAGCCAAGTACATAAATAAATATGTGCATAAGCTAACGGTCACTTACCGTTTGACAAAAAATAAGTAGACAAGAAGAAATCTTAATATTGAAATTTAGTTGAGTTTCAAAAGCGAGGCAAATAACTAATAAATTTTAAAGCTCTACCTCTACCTCTAATTTACCTTTTATAATTTATTAATTGTGAAATACATTATTATAATAAAAAATAAAAATAAATAAAAAGAAAGGTTTTAATTAAAGGTATTAGTGCTATTAAAAATTAGTTTCCTTGATCTCAACAGTGTTAAAAGAAAATATTTTTTACTTGGAAACAGTGTATCACATATGTTCCCACAGACACATGGTGCCCCAAAAAATTTCAGTCAAATTTAAAACATATTTTTGGTTTAAATTTAAAGTAGACTTGAAATATATGTTTAACTTATATTAGATTTTTTATTTGTATCAAAGAAAACTTATCAACAAATATTCTTTCATATAAAACTGTCTTTTTTTGGCTTTCAATGGCAGTAAAATATTTGTATTATTCTACTAGTTAAATCTTTACAAAATATTTATTCAGATCGAGAGCGATATCTAATAAACTTAGCTTTTCCGAACTAAAATTATTTTCTTTTAAATCCTTCTGTGATCTGACATGTTTTCGTGATGAAGAGGTCTTCATTCTTTATAATGCGTGGAATCTTGCAAGTGTTTGTGTACCTAAATTTTTTTATAATCTCTATTTCTGCGCTTCTGGGGTTCTTCTGAGAGCTCTCTAATTGGTAAGCACAGATATTCAATTAAATTTTTATCATGACCTAAAATTTTGTGTACCGTAGGGGTAAGTTTTTTTAGAAGATACATTTGGGTTAAAAGTTGGACAGTCTTTAAAACATATTCTTAAAATTTTGAACCAGTTTAGTACATTAAGTATAAAAGCAGAACTTTTTGTTATACTAATCTAAATACCAGTGCTTTGAGCAGTCACCTCAAAATTATCACAAAATGATCTTTCCATATTACCATCATTTGTCCTTCCATATCCATACTTTGGATAGTCTAATTTGAATCCAAGTTTTTTAAATTCCTTTTGTATGATTTGTTTTCTAATATTCTTCTTTTCCTTTGGTATTGCAGTCGCGTTAAAAGTTTCTTCTACCCGTGGTATTATACGAGTGTATGACAACTTCAAATTAACTCCATGCAGCTTATTCTAGCATTCAATAGAGAAATTCCATATTCGTATTTGTTCTCATCTCTGATTGAAAGTCTTTCTGTGTCTTTTTACACAAATATTATATATACTAGTATTAAACAAAAAAAACGAATAAAATACTAAAATTATTACTTTTGGATCAAAGCAATTGAAAACTGTTCCCAAAGGATTTTGCAGCGCTTTATAAAATTCTTTTTATGTTTGTTTTTTATTTTAATATAATTTTTATTTCCTACCTGTTTTACTGAAATTCGGCACATATAACCTTTATATTCCAATGAAGGTCACCATAGATTTTCTCTAAAATTTAATACATACGTTCTGTTTACCCTAAAGATAAACATAAAGTAAAAGACCGGGTTATGGCCGGCTAGTAAAAATATAATTTTGCCCTATCTACGATTCAAAGTGCAACCAACCAGTAGTGTTATTTTGTATTTTGATTCATGCGAAAGCAAGTTTGATACTCTCTATTGCTTTGGAAAAGCCGTTCACAAAACATTTAAAAAAATAAGTAGCAGTGATTACAAATTAAAATTGGGCGAAAATTTTCACTATTAAAATGTCAAAATTAATAAAAAAAAAAACACAAATCAAATTGATTTTGCACATTCTTCTCAAACATTCAAAAAAAAAAATAATAAAATAATTTTCTTTGCATATTTTTTGTTAGTCCTAAAATAAATAATTAAATACAGTTAAAGAAATTCAAATTGATAACAATTGCCAACAAAATCTATTATGTGATCGTGTTCTTTTGAAATCAATAAAATATCTGTCGGTCGGTCTTCAATAAAAAAAAATTAACTAAGATATCCAAAAAAATTAAAAATTAATTTAATTTAATTTAAATTGCTTGCAAAATTATTTTAAAACAAATATTTAATATAAAAAACAAAAATCAAATTAACCGCATAAATCAAAAAATCCTCTTTTCATAAGTTTTCTGTATTCGTGGTTTTATTACACACAATACATTTAAAATTAAAAACACATTCATAGCTCATAGCTCCGCAATTTATAGACAGATCGGGCTGACTTTTAATAATAGCCTTAACACAGCAATAACTGATAGGTTGGTATACTTAGCTCGTCTGTACGTTACCAAGGGAATTCAGGAAGTTTACTTAAACGGCTAAACAGACAGACAAATATCGCTAAATCGATTCGAATTTATATATGAATCAAGGATAAATGTCTTATGTAAGATAACGCATGTACGGTGTAGAAATTACAAACGGAATTATCTACAATTACACTTTTATTGTATACAATAGAGAAAGTTGTTTGGAATTTAGAAGTTTAATAAAAACAAATTCCAATTATGTTGTTCTGCAAAATGTACTAATTTCCATGATATTTTCATGGACAAATTAAACAATTGTTTACTTAGCACAATGACTACTAAGAAGATAACATATCTATTTGGACCATTTCATTTCAATTCTCATTAAGTCAATTGGTGTAACAGTATACTTATTTATTCAAATGTTTGGCCAAGAACTTAACATACTTGGGAGTAATCCACCGAGGATTCAGAGTAGAGTCTGATAAAATGGGTCATACGATAAATATGTATGAATACACCAAAGTTCTATAAAGTTCTGCTGTCGTGTTGCTTGTTCTACTGCGTTATTGTTATGTTCAGTTTTGTGCTAGTGTATTTGTGTTCTGTTTGTTCTATGTTCTAGGGGTTCTAATTTTTACTGCAGTGCAAAACATTTTGTTTTGATATGCCCTAGAAAAATGCTTGGCAGTATTTGAAATAAAGGAATGATGCTTGTAAACTGTTTCAAGTATGCTTGTGCAGTACTTTACCATCGATACATACCCATGTTCTGACAAACGAACGTTTTGAAAAACGATTTTCGTTTTGAAAACGATAAATTTATATAAAAATGTTCTTGAAGCTGCGCGTTTTGCTTGGCATATTTTCATAGGACGTGTATGTAAAAACAGCAGTTTATAAATAAACAATTGACAAAATGAAAGTAAATTTTTTTGATTAAAAAAAGACAATTTTTTTTTTTAAATTGTGGTTTAAACAAATAGGTGATAAATAATTTTAAATGGTATTATCGATACTGCAACCGATTAAATACGAATTTTCGCATATCAAAAAGTTACTGAATACTGGTGAAAAATTAAATATTTTTACATAAATTATGAGTGCAATTATTTTTGAAATGATATGGTTAGTTTTTGTAAGTAAATGAAATAAATTAAAGTTTTCTTTTTAATAAAATCGATATAAACGTTCCATATAACGAATTTTTCACTTTAATAAATGATTCTGACATTTTATTCAGAATATTCATTTGTTACACCCAGCTTTGACTGTAATTTCTTTTTATAGCGAAAATAATTTATGTTTTTTGTAAGGAGTCAAATGCATAAAAAATATAAGTATTTTTATACACATGCATGTGTGTAACAGTTGTGTAAAAAATCATATACAGGCTAGGCTCAATGTTGGATAATCATAGGATTTCTGTATACTGACATACATGTATATCTATTATTTTTGGTTATGTAAAGAAAAGCCAAAAAATACTTTAATCTCCATATCACCAACCACGAGCTTTACCTCGTTTACTGTGATAAAAAAAAGTGAATACGATTCCATGTGATGAACCGAATAATACTACACAAAATTTTAAAAATTATTTTTTTTTTTTTTTCAAAATTACCTTAAAATTTTTCTCTTGAGAAACCTAAAAATTAGGCACAAGCATTTGTTCTTCAGTGCCCCACATCAAAATGCTGTAACGCAAAGGAAATTTTTAAATTTGTAACGGGAACCGGCAAACTAATTGTGATCAATTTATGGTTAAAAAATTATAAAGAAGGTTTCGAATTAGTTTCCATAACCAAATTGCTTAAACAACAGGATGCCTGTAGCTTATTTAGACTGGAACAATTCTGTTGTAAAAAATAAATTGGCTACGATAAGGAAGGGATACTGACATATCTTGAATATTTAAGAACTTTGGCAATCTTTACCTGGGCTAAGTCCCGAATTGTAATCGGTCTGTTCACTCAAAAAGGGCTTTTAGGTGTTCTGCAAAAAATTCGTTTTAATATCATTCGAAATTAAGTTAGAATTTTTATTTAAATATTAAGATCAAGTTTTTATATTATATAATTAACAGATATAGTGGTTCTAGTTGGGATAATAAAATTTTTATAATTTTTTTTTTTACCTTTCACTATAAGCAAGAATAGTGTAAGTTTGTGATTCCATTTGTAATTTCGTACATATGCCGCCCTATAAAGTATATATCTGAAATCCGCAGACAACGTACAGAAGCTGGATTGGTTCATAAATGGCGAAGCTACAAGTCAAAAACCATGACTATCTCTATTTTTAAACATTTTTCTGAGTGGTTTTTTTGCGTATTTTGTCGAAAATATAGAACGGACAAAAAAGTGGTACGCAGTTTTATCAGAAATGACAGTCATCAAAACAATCGGTCTTCAAATGGCCAAGAAACTTAGAAATACAGCTGCAATTTTTGTTTTTATTAATTTCTGTTTTGTTTTTTATGGAAATTTTTAAAGCACACTTATGCGTAAGGTATGTATACACACTCGTAATAGCAAAAGCAAGCATATATGCTAGACCAGGCAATCGGTTTTATATAAATGTGTGTATGAAAGTATATCCTTTAAATGCCTTGTGTGTAATAGAGCTAGGAATACAGAAATCTTATTGAAAGATAGTTTTCGATTTATGCCTTTAATTTAAATTTCTTTCTTTGAATATTTATTTCAGTATTTTTTTATTTAAAAAATGTTTGTAAACATTTAAGAAAAAAATTAATTTATTTTAAATTCACATTGGACATCTGTCTTCAAATTTCTTTTTTTTTTTATTAAAAAACTGAGTACCATTTTATGGCTTTTAAAAGGGAAGGATCCCAGAACGGATTTTTGCATTAATGTCGTTAATTTTATTAGTTATTTATTTTTTGATCAATATTTGCCATTTCATTAAAAATATGTTTTATATATATATATATATATATTTTTTTTTTTTTTTTTGTTAAATATTTAATTTTTTTAACTTAAATAAATTAAAATGCCAGTAATTTTGCTAATATGAGTAACAGAAAAGTGTTCAAATTATTGATTTTTTATGTTTTTTCAGTCATTTATTACAATAGTTTCAAAGTACTTTCGATAACTTTATTTATTGGGTTTTAAAAAAAATATAATTTTGTAAATTCGGTTTAGAGAACACCAAAAAAGGTGACTTCATTTAAAAAATTTGTAGAATTCGGTTACAGAACACGACCGAATCTGTAATGATAAGCGTGGTCTGGCATCCATTGAAATCATCGCGTAAAGATTAAAAACAAAGTATAAATATAATTAGTGGCTTAAACGTATCACTTTATACTATTGTGTAATATTGTCTATGCATCGACTTAAGCTGCATCTAAAATTCGTCATACATCATCACTTCAAGGAGGTGATACCTTGCAAAATTTTCCATTTAAAATAAATCATTCAGATTGGGGATGTAAAACACGTTTTCATTTTATTTTTATTTTGTGTAATCATGTTACATTTTATATCTGTGCACATTACATGGCAGTTTTATTTAGAGATAGCATAAAGTAAAAGACAATATTTTTAAATACATATTTAAATTTTCAATTCTCTTTTATAAATTTATACTAAACATAAAACAATAAGAGGAATACTAAAAACATTGTCGCCTACAAAATCGTTATATATAATTAATTTTCTGTTTGTTTGCTTATTCGCTATCCAACGGATTTTTCGAAAGATGTATAAAAAATAAAACATTTCTGATTTGTTTTTCAATGATTAAGAACCAATTTTTTAACAGATTGTTCTGTAATTTTATACATCGTTCGCCCCAGTTGCGTGTATAGCAGTAGCCATATTACTTTTATACCAACTTTTCAATAGAACAATATACATAATTGGTTTCTATAGTGGATTTACATAAAACCGATTTTAGTAGATACCACATTTCGAACGAAATCTACTTGATTTTGAGTAGATTTCCTATACAAAACAAAATCTAGTTCTTGATTAGATTTTGGCAAAAATCTCGCGAATTTTTTTTAAACTCATGCAACTCTTGCTTTGTTATTAATACCAAAAAAAAAACAATACAATTTGACATTTTGATGAAAAAATTTAAGAGTGAAACAGTCAACAAGAAGTCATATATACCCTTCACTGCCGTAGTATTTTCCACATTCTTTTTAAACAAATAAAATAAAATAAAAATTACAAATATTAATTCAAATAATTTTTTTTAATAAATATTTTTTTATTAACCCTAAAATAAATAATTAATTTCAGTTAAAGAAATTTAAATTAACGAAGAAAAAAATCCTTTCAGGGACTCTTATCATTAAAAGCAATAAAAAGTCTGTAGGCATACTCAATTTTTAAATGACTAAAGAGAAATTGTAAGAAAAATATCCAATAGGAATGCAAATTTAATTTAATTAAAAATGCTTGCAAACATTTTTTAACCAAACGTATTTAATTTAATATCAAATAACAAACTTCCAATTAATGCCACTAATCAATAACTTACCTTTCATTAATATTTTAAAAGACACACACATACACGCGTTTGTATAAGACCGATTGCCTGGTTTCGAGTTTGTGTGCACAAACATTAAAATATAAAACAGAAATTAATGAAAATCTAAAATTTCTGTTGTATTTTTGATTTTTCTACACGCAAAGAAAAAATATGGTTGAGGCAACCATATTCTGGTGGAAACATAGTATGGTTAGATTTATGATTGCTTCTAACCATATATATTTTTAAATCAAAGATATTAAAAATAGTTTTCAACTGCAGATGTTGCGGTTCAGCCCCCGGTCAAGACAAGAAATTTTTTAAAATTTTTTTTAATACATACATATTTTAATATGATTTAAAAAAAATTTATTTAAATTTTTTTGTATAAATAGTTTTTTTATTCCATTGATTTTTCTTTTCTATCAATTTGTATTTATTTATTATATAATAGATCGCGTTTAAATTAATTTTTTAAATTTTAGTTGACTCTACCAGGAATTGAACTTGCGAACACTTAGTTAAGAAGCATTAACTCGCCACTCAACCACTTCAGCCACAAATCTCAGTTGAGTTTGAACGATTAAATTTTTGTTTTATACTCAATTTATTTATATGGTAGCGGAAGACACAAAATAGAAAGCAATTTACATTCAACCATATTTTTATCATTAATATGTTTGCTATGAACATATTTATGATTTCAAGTAAAATTTTTTTAAACATAATATGATAATTATATGGTTGATCTAAGACACTAAACATAATATGGCTAAAAATAACTAGAAACATGTTTATCGTAATCAGAATAATGTTTAGATCCTTAAAATTAATAATAATATTTTTGTGGAGAACACACTATGTTTGAGGTGACCATATGAAACCACCTTTTTTCTTTGCGTGTAGGCCACTTGTGAAACGATTCTTTTGGTTTTTTGCACAGACATTATGATTATTATTTCTGATAAAATGAGATACATACCACTTATTTAGTAGGTTTTTTCTTAGACAAAATATGTAAAAAATAATAACAAAAAACAGAGGTAGTTGCACTTTAGAGCTCATAGATCAGCCATTTGTATATCGATTAGGCTGAATTTATTTATTTATATACAGAATAAAATTCTAATGAATAGATTATATTTAAATCTATAATAACTACAGCTTAAATTAAAATTTAAAAATGGCTTACATAAGAGCAAACAAGCTCGTTTAAGGAGTAATTTTATCTATGAATCCTTCCCTGAAACATGCAATTATTTCCAAAACTATTGGAGGGAAATATAAGGAGAAAAAGAGTATAATTTTAGGCCAGTTTATATTCCGAGATACTACATTATAAACAAACATTATTTCCAAATAAAATCTTCAATTGCTTAACGATTGAAAACTAATTAACTGTCTTCTGATGTTAGAGGATTGTAGCTCATAAGGACATATGAACTTTAAAGTAGTTCTGCGAAACAGTTTTTGAACACGCTCGCTACGATCTGCATACCACGCATAATATAAATTCCATACAATCAAACAGTATTCCAGGACACTCCTCCTTACAGTGATTTAAAAGTATAAGTATCTCTAAGCTCAATTGAATTTCTTCTTATAAAACCAAGCATACTACATATAAGCTTTAGAAATTATATAATCGCAACTATATAGCAACCTGCAGACAGGAACTTCCAACAAATTGTCAGACTTAAAATTTCTGTAGGTCTTCTAGGTACTTCAGATAGTTGTTTTCAACATCGACGCATAAATACTGATATCGGTAAATTGTCTTCACTATTTATAAAGATGCAGAATATATACATACTTATAGTGTGGCACACGGATTGACAAATTTATATACCCTTTACACTTTTTTTGAAAGGTATAAAAATATATATTTTAAAATGGATAAAAATAAAAATTAAATATTAATTATTATTTTAACATGGACTTTTATGCAACAATTTGACCAGCTTGATTCAACGGTATAGATTTCGTTTTGATGTAAATGCACTATTATTGATTTAATTTTAGTTTTGCAATTTAATTCTCTGAAATTGAATACATGTATTTCCTTTAGTGTAAGTTGTACAATTTAAAGAGTGAAGAACCGAACTAAACCGGGTAGAAACAGTTAGTTTAAATTAACAATAAATTATCAGTTTACAGTCAATGGCTAAAATCCATTTATTTTTGCAAAAAAAAAAAGCATAACGATTTAATTCGAAAATGCCGAATCTGTTACACCTTTTACTTAGTACACACTTGAAGAGGCACACGAAGAACCAAACCATTGGATGGAAACAATAAATAGCAACTTCATGATGGGATTTGCACAACGAATTTTTAATAGCTACAATAATACCTATACTGCAAGCATATTCGTAGATACATACCACATACATACATTGTTTAAACATCTTCATAAAATCTATTTAAAATCAAACGGACGGATAATATAGAATCAGGTCTCATACCTAAATCATTTGTAAATATGTATGTATAAAATTACATACAGAACGATAAACTTATTTTAATTTGCATATTGTGAAGGGTGTAAAAAGACCAAAAAGAAATAAGAGCTTAAACAAAAAAACGGAAGTTACGCCATTTCAATTTTGACAAAACCAATAGTAGCTTGTCGATTTCCTTTGGGCTAAAGAAAAAAAATCCTGACTATTGGCTTTTTTGTTCGTTTCGGTACAATAAAAACTAAAAAAAAAGAAATATTGCATAAAGTGACCTCTCGCCCGGAAAAATCATAAAAATTGTTATAGTTGAATAGTTTGTCACGCTGATGAATTTTTAAATATAATTTTTTTTTAACAATTTCGAGGACGACTGACTATTTTTATGTGCATTTGGCGCCTAAACTTTTGGTAATTACATTATCTACATCTACATATACACATGCAAGAATGTGTATGGACTTAAATGATGATGCATTGAATTTTTGCTCTTGTAGCTTTGTGTTACTGATGTGCGTGCGTAGATGCTTACTAGCTATACGAACATTTATTTTTATGAATTACAATTTTTTCTTTACAAAAATTATGATTTAAAAAAAAAATGCTGTTTATTGCTGCTAGGTACTCAATGTATTTTTAATTGAATTGGAATAAAATAAATATAAAGTTAAAAAATGTTTTCATATAATTTTATGTATATATTTCTATGAGTTCGTAGATATTAAAAAGTATGTATTTTAAATTCTTAAGGTCGAATAACACAGTGATACGAAAAAAAATGATGTGGAAATACCTGAAAAGTGATATTATTTTTCTGGTAGCTGTTGTCGAGTACAACAAGGATCTGTTTTTGGAATTTTCCAAATATCCCCAAAAACTTGAGTTACGAGTACAGATAAAAAACTTATAAACCAGTAACTTAGTTGAATATCAAACGGCATTGGTTTCTGTGAGACGGAATTCTAGTTTGAAAATAAAACCGATAACAGGTTGTCTATAAAGAAGTCCAAATATAAATGACGGAAACGACTTTTTATGGACATATTGCAGCCTATTTCATGTTAATTCTTTCTGTGATTAATAAGAAAATTATAACAGAGTGCAACAAAACTCTTCCATGCGCATTTTCCAACGGAACTTAGCTTGCTCGTAAAGTACTCATCGCCCATAATTTTACTAATTTGAGGTCCAATAAAAATAACTAAAATTCTTCAGAACAGATAAATAAGATAAAAAAAAAGTATTAGATTTGGAAAGAAAGACACCGCCTTAAGATGGCAAAAAGGTTCGCCGTTTACATACATTTTTTTTTATAACTTTAGATGCATTTGGGGCGAAATAACATCCTTACTTAAATTAACGCCGATTTAGTGCGACTCACGAGATGACCAGACATTGTGATCATAGTGATTTGATGCAGGACTATCCCATTCACAAAGACAGCATGAATGTTTTATGTAACCACCTTGCATACCAAATAAAATTGTCAAAACCTTTAAATAACCGATGACTTTCTATTTATACATGGCATAGCGCGAGTACAACTTTCATCTGAAAAAATGTAAACATATCCGCTTTTCTAGAAACTGGAATGTTGATGGTATTTATTTCTTGGGTGTCTATCAACTTAAATTAGTAACACAGTTCCTGAATTTAAGAGTTATTTTAAACCCTAAATTAAATTTCAATGAACACATCACTATGGTGGTAAATAAAGCTCTTGATGTGCTTATAAAACGTTGGACTAAGAAATTTACCTAGTATGCAATAACTAAAGGTCTTTACACATTTTTAGTGCGGCCTATTCTGGAGTATGGGTCAGTTATTTGGGATACTTATATGAAAAATAGTTTCTTTTATTCTGCTTGGGACCGAAATCCTAACATTTATATTCAGCCATACACTGTAAGACTGGCTACAATGAAATTGTCGAAGTCAGAAAGCTTTAGATTTATGCTTAATGTTAGTTTTATGATAAATGAGTATGTGTGTTGCGAATTCCTGCTTAGTCAAATCGGCTTTACCATGCTATTAAGAACAACTCGAAATTTTACAGCACTTCATCTCATATGTCTTTAAATAAATTATGCGAACGCTGATCCACTAAGAAGATTATGTAAAAACTATAACGATCTGTATGATTCTATTGATTTTTCTGTATATATTCATGTATTAAAATGTAATGTTATTTTATTCCTAAATAACTGTAAGCACATGTTTGTTTTATTTTTTGATCTGTAAGGACTTCGATCCATAGATAAATAAATAAATAAAATAAAATAAGTTTCTTTTGCACTAATCGATTGGAACTGATGGTAACAACTTTGAAGCCTAAGTATATTATACCATACATTAAAGATTATACTCGTATATTAAAAATTAATTAAGAATACGTACTTTTACATGAACCATAACTGTGATTTAATGCCGAAAATAGTTTGGGTACATCAGCGCAATACACAAAACTACTCTCATTTTCATTAGTCTTAAAACTTTCTTCAACTAGATGTTACACGAAAATTTTTTCCTACTAAATTCCACTGAATTAAACGTGACCTAAGTATTTCCGATTTGGATGAAAGGTAATCTTCTTCTTCCAAATCTTTTTCAGTTTTAGTAGCAGATATGCTCGTTGTCGAACTTCATCATTGCCAGATATCGGTTTTGAACAGTTACAACCTTTTGCGTACTTCATATTTTTGCGGATTTTAAAAGTGCGGCCTGAAATGTTTGTTTGACATAAGTAGCAATCAATTTGACAAAAGTGCCAAGTCATAGGCACAGAAAAGGGCAGAAAAACTGACGGTTAAGCTTTTCGCTTTTTTAAATTTGCACAACAATCTTCACAAACAAATACTTAAATTGTAAAAGCGATTGAAGACTTTGTTGTATAGCTCAGCGATGAACAAGGCGAATATTTTTACCAAGAAAAGGTTGCAATGGAAAAATGTTTTGAAGAAAAAAATAGCATAACAATGATTTCAGAATATTGTTAGTCACTGTAACGGTTTACTGATGATGCTGAATTAACAAAAAGAAAAAAATGCCTAGCAAACATTTGTGTATGGAATGGCGAAAAATTGTATTTCTTTAAAAATTTTGTTTCAATAAAAAATTTAATAACTCTGTAAATTGTTAACGCATTAAAAAACAAAGTTTATACACGTATTTTGAAAATAAATTAAAAAATTGTACTTTGTAAAAAAGTATCCAAAGTTAAAAAAAATGGCGAAAAAATTAAAAAAATATTCGTTTGGTAGAGAAATACGCACAGATTTCTCAAGTTCATAAGTGCATAAATATACGAAAAACCGGTGTTTGGCAAATTAAAAAAACAGATTATTGTTGTACTCGGCAGCACCTTCTACAAATATAATATCACTTCCCAGGTACAAACTTTGACGTTATCGAGCAAAAATGAATGCCTTCCTGCAAACAACTCTGTAAGGGGACTACAATATTTGATCACTTAGAAATTCTTATTAAAAAACATGATGTTTGTTAGCGATGAGTTACTTAAACTTACTTATTTAAAAAAATTTATATTTAATTTGTTTTTAATATTTTTGATATTTCATTTATAAAATAAAAGTGTTCTAACAGACGGAAGAAGTAGATATTCTTTGTCAAGCTGCGCAATATTTTATAATTGTAGTCAACAGAAATTTAGTTGTTGACATGTAGGAGACCAATTCGTATAACACAGGCCTACAATGGATTTGGTGTCTTAAAGCTAATATCGATTTCTAGTATCTAATCGACCCGCTGATTCTAACTACGTGTAGTTCTCGAGAGGAACTTACGCAGTATAATTTGCAATAACTCGAGAACTGACTCTCTATTTAAACTTACAAAAATACGTAAGGAAGATTACTAAAATAAACTTATACATATACATATATATACATATCTTGTATGTGTGTTTTGTCGTTAATTTAATATTCTTTATTTGATATTAAATCTTTAATTAAATATGTTTGGCTTATAAAATATGTGCAAACATTTTGAACTAAATTATATTAAATATATTTTTAATTCTTATTGGATATCTATCTAAAAACATCTTTTTTTTATATTTTAAAATTGAGTACCTACATATATACGTTTTATTGCTTCTAAAAAGGAGGATCCCAGAACGGATTTTTTCGTGAATATCCTTAATTTGAATTTCTTTAACTAAAATTAATTTTTATTTTAAGATTAACAAAAAACAGTTTTAATTCGATTTGTTCTTCTTAATTATCAAAAAAAAAATTGTATATGTAATTGAAATGGCTGGTTTATTGGAGCGAAATATTGTTACAAAAATAAATTTTTATAAAAATGTTTATAAAATTAATTTTCTATGAATACTAATTATTTAATTAATTATTAAATTATTAATTAATTTCAGTTCAAGAAACTAAATTTAACGAGTTCTAAGAAAAAATTCTTTCTGAGAACCTTATTTTTAAAAGCAATAAAGATATCCAATAGGAATGCAAAATAAATTTAATTTAATTTAAAATATTTTGAAGCATTTTTTAAACCAAACATATTTAATTAAATATTTAATATCAAATACAGGATTGCAAATAAACGAAAAAATTCAAAAAAATTATCAATATTTCTGTATTTGTAGTTTTGTTATATTGCAGTGCTATCTGTTGCTGTGTAGTGTCATCACTACACATAATACACACATGTATATTTTTTTTTTAATATTATTTATTATTATTGAATCTTTCTATAAGAAACTTACAATAAGTATCCAAATCTTAACTGTAAAAAAAAATAAAAAAACTTAAATAATTATTACCAATGTAATAACTAGTTACTTGTACTCAAATCTTAAAAATAAAAGGAATATGCTACGTTTAAATAAAAAAGTTATATGTCTCTTCTCACTAGTCTTTGGTAGTACACGAACGAACTTACTTAAAATGAACGAACTAGTCCGTGTTTTGAATTCCTATAGTTCATTTCCCTGCTCTTTATTTTAAATGAACGAACGAACTAAATTTAAACGAAAACAATGACGAAGGAACGAAAGTTGCAAATTATTTTCTTTTACAAAAATGATATTTAAAACAAACAAACTGAAGAAGAGAAAATGTATTATGCATGCTAAAAAGCTTAATTTTAAAATTAAACCTTAATTTTTTTTTGCCATAGTAACTAAATTACATTACTAATAAAGAAATGGAAAACTAAATTTAAGAATTTTTCGAATTTTGTTTTGTTGTCTTGATATCTATTTTCATAAAAATTTCGTTTCAACCCCTATTCGATATTATTTTACATAATAAAGAACGTGCAATGACAATCAAATATTTATAAGTGATAAATTTACAAAAGATCAAATGAACGAAATGAACGAACTATTCCTTTTTAATTTTTTAACTAAGAAGAGCGCTCACTAAAATGAACTACGGAGCACAAGCCTACTTCTCACCAGACGCAAGGTATCACTTCTCTTAAGCCTTTTCTGTCCCTCGAATTGTAACAGGTCCCTGGCGAGGGCGTTTGGATGTGTCGCCAGTTTGTGAACGTACTTAGTACAATATTTTTCAATTTCCTCCCGAACCGTTGGAATTTCTAAATCTCTGTGGATGTTCTCATTTCTTATATACCAGGGAGCGCAGACTATTGTTCGTAAAATACTCGACTGTCTTCTTTGTAACTTTTGAATGTTAGATGCACACGCAGTTCCCCAAAGCTGAATGCCATATGTCCAGATTGGTTTAATAATGGCTTTATATAACAGAACTTTATATTCCAAAGATAGAGATGAAAATGGACCTATCAGCCACATTAGTCGAGCTGTTTTTAGTTTCATAGCTGAGATTTTGGCCTCAATGTGGCATGACCATGTTAGGCGTCTGTCTAGATGGATTCCTAGATATTTAGTTTGGGTTTCCACCGGAACAATGACGTTATTTATTTTTATTGGCGGACACTTTTCCTTTCTTAATGTGAAAGTTACATGGGCACATTTTGATGAATTTACTTTGATTTTCCATTTATTTAGCCAACCTTCCAGCTCGTTTATATGAGCTTGTAAGTGCTCAGATGCAGTTCCTGGATTTTTGTTCACACTTAAAAATGCCGTGCCATCTGCGAAGGTTGACGTGATAGTATGTCGATTTGTAGGCATATCGGATGTATAGACGATGTATAATAGCGGGCCAAGTATACTTCCTTGGGGGACGCCTGCAGAAATCTTCTTAACTGGTGAAAATAAATTTTTTTACCGTACCTTAAATGTTCTATCAGTCAAGTAACTTTTAATCAGCTTGTGGGTGTTAGCAGGAAGAAGTCGTGTTACTTTTGTGAGGAGACCATCATGCCAAACTTTGTCAAATGCTTGTTTGACATCAATGAAGAATGCTGTACAAAACAGCTTTTTCTCGAAGGACTACCTGACAGCAGTTACAATTCTGTGAACCTGCTCCGTAGTTCCATGACCAGCCCGGAAGCTGAACTGATTTTCTGGAATAATATTTCGCTCTGCTAGATGGGGCGTTATTTTCTGGAGGAGGACCTTTTCGAACAGCTTTTATAGGATGGATAATAAGCTAATAGGTCTGTATGACGTAATTTGAGTAGCGTCTTTACCCGGTTTTCGGATCATGACAATTTTTGAAATCTTCTAAGAGGACGGGAAAACCCTTACTCTTAAGATGGCATTAACTATTCACTTTATACTATTCACTTATTTGAACTGAATGAACTAGCCCATATTTTGAATTCCTATAGTTCATTTCCTTACTCTTTATTTTAAATGAACGAACGAACTAAACTTAAGCGAAAACAATGACGAAGAAACAAAAGTTGCAAATTATTTTCTTTTACAAAAATTGCAAGATTTGAAAATTAAACCCTAATTTTTTTTTAGTCATAGTCCCTATTTAGACGAGGAAACATTTGGAAGAAAAATATCTTGAATTCTCTTTTGCTTTTTCTTTTGTGGTCACACAGACGAACATGTTGCCGGCAACGAAAAGAAAAGTAAAGCAAATATCAACAAAGAATATGTGAACAAAGCGTATCGCCGAGTACCGAACACAAAAATGATTCTCTCTTCTCCACCTGTAATTTGCCTATAAACGAAATGTTACCATTCTAAATGTTTCTTCGTCTAAATAGGGACATAGTGACTAAAGTACTTTTTGAATTACATTATAAAAAAGAAATCGAAAACTAAATTTAAAAATTTTTCGAATTTTGTTTTGTTGTTTTGCTTTCTATTTTCGTAAAAAAAATCCTTTCAACCCCTCTTCGATATTTTTTAACTAAGAAGAGCGCTCATTAAAATGAACTACGGAGCACAAATCTAATGTATATACCACTAAGCAGCCAGAGATGAAACTTTTGAGGTTAGAATTTTGAAAAACTCAGCGTTTTATTTGAGGTTTGTATTTATATAAGAGACAGATATAATGTTTTAATATTACGAATAAGAGAAAATAAGCAAAATAAAAAATTTTTTGTTTTAAAAAACATTAATTAAAAAGTTATTTCCGTAATGAAAATGCACATGCCGAAAATACTTATATTTACGTTTTTTTGTTATGAAGTATGGAATTTAATGTAAAACTGATAATAAACACAAATTTTCATGTTTAAAAATTCATTTTTACGAAATGTAAATAATGAAAGTGTAAATTTTTTAGAAATACCCGAGCAAACCACAATAAGAATTTTGAGTTTGTGCAAAAGAGACAAAAATAAAATATATACTATATCTGCCCTCTGACACCTCTGCTTGCTCGGTGGCAAAGTCTATGAAACTAAAAAGATGTTCTACGTAGTGTAAATTTTTTCTGGTGCTAAATTAGTTGATGGATATTGCTAGTAATATCCACGAGAGTGCGAGAATTTAAAAGAGTGTAAGAGAGTACTATAACATGCAAGAGAATAATATTCAATGCAAGAATTTACACAACTTCACTTTTCAGTACATCCATATACAAACTGTATATGTATGTGTACCAAATTTTTATGAAAAAGTTGTTTTCTTCTTATAGCTCTACTAACATTACCTTTTTTGTTAATGTAGGTATATACATGCATTTTATTGTTTTAATACATATAGCATGTGAATTCACACCGAATTTAAATTTCGTTACTGGCCGCAATGGAATTACAGAAAGTCAATAAAAATTTTAATGTTTTATTTTGATCAACATTTCATTAATTAGTTGCTTACCTTCTTAACTATTTTGAAATAATTTTAAATATAAATATCCTGAAGAAACTAAGCAGCGAATTAACGAAATAATGATCAAAATAAAATTTTAAAATTGTTATTTATCTTAAGCTTAAAAAAGTAGCATGTGTATGTAAAAAAGTTTCGTAAAAAAAATTAAGCAAAGCAATTTAAGTGTACTTAAATATTGTTAGTATTGTCTACTTTTATCTTATACATTAACTATTGAGTTTTTTTTTACTTTATAGGTATTTATTTTATTAAAGGAAACAGTTACTTTTAATTTTTATATTTCAAAAGTTATAAATAAACCATAATAAAACATTTTTATTTGGAACGAGTTTACGTCATCCCGCGTCAAATTTGGTTCTTTAACAGACCGATTTCGGCAATTTGCCATCTTGAGTGTTTTATTTCAATGAGATACAAAAAATAGGAATAATAATAAAAATGTTTTAATTGATTAATATTTATATCGCTTACGACTCAATATTTATTTTACATTTTACTGTAAATACGTATTGGATTTTTATTATTTTTATATTTGTATTTTTAATATTTTTCTTACACATTAGCTTAGGTTTCCGAACTGGAATCTCTAATGTAAAAAATATTGAAGAAAAAGAAAATATTTTTAAATGCTTCTAAAAAAGTTTTAATTTTTAAAACTTTTTACTTCTTAGCCAAATTTGGTTTGATAAGTATTAAACGTATAAGTTTAAAACTTTTTATGAAAAGTATTGTAGACTCTACTGATGATATGCCTAGCAGCAATGACATCGCTATATATCGCTATCCATCAATTTTAATCTTTTTTATTAAAACGGCTAGTTTACTAAGCTTGTGGTTGTATTATAAAAATTTATTTTTATATCGATATTTCACTCCAATAATAAATAAATAAATTTTTATAATGCGACCTCAAGCTTAATTAACTAGAAATTTCAATTATATAATTTTTAAAATTTTTAAGAAGAATATGGAAAGTAAAAAATATTAATATTTTTCTAACACAGTAAAGGGTATATAAGACTCGGCACAGCCGAATTTAACTTGTTGTATTTATCTTGCGTATTTGCGAAATAATATTATTTGCAAATAGTGGCCGTATAAACGTAGTAAATGACTGTAGAGTATCGTAATGATCATAGATTTTTAACGAAAATTTATCATATTCATATAATGAGATCAAACACTCACAGCAGATATTTTATAATTCATATGCCCCTCACTGTAAAGAAGAAGAGGTAAGTTTGTGATTGTGTTTTTAATTTCTACACCGTGTTACCCTAGAATTATGAGCGGAAACTGATCACTGCGGCCAAAATAGACATAACACATGGGCTGAAAATTCCCGGTCCTAACAAAGAAAACACAGTTTTTTTGATTCAAAATTAGCTTTATTCATCAACGTAATCTCCATCAAGAGCAACGCAATCATTCCAGCGGCGCTCTAACATTTCAATACCACTTTTGTAGAACGGTTTATCTTTTGCCTCAAAATAGGCCTCAGTTTCAGCGATAACCTCTTCATTCGTGCGAAATTTCTTACCGGCGAGCATTTTTTTTTCAGGTCTGCGAACAGCCAGTAGTCGCTGGGAGCCAAATTTGGCAAATACGGTGGATGTGGGAGCAATTCGAAGTTCAATTCATGTGGCCAAACACTGCTCAGAATCATCAACACGTTCTCGTTTTTGGTCAACAGTGAGCAAACGCGGCTCCCACTTTGAACAGAGCTTTCTCATAGTCAAATGCTCATGCAATATAAAGCCAACACGTTCTTTTGATATCTTTATGATGTCAGCTAACTCACGAAACTTCACTTTTCTATCATTCAAAATGATTTCGTTGATTTTTTTTTATGTTTTCTGGTGTTACCGCCTCATTTGGACGTCCACTGCGTTCTACATCATCGGTGTCTCTACAATCACTTTTGAAGTCAGCAAACCAACGTTTTATTGCTGTTTCTGATGGAGCGGAGTCCCCACAACACTTTTCAAGCCATTTCTTCGCTTGAACGGTATTTTTTTCCATCAAGAACCAGTGTCAAATTAAAACACAAATTGTTTTTGATTCATTGTTTTGAAAATAACAAAAGTGGCGTCACTCTTAGCACAATAACTCACAAACTAATGAATAGAATATCATGAAATTCTAACAGTTGTCTTTGTAAGGTTAGTATTAACTGAAAAAAAAGGTGACTGCAATAAAACTAGCGCCATCTATGTGTTAGGCCCGGGACTTTTCAGCCCATGTGTTATAGTGACACTATAAAGTATATATATTCTAGACCCTTTCAAGTAGCGGAATTGATTAAGCGATGTTGGTCCGATTGTCTGTGTATTCGTTGAAGTCAATTTTCTGAAGTTTTTTTTTGTATATTTGATCTGAAAAAAAACGTGGTAAGCAGTTTTGTCAGAAATGAGTCATAGTCTGCATGCAAAATCGACAATCGGTCTATATTAGTGAAAAATATTAAATATACTTCTTCCGATTCAGTTTTCAGTTGAAATATCATCTTTCTAAGGTACCGTAACTAAATTTGGGAATGGAATTGGAAAGCAAAAGAGCAGCGAATATGAGTGAAAATACTGTCCATGGCCTTTATTATAATAAAAAATTGCTTAAAGCAATAAAACAAATTAAATAATTTACTTAAATCGTGAAAACGTCTAATTTCAAATAACTATTTAAATACTATTTCTCAACTATTATACATTTTAAATTTAATTTTAAAAATTTAAAGATCTGAAATAAATTTCTTCCAATAGAAACATACTAATACTACAATACAATAACTAACATCCTGGCATTTTTAGTAAAAAGTAAACAAAAAAATTTATTTAAGTTACACACAGACAATTGTTTTGTTCTTTTTATTTTAGACGTAGAGGTATTACCAACATTACAGGACAATTACAATGAAAATTCTATCTACAATAACGAAGAAGGCAATGGCTTTAATACAAGTAATATTGAAATGCCAGAGTGTCCAGCGGAAGGTTTATATGCACACAATTACGAATGTCAATTGTACTATCGTTGTGAACCCCCAACAAGTGGTAACAAAAAAGCATATTTGTTAAGCTGCAAAAATGGTACAATTTTTTCTCGTGTTTTGAAATTGTGTATGCCACCTGCATTGGCCAATCGCGAAGAATGTCAGCAATATATAAATGAAATTGATACAGTGGCAAGTGATGATAATATTCTTGCTGAAGCAATAGCAGCTGCTGGAGAATCGGTTATTAATAGTCCAATTATTGATGACGATGATGATAATAGTATTGACAGCCGTTTGATGCACATTCTCAGTGAAGCTAAAATTAAGGGTGGTGGCATTGCTAATAACGGCAATGCTATGGATAGTTCATACAATAATTATCAAAATTATAGCTTAACAGGATTAAGTGGTGTTTCGGTAGTTTCCTTTTCTACTTCATCAGCACGCTCAGCTGGGAGCCATAGCAATACAGATAATGACCAAGGCCCAATATGTAAAAACTCTGGATTTATCAGTGACCCAACTGACTGCAAAGTATTTTATCGGTGTATTCTCAATGGTCATACATTTAATAAAATTGGATTTCTCTGTCCAGATGGCACAGCATGGGATGAATCATTACAATTATGTAATTACTTATTAAAAGCAAAAACGAATAATAAATGTCAACATGAGCAAAACATGCACATGGATGAATATTACAATCAGCAGGCTAAAACGCAATCATCACAACTTAGTAATCAAAATACCGCATCGTCAACTTCAAAACAACACTCAGCGAATTCATCATCCTCCTCGTCTTCATCTGCTTCCACCTCAACATCATCATCATCATCATCCTCAACATCATCATCATCCTCAACATCATCATCTTCATCAGCATCTCAACAATCTAGTACACAGACCAGCAATACAGAAACTGCATCGTCTTCATCCAACAGTCAACAAAATTCGTCTAGTGAAAATAATAACTCTAATTCCCAAAATTCTAACATTAACAACAATAGTCAACAAGAAAATTCAAGTAACTCAAACTCCAGTCAAAATAATAGCAATAACAACAATAACAGCAACACTTCCAGTGCTCAAAATTCTAACAACGCTAACAACAGCCAACAAGAGAATTCTTCTATCTCAAACATAAATCAAAATAACAATTCCACTTCTCAAAATACCACTAGTAACAGCAATAGTAGCAGCCAACAAGAAAACTCTTCACACTCAAATCTAAATAATAACTCCAATTCACAAAATTCAAATTCTTCTGGAACTCAAATTGTATCATCTTCCAATAACAATAGTCAGGTAAGCTCTTCAAATAATCAGCCTGGACAACAGCAGTCTAGTCCACAAAAGCCTTTGAATCCAGAAGGAAAGTGCCTAAATTCAGGAAACTATCTCCGAGATAAATATGACTGTGTTCGTTTTTATCGTTGTAGAGATAAGGGAAATGGTAATTTTGAAACAATAGTTTTTGATTGCGCCCCTGGTACAGTTTGGGATCAAAGTTTAAACATTTGCAATCATCCAACAAGCGTTCTAAAAGAACAATGCAAAGTAATGGCAAGCAATGGAAATTTTGGATCATCTTCCAGTAGTTCCAATTCAACTTCTACTTCGTCATCAAGTCAACAGGAGTCCACTTCATCATCTTCAAGCAATCAAAATCAAGTATCTAGTCATGAAAACTCCAGTCAAATAGAATCTTCATCTAATAATAATCAAAACACATCATCTCATCACTCATCTTCAAGCTCACAACAAAGCTCATCAAATAATAACAACCAGAGCTCTTCATCATCTGAAGCAGAATCGAATATTTCATCATCAACACAATCTAACAGCGATCAAACTAGCACAACACAAAAACCATTTAAACCTGCAACTTATTGTGAAAATGAGGAAACATTTTTAGAGGATAAAGAAGATTGCCATAAATTTTATAGATGTATTAATGATGGAAAAGGTGGATATAACAAAGTATCATATAAATGTCCAGATGGTACTGTGTGGAATCCTACAGCAAATAGTTGTGATCACTTTGAACAAGTTCAAACTTTAAACTGTAAAATGATAACCAATTCTTCTTCTGAAACAGCGTCTGTAATAACAGAGTCTATTTCATCTGAATCTTCTAATAGCAGCAACAGTCAAGGATCAGGCTCTTCATCCACTTCTGCAACTTCATCCAACAATCAATCAAGTGTTTCAAACTCAACACAATCCTCCAGTTCTTCAAATACAGAACAAAATAATAACAATCAATCCTCTTCACAATCAGGTTCATCATCAAATAATCAGTCAACAATACAGGAGTCCAATAACAACCAATCGGAACTTTCGTCTACAATGCAACCAACCACTCAACTTCCACCATACAGCACTTCTAATATTCCTTCAGAGCAAAAACCATCGCAACAGCCAACGACAATAAAACCTACCACATATAAACCAGAAGAAACAATAACAAACAAGCCTGTATCAAATGATATTTGTAAAACTGAAGGTTTCATAAGCGATCCAAATAATTGTTCCCGTTTTTATCGCTGTGTAAGTAATGGGTATGGTAAATTTACAAAATATTCATTTATGTGTGGTACAGGAACCGTATGGGATAATAAATTACAAACATGTACTCATGATTCAAATAAATGTAATATAAATTCGAGTGGTGAAAGCTCTCCAACGCAAAGGCCTCAACAAATTACTACACAAATGACATCAACTGACAAACCTGAATATCAACCAACTTCTCAAAAACCTCATGAAACAACAACAACGAAACCGGCTTATCAACCAACTACCTCGGCTCCTCATGAAACAACTATGAAACCTGGATATAAACCAACTACAGATATAACAATTACGGAAACTGAACATAAACCAACTCCACAACCACCAAAAGAGACAACGAATATCTCTCCACAACAAACAACAACTAACCCAGGTTATCAGCCCACTACAGAATACCCTCAAACAACTAATAAAAATCCTGATAATAAAACATCCGAAAAATATCCTGAGAGTACAACAACAACAATAATAATAAAACCGATTACAAATGCACCCATGTCAGAAAACGATAAGTGTACTAAAGAAGGTTTCTTCGGAGATAATCAAGACTGCAACAAATTTTACAGATGTGTTGCAAATGGCAATGGAAGTTTCAAAAAATATTCATTCACATGTGGTAGTAATACAATCTGGGACCCAGAAATTGAAAGTTGTAATCATCTTTCTAATGACGAAAGTCTAAAATGTGGAGTTGCGTCAACAACAGTAATACCAGTAGCTAAACCAATTACAACATCTAAACCTACCAGTTCTACAACAGACCCCATAACACCTACAACTACTGAGTCTCCAACAACAATTGACTTGCCTCAGAAGCCAACTACAACTACTGTAAAACCTACTGATACAGAATCAAGTACTACAACAAATATCCCTACAACTTCTAATACCATGAAGCCTACAATAGAACAAATTTGCTATAGAGAGGGTTATGTAGCTGACTCCGAAAATTGTCGAAAATTTTATCGCTGTGAGAAAAGTGGAAAAGGTTACAAAAAGCATGCCTTTATGTGTGCTGAAGGTACGGGATGGAATGAAAAAATAAAAATATGCGATCATATAAAAAATATTAAGCGTTGCCAAGGACAAACTGAAGAGTTCGAAACTACAACTACTTCCAAGCAAACTTCCTCATCTTCTACTTCAACTACAACGACTTATGAAACCACTACAGCAATATCACAGACATCTATGCCCGACATGAAACCTACTACTGAAGCTGTGAATCCTTCCACTAATTCTTCACCAACTATCCCAGCTTGCACAAATACTTCTACCACTCCAGTGGCTAACCTTCCTCCTGGAAAAAAATGTACAGGTGAAGGATTTATGGCTGATCCAAAGAATTGTAAAAAATTTTATAGATGCATAGCGAATGGAAACAAACTAGAACAGCATGAATATATGTGTGGAAAAGGTACAGGTTGGAGTGAAGATACACAAACATGTGATTACTTTGCAAATATAAAGCGTTGTGAAGGGCAAATAGATGAAACTGAGGGTACTACGTCTATATACGAAACAACTACGATACACAAGCCTACTGAAACTGCTGCTACAACACAATTAATAACATCTGAGCAAACAACAGATAAACCAGGTTATGCACCAACTACAACGAATTCCCCTCCAACCACTCAGAACTCGAATACCACAACACAACCACAAGAAACCACCACCATAGAAATAATATCTACTACTTTGGAAGACATTGAGAAACCTGGTTTTATCCCTACTACTACAAACACGCCATCAGTGGAATATGCCTGCACGCACGAGGGTTTCTTCCCAAATGCTTACGATTGCAGTCGGTATTATCGTTGTGTGGACGTTGAAAAAAATGGTAAATACAAGGTTTACAGTTTCCAGTGTCCCAATGGTACTGCCTGGGATACTTCATTAAAAACATGCAACTATGCTGACAAAGTATCCGGTAATTGCTCATCAGGTACAACCGCAACTGAATCCACAACAACTGAAAATGTTGAAATAACAACTGAAAAACCTAAAGAATCTACTACAATAAGTATAATACCGTCAACCACTGCAGAACCCTCTAACGAGAGTACCGTTACAGATAGACCGCTACCAATAACAACAGAAACTACCACGGATACTACAACAACAGGAAACCCAGAAGACATAACAACAGAAAATAATAAAGAAACCACCGCTACTACCGATAAGCTAGATATAACAACAACTGAAAATACTAAAGATACTACTACTACTGAAAAGCTAGAAGGCACTACAACTGAAAATCCTAAAGATACCACAACTCAATCTTTCGATAGTACTACTTCTGATAAACCACAAGAAACAACAGAAGAATCCAAAGATGTAACAACTATAACAATAACTGAATCAGTTACAAGTGAAACAACTATGCAGCCAGAAATTTCTACCAATATATCAGAACCTTGTCCCCCAGTCAGTGAAGGTCAAAATCGTTACGTATGTCCTACTGGATTCCGACGTCATCCTACACATTGCAATATGTTCTATCAATGTACTAACACGGAAAGTTACGGTCACAGTATATATGTATTTAAATGTCCAAGTAATACTGTGTACCATGAAGACTCAATTAAATGTGATGAACCAAAGCCTGATGACAGTTGTGCAATAAAATCGCGAACACAAGGAGCATTATTTGAAGAAGAATATAGTCAAGACCACATGGTTAGTTGATCAAGTTATATTTTATGACCACGCGATAAATAAATAATTTTTATTTTTTTTTTCTCAGATACAAATACGTTCAACTGTTTCTCTTTGCCCTTATGAAGGACACTTTGCCTTAAATAATGGTGAATGCAGTGCAATATTTATTAAATGTAAATACTCAAGACAAACTCAACACCTAGAAGGACAAATGTTCAAGTGTCCAAAAGGTTTCACTTATTGGTCCGTAAGTCGCAGATGTGAACGTAATCAAAAATTGCAAAACTGTACAACAACCAAGTATGATGTCTCCGCATATTCCCTAATACCGGAGGAATGGTTCAATATCGGCAATAGGCGTAGAAATCTTTAAAATTTAAATAAGTACATGATGTATAAATTTTGCACTCTCTCTCTCTATTCTAACTGAATATTAATATAATTGTTGTGTTAGCAAAAGCTCGAAATACAAAAAGAATCTCATTCATGCATATACGAGTATGTATGTATTAGGGCAGCCAGATTTTAATATCTATAAAAAAATTTACTGGTTCTTAAAATTAAAAATAGTACTCGTATACTTGAGAAAATATACAAAAAATAAGAACAAAAATTTACCTTTTTTTCCAAAAATAAAAAAAATTGTGCTCTTAAAAAAGAGAATGGCATCGCTACTATGTATGTATGGATGTGGCCCATAGTTATCTTTTCATATCTTGTAGGTATAACAAACAAGCAATATTTATTTTAATAGGTTTAAGCTAATAATAATAGTACATATTAAATACATATATTAAATACATATGTACTAAAGGGCTGCACAAGCATACTTTATGGCTTACAAGCACTTCCAAGTATAAAATATGACACATGTTTGTAATGATGTCTGTTTTTTAAGTATGCTTCTGCTACCCTTTAATATTTACATGCATTCATAATTAATTAGAAAAGTAAGACAATCAACTGGGTAAATGGTGTTGGGTTAGATTTTTATACTTTTTCTAAAAGAAAAACTAATATGTTTGGATATTTGAAGTTAGTTTTGAAATTGATAATTTTGTGTTATATAAATTACATATACATATCCAAATTTTTTATTTTATTATATAAGCATACTAGAGGGTGCCGTACATATTGGTGGATAGCGCACTAACCTATCAATTGGGGAGTCGCATATTCGTTTCCTGCCTAGACCCTGGGAGCAAATGGTCAAAGTCACCTGTGCTCGTTAAAAAATTTAATTTTAGAATTAATTTATAATGTCAAATAATAAATAATAATAAACGTACTAGATCAGTTTTTGAAGGGTATTTTTATTTAAGTATACTAAAATTTATTTATATTCATGTAAATTTAAAAAATGCCATAAAAATACAAACACATACAAACACACACACACATGTAAGCAACCATAGATTTTAAGTAAACGAATTAAAGTGTTAAATAATATTTAAAATCAAATAATTAAAGAGTTTTTTTATGATGCAAATTGGGGACATTAATGTTTTTAATTCAAACGAATATTTCAAACCTTTCGCTATAATAGTCAGAAATACGACATATCTATGTATTTAGTGAAGGGCTGCACAATCATACTTGAAACAGCAGTCCGTTGACGTTAAAACGTTTGTGTAGTTATAGAACATTTAAAAACGTGTCATATGCTTTTCATATAAGAAAACAAATTTAAAAAAATTTTTTACAAAAAACTGTATCGCATTTTTTGTTCTAGTGTTTAATTATTAAATATTGTTGTTTTTAGTTGGTTTTTGTTATTTTTATTTTTTTATTTAAACTTTCGTTCATACGCGCTTCACTTTTTTTTCAATAAAAAACTACTCTGTCTCAGCTGTGCATAAACGTCCCGTAAAAACGTTGCTTAATTCTATTTTATACAAAACTTGCCGTACCGTCAATGTGACATTTGTTTTCGATAAGCACTTTCATTACTTTTCATATAACAAAACGGATCAGCTGGCAACGAAATCTTACGGGACGTTCGGTTAATTCTAGCTTAAAGCAATATTTGCGGATGTATGTATATATTTAGATACATGTATAACTCCTTTGCTTTAATACTATACACAGTATAATTTTTCGTCCCAGCTTTACACTGCAGTCACACGATCAAGTTTTTTTACAATTCTCTTTCAAGAAATTTACATATACTGCTTGTCAAAATTCACAAAAATTGAAAACTGTGACGTAGGCTGCACGCAATTTCAAAGCAAGTTTTTCAACAAGATGTTTTTTTTAACCTCTTCCACCGACAGTTTTGTTTCGGCGGCAATAGAGTTATATGCCTTAATTTTTAAATTATTCCGTCTATATGCAGGAATATTCATGTTCCACAGAACTTCATGCCTTCTGTATATCTCTATGAACTGCAAAACGTCGTTATATTTGTTTAATTTGTTCACAAACATATTTAAAAAAAAAAAACAAAACAATACTGGCGGCAGAATAAGAATTAAAATTTGGAATAAAAAAACTGCAGTCAGCTGTTTTCTTGACTGTAATTTGAAACACTCAATTGAACGAAAAATTGAAAGCAAACTCTCAGCAAATTTTAAAAGTGTGAGTGTATTGGTAAAAAAATTAGAGATATTTTAAAAATTGAATGAAAACTTGATCGTGTGAACCCCAAGTTAAAACAAAATTTTGTCTTGAATTTCTACTGCCGTACAAAACACAAGTACTGTTAGAACTGTAAAAAAAATTCAAAAAAGACTAGAAACTGTGCTTTGTTCTAGTGGTCAATAATGTATCGTGCATTTCAAATGGGCTTGTGCAGCCCTTTACTATTTACATACAAATACTTATTCTTTTATCCTGTGTCGCCCGCTCTTTTACTTCACTAAGGAGAGCGTACATATATATAAAAATTCAGAGCAATCTATTGAAAATTTCATTTTGATTCGTAAAAAAGCTATTTAAATTACTTTGTTAAAAAGTAAGCATGACCTACATAAATTTTAATATGGTGACTAGGGTTTTATTTCCTGCTCGTATAAAAAATTGCAACCTTTCTTTAAATATAGTAATTTGAGAGAAATCCGTTAGTTCAAAAGTATATTCACAGTAAAAAGTTTTAGCTTAATTTCAATAAAAGTATTAAATGAAACTTTTCAAAAACCATATGATATAAGAAGAAGCACAAATTTATGCATGCAAGGCACTGCGTAGAATACATAAAAAGACAATGTATGTGAAAGTAATAAGTGGTTGAAAATTTTTTTTTATCAAAATTTTAAATCCAAACAGTAAGACTTTACTCCAAGCGGAATAGCGTCTTGAAGTAAGTGTCCATTTACTATTTACTTGTGACAAATTTCAAAGAATTTCTTTGACTTTAGTTATTAAGATGTGCTAGACATAGAACTGAAATTGAAAGATCGGCATCTCTACTTTGAAATAAATGAAAATGAAAAATAAATAATTTATTTTTACAACAATACTATATATTTTTAGGTACTTTTCATCCTTCTTTACTATTTTTACAACTGTGGGTCGAAGTATGTTGTCAGAGTACGTTTTCTTCACATCGATGTTCCGAAAATAGGAACAAGAAAACGCAAATTCATAGTATAATTATACTATGAGCAAATTCAGCGAAAAAAATACTGCAAAAATGAGTACTGTATTTGCGGAACACCAAATACTTTGCTGGAGCTACCACACTTCTTAAGACGAAATCGCCAAATCATTCAACAAAAATCGACAGCTATTAATAACTCTCTTTTGTATATTATAAGCCTTTAAAATATGAGGTTATGAATGATAAATTATATTTAAATATAATACAAATTACACTTTTATATAAAAAAAAAAAGAAATGTAGCTTCACATGCGTGTAAATATGTAATGTGTGTTTACATAAACCGTGGCAACTTTAAAGCTAAGATCTGGCAACAACAGTCTCGACAAATAATGAAAAACAATCATTCTCATTTAAATTCCCTCTCTCACTCTCTCTACATACTTCTTTAATAAAGATGTATAGAGATACTATGTGTTAATGGCTGAAGCTATGAGTCATAGCTTACAAGTACCAAGTCCATTTGAAGAATTTGATGTATTTTGCGATTTCTACAAATGATTTGTGAGCATAGTCGTGTACTGCATAAGCAAATACGAATATATGCAAACATAAAAAGCAAGCAATCACAAGTAAGTAGTCATTCGTGAATTTTGTTGTTCCTGAAATGTGAACTCATTTTTATTTGTATTTTCAAATACATGCACTTGCGCAGAGTACAAATATATTTGTGCAGATGTCTAGTATACACTCAATATACTTGGCTTGCGAGCACGAGCTACTTAGAGCTTCTGACATTTTAAAATGAGCTCGTGAGCAGGTGCGCAAGCTTAATGCGAGCTGGAGAGAGCTAAAATTTTGTGCGCACGAGGATACATGAAAGTATTGAATTATTTTTCGTAACTTTAGCATTGTTGTAATGTTCCCTAAAGTGAAATTAGTGCAGCTTTGTGCAAAAAAATGTCTACAAACAAAATTTTTGTTCGGAAGAAGTCGAAACAGCTTGCTACAATATTGGTGTTTATTTTTTGTGGTCTTTTGAATTATTTGCTTGATAAATTTCGAAATTTATTTTCTCTAAAATTTCTACAGACTTCATCTATATACATATATAATTATTATACATATATAATTTGAATAAAACGAAGAAAGAACTGCTTTTACAAGAAATACAACAAATAAATTCCGAAGAAGTAGCTGACAATTATTTGGAAGAAACCTCCTCAACAAGTAACGAAGATCCAATAATGAATGTATGATTTTCAATACTAAAATAAGTTGCATCTAATGATTTCATTTAGTAGAAAATATCTAAAAGCAGACGGGAAATGTTGCATTTTCTAAAGTAAAATTAAAGCAGCAGTAGGTTTTTTGCTCTCCATATTTTGTCTGCAAAGCTGTCAAAATTTACCTACACGCAATTGTTCATGTGCTCAAAATATATAGAGGTTATGTTATTGTATGACCGGATCTGCATTGGATTTTCTTCTTTTTATTTGACACATACGAAAGGTTGTTTTTGTAATTCAGTGTTTGCTGTACTAAATGCCTTACCGTGGTAATTCTGCCATGGGTAATATGAATAATTTAATTAACACATACCCACCCTGTTTATAGCAAATGTTAATAGTTTCTCCTGAATGCCGGCCGTCAGCTGTGTGGTGTTAACATTGTAAATAAAATTTTATATCCGAAATTTCAAACTTTCATTTTAAATGTCCTTTTTAATTTAAATATGTTGAAGAAAAAGTTGGCTAAAAATGTTTCAACAATCATATCCACGAATGCAATAGAAAATGAAACAAATAGTGAAAGTACAATTCCAATGACATCAAATTTTTTTGTGGCCGCTTTGTGGCAACAAGTTTTTAATTTGGAATGTCAATTAAATGAAAATTTACGTCTTTTAAAACCAGACAGTCAAATAACTCACATTTATAACCCCTTAGAATATGCAGCCCAACTACATTGTGAGTATTTAAGCAAATTCCTTAAAGGAACTAAGAAATTACTATTTATTGGTATGAATCCGGGACACAATGGTATGGGACAGACTGGGGTAAGTGCTATCTCATTTAGTATATACATACGTAGCTCATTAAGGGTAGATTTTCATTATAGTTTTTTTTCTTATATATGTATATGTTGGGAGAATGATATTTTTAATAGACACCTCTTCTGTTCTATTTGCGAAATATAATAAAATAAAGCAAAAAATTAAAAATATTTTAATTGAATCATAACTTCAAAAAAATTCTAAATTGTACTATACAAAAACTGAAAAATATATACTATTGGATTTAAGTCAACCTATCTGCATAGAAATTATTTATCTATAATAATTCTAGCTTTAAAAAAAGGAAAGAGAAAATCCTATCAATAATTTACAGAAAATAAGCAAACATTTCAAATTACATTTACATATGCATCTTTTATCGACTTATATAAAATTTTTTTATATTACATTTTAACAAACTTTTCATTTTACAGGTACCTTTTGGCAACATTTCATCAGTAAAAAGTTTAATGGGTCTATCTGGTGCAGTCGATCAACCTGCAATCATTCATCACAAGAGACCCGTTGTCGGCTTGGAGTGTACACAAGAAGAACCAAGTGGTAAACGTTTGTGGAACTTGTTTAAAAAGTTATCAAATGATTCCCTTGAAGTATTTTTCATGCAATGCTTTGTTCACAATTTTTGTCCACTTGCCTTTTTCAATAAGAATGGCAATAATATTACTCCAAGTGAATTAAAAGGTTCATACAAGCAAAAAATTCGCAACGCATGCTTGGATACCACTGAACAAATTCTTAAGTTAATACAGCCGGAAATTATTGTAGCCGTTGGATGCTATGTTTATGATACATTAAAGAAATCAGAATATTGCAAAAATAAACGGTTATTACTTTTGGCTCATCCCAGTCCAAGATCACTTCATAACAGCAACTGGACTGAAAAGGCTGAAAATTTTCTGATAAAGGAAGACTTGGTGAAATATTTAAGAAATGAAACTGAGACAACTTGATACTGACTGAAATAATCTTATTGCTTTTATTCAAATTAATTGCAAGAACTATAACTGCCATTTAATATTAATGATTTATTTGAAGTACATTGCGAGTAAAGTTTTGCTCCGTAAAAAAAGAATAGTTCGTTTATTTAGTTCATTTGATTTTTTGTATCTTTATCACTTCTATTTTTGATTGTCATTGAACGTTCTTTATGTAAAATGATATCGAATAGGGGTTGAAAGGAATTTTTTACGAAAATAGAAAACAAAACAACGAACTAAAATTCGAAAAATTTTTAAATTTCGATTTCTTTTTTATAATGTAATTCAAAAAGTACTTTAGTTAATATGGCTAAAAAAAAATTAGGGTTTAATTTTCAAAGCTTACCATTTTTGTAAAAGAAAATAATTTAAAACTTGTTCTTTCATCATTGTTTTCGTTTAAGCTTAGTTCGTTCCTTCATTTAAAATAAAGTGCAAGGAAATGAACTATAGGAATTCAAAACACGGACTAGTTCGTTCAGTTCACATAAGTGAATAGTACAAAGTGAATATTTTGTTAGTGTACTACCCAAGACTAATTACGAGTATTTTTTGCAGTATTTTCGATACATATACATATTCACCCCTATCGTGAATATTTTTTCCCTCGAATTATCTCCCTTTTCCCTAAATTTGCAATCGTGAATTATTTTCATGGGAAAAAATTCGCATGTTTGAAAAAAAAATTGGCATCGCCGATTTTTATTCCCGTGAGTTTTTTCCCAAAAGTATTGTGACATTTTTCACAAACATTTTGTTTGGGAATAAAATTTAGAATTGTTGCAGCGGCAAATAAAATTAGAGAAACTGAAAATCAAGCAATCTAATAGCAATGACGGACTGTAAACATGTAAGAATGTGATAATTTTTTAGTTTTAAAAACGTATATTAATTATTAATTAGAATTTTTTTTGCCTTTTTATTAAAATTTTTTTATGTGATACATGAAGTACAACCAAAAATAATACAAATGTGATTTATTGTTTTTTAGATTTAAGATTTCGTATCTTTCTAAACAATATTTCGTTTTTAATTTTTTGTATCCTATAAAAACCGTAGACATGTTGTAAGCTACACAACACGACGAATTTCTAGTAGGTAGTTCTGGTTCAATATATCTAAAAGACATTTAAGAGCTGCTTTGTTAGCTAGAACATGTTGTTAGAACCTGTAAAGAATTTATTTATATGTACATATAGTATGTACATAATGTTAACAATTCTTCATGTTTTCACTTACATTGTTTCTGGTAAGCACAATGGATTTGATGATTATCTTAAATTCCGTCTTTTTATTTTCTCCAATAATTTCTTCTCTTCTAATAACATAAACTGCAGCGAAATACTATGCATTTTATTGAATAATAACAATTTATTAAGAAAATTACAAAAAAAAACACAAACAATTAAACAACATCAATTCACAATAGTATGTTCGAATTGCCACATATGTTTCGAAAATATATTTTATTCCCTAACAATTGGCGATACCAAATTATTGTTCATGAGAATAAACAAAGTATTCTCTCGAATTTATTCCCTTGAGATTCGCGATAAGGGTGATTATATCTCAACGCTTTCAAAAAACCTTTAAGCTATAACCGGTTTTGATTCTACACATAAAAAGCTATCAGCTTCTTAGAATAGAACTTATTCAAAGCGAAATAAATAATTCATTCCAAATAAAGAAATTCAAATTAGACATTCACAAAAAATTAGTTATGGCATCCTTATTTGTAATAGAGATAAAATGTATGTGTTCATATTTCGAGCTCACAAAAGACACCTTAAATATTAAAAAAGAATTTCTAAAAAAGATATACAGCAAGAATGCAAAAATAAATTTTTAATTTTTTTTTTTTAAGCCAAACAATATTGAAATAAATATTTAATATCAAATTATAGAGTAAAGAATGTGGGCTAGCAAAATCGATCAAAATCGTTATACATACTTATTTTTTTATAATGCTTTCCACTACTTTTTTCTTGTGAGATGATAAAAACAGCGGACTTCTCAGTAAAAATGCCCTGAAACCAAGAAAAAACAATTTATTTCCTTAAAAAAAGGCACTAAAAGTAGGACAAGCACGAATCCAAAATTTAGTTTTCTCCCAAATGTTTATCTATACTAATATAATAAAAAGGAACATGTGTTTTTTTGCTTGTAATTTATAAACTCTCAAAGTACCGAGCGGATTTTAATAATTCTTTCACCACTATAAAGCTAACTTATCAGTAAGTAACATATGCTATATAACACAACGCTACGCCCACGTTTACGTCCATTATTCAATAATTTAACAACTATTACTAATAGAAATTAATTCTAAAATTAAATTTATTAACGAGCACTGATAACTTTGACCATTGGCTCACAGGGTCTGATAGGCTAGCACACTACCCTTGAAGCTATAGAGCACAATGATTTAACAATTAAAATTCTATTTTCCAATGATTTTTTTAAATAAAATCAATATATAATATCTTAATTATTTGATCTTATTTGCATTTTAGGTAAAATTTATTTAAGCTTCAGATCGTTTTTATAAATTATTTTTTCTTATTTTTATTTGATGTAGCGAAATATCGAAATAAAAATAATAAAACTATATTTTATAAAAATAAAAAAAAATAATAAATAAAAATGATCCTAAGCTGAATTAAATTTTACATAAAATAAGAAACTTTGCCGAAGGAACCATACCTCTAAAATGTATTTTGATGTCCCGACTTTTGATCCGAAGAATAAATTTTGAAAAATCTCACTTTGACCCTTTTAGAATGCCTCAATCGAGTCAAAATGTATGACCCCCTACTAACTTTGGAGGGCCGACCCACCTATGCCAGTGGCACACCCCCTGGAACCACCCCCATACAAATATTTCAAAAAATCACCATTTTTGTCACAAGAAAAAAATCAGCGAAATGGCTATATTTTTTAATTTTTGGAGTTTATTTTTCTCTTTAGAAATTTATTTAGTCAGAATGAAATGAAAAAATGAATTTGACTTAGTAATAGAAAAGAAAATGAAAAAAATTATTGTCTTTTTTGCTTTCAAGTCTGGGCAATTTCGCACGGCTCTCTAATATCGTCGCCATAACAGCATCTATATTTTCTGGAATAACTCGTTTGGAAACGCTAGCTAGCAATTGAACATGTCGTTCCGTTCCTTGTATGTGTGATGCAATTTTTGGATCAAAAAACGGTGGAGAATCTTGATTTAAATATTCTTTCAATGTATAGTACGGAATGCTTTGCGTGAATGGTGGTTCAATTACGTTATTTATATCATTGAAATTAATAATTTCCGTGTAACTTGTGCAATTAAAGCTTATATCTGATTTTTTATAAGCTCCAACTTCCGTTGGGTCTTCAACATCAGTTCGATAGCGTTGAATTTTCTTTATAGCACAGTCTCGCTTTTCTTTGCTATCATCAAACAACATTGATAGCAAGATAGTTTCCGAATGCGCATAATATGAATTATATTTAATTACTTTCATTTACTGCGTAAATGAGGTTGTAGAAACCGTGACCAACTAATGAACTTGAAAAATAATGCACTACCGTACACGACAGAGCTGTAATACTTGATATTGAAGTACATTGGCACAAAACATTTAATTATAAATTCAACCAGAATCCGTAAATTTTCGGATGGATTTTCCGTTGTCGCATACAATCGTAATAATCTACCGGCCTTGGTAAGCCAGCGAGAATGTACAGTTTTCCCTGGTTTGATGTTAGCCAGATCCACCGAAACCACGCCGCCAGAAATTGCAAGAGCCATGTCGTATAAGTACTTCGAATCGGTGGAAAATTCAATTTTTTCTGGAGCAGGGAGCATATTTTTCAACTCAATTTTCTGAAAGCCGTCCACCACGGCAATTATAATAAATGAGTGATAGCAATAACTTGCCGGAAAAGTTTCACAAGTTACGATTTGACGGCTCAGTTTTCCGCTTGCCGATCTTGGTCCAGTGCTGGTTGATTTATCCAAAACTTCAAACAAATGCCGAAACGGAAGTTCGTTGAAGTGTAGAAGGCAAAAGAACCAATGCAATGGTATTTTTAACAGCAATTCGAATCGTATAATTCCAAGGTGTGGGCCAGTGTTTGTTGGCTCACCGTCAGTTCATATACCACTTAATGCTTTCAGTGATATTTTTTATCGTTAAAAAAATCATTTAATTTGGTTGTTTTGTGTTCAGCGGTTTCATGTTCCAGTCTTACGTAACCAATCAATTCAGAATTCAGTTCTTTCAAAATAACAATATGAATTTCTTTTACCATCGTAGTATGATACTTCTCATCAATTTTATGTCTCGTTAAAGTATCATCTTTTCTGCCATCGAATGAAAACGCTAACAAATTGGTATCATCTAACCGTTTGCGAAGCACTTCTTGTCTGCATTTCTATTTTTCTCTGCGAACTTTCGATTTATCCATGATCTTGGAAAAGAGCGGTTCCTAATGCTGATGCTACTCTATCAGGCACACCAAATCTGTCACATAACAAGGCAAAGTTAAAACAATCGTATCTTTCTGTGTATTGTGAACTTGTGCTTCTATCCATATCTTCTTGAACCGATGGCGGTGCGTATATTGAATCGTCGGGATTTTGGTATGTTGGCATTGATGACAGAGACGTTGCTCCTTGCTCTTCAATTTACATCATGAATGCAGACACTCTTAGTCTTTCTCTGATTATGTTGATCGTGCATAAACTCTTTGAGGCGTTCTGGAACCAAGCCGTATGCACATGGAGCTGCCTTAAAATCGCATTTACATGTTCCAATGTGAAAAATTGTTTCCAGAGATTTTAGAAACTCTGGAAATTTTGGGTTTTTCTTTTTGCTCTTGATTTGTTCTTGATATTTGTCAAGCAATTTATTCAATTTAATATATATACACAATTTTTCGCCATTATTTCCATACCAAGTTTTTCCCAAATTTCAATCAACTTATTTTGTACTTCAATAGTGAAGGATTTATAAGAAAACTTTTTTTGGTCTTTTTTAGCACGTTCGCTCAAGTAAAAATAATATCTCAAGATATCCAGATGGGTTGGTAAATTAAGATCACTCAAATCAGTAGACACACCAAAAACAATAACATCATGCTTGGGTATATGACTCTTTGGGTTTTCGATAGTTGTTGTGGCTTCTTTTTGCGGTGTACAGGATGTTGGATTCATTGTAATATGATGATTGTTTAAATAATAAACTATGTAGCTTACGCTTTGAGTAGTTGTAAAATACTCCGATTCCGAATATTTTGTTCGGAAGTGAAATCACAATACCTTTTTTTTGATTTGCTGATTATTAAAATTAATTTTTTTGCTTTATTTTGGGTGTAAGAAAGCTGATGAATTTAAAAAAAGGAAAGAAACTTTATTTAATCAGAAGAAAAAAATTTAATTCCATTTTTTTTAATTTCGTTCGGAACACAGAACATACTAACTGCTTATTTTTAAACGCAATAAAATGTCTGCAGGCATTCAATTTTTAAATTAATAAAGAAATAAATGCAACATATTAAATTATTTTTAATCGTAAAGTTTGATAAAATTAAATTTTTATTCGTGCTGAATTCCAAATTTTGTTGGTTTTTAAAATGTTAGAAAAATTGTTTACTTATTACAATAAAAAAAATTCTAAGAAAGATATCCAATAATGCAAAACAAATATAATTTAGATTAATTTTTTAAACATTTTTAACAAAACATATTTAATTAAATATTTTGAAGCTGCTCGACCGAGTAGGGTAGCCATTCTATTGATTCACTGGAGCATCGTCTTAACGTGGGGTGTTCTATCGCTACTACAATGGAATGTGTTCCAGCGAAATTAAGGAACATGTTCCCGAAAACCGTACCTTCATACGAACTACGCGTTTTTCGAGGAGATCCCATCCATTTGTAGTGGAAGGACCAATGAATCGCACAACACATTACCGAGAGAATTCGTTCTTCAGCCGTGCCGTTCGCCTGTGGAATAATCTTCCTTAATACGTTTTCCCTGCCACTTTCGATGTAGGAGGGTTCAAATTGAACGTCCACAGACACTACTCCTTATTTCCTCCTTTCCATAACCTATTTTCCTAGTTCCAACACAATGCATTGCATGAGTAGGGGTCATCCCCTGAGTGGTGGTCCTAATTTAAAAAAAACTTCAAATTAACGGCAAAAGTAAAACAAATATCTTTCTTGTTTAAGAGCACAAACAATAAAAAGCTGCACAATCCTATTTGAAATATTATACTCTAGAACAGTGGTCGTCAAAACTAAAAATGAGCTTGCATTAGTGAGAGAATTACCCAGCAAACGCAAAATGAAGCATTTCCAATATAATTTATTTAAGAAATATTTTACCATTTGTCAATAAAACAGATACGTATTTTTTTTGTATTTTTTTCTGCCTTTGCTTTGTTTTCATCAACTACAAGTAACCATTCTTTAATTTTTTCTACATAAATGTTTTTTACCATGTCTAAATGGTCCTTTCTTCTCTTACCTTCGAAACTTTTCATGTCACTATGAAAAGAATCGTAATGTCTTTTAATAACATATTCCCTATTTTCTTTGAACATTTGGTAACAGAAGACATTGCATGTTACCAAATGCATTATTTATCATGAAATATTTTTCACATATCATTATGTTTTCAAAATGTTCGCTGGACAAGGATTACTGAAAAAAGAGAAAAAAACTGAAACAAAAATTCGTAAGCATCCGCACATGTGTAGCCATCGGTACCTAAACCACGACTGAATACAAGAGCGTAAGAGTATACGTGTGATTGCTTTAGCACAATTGTGCTATGGGACGACGACCACTGCTCTAGAACAAAACACGGTTTCTAGTATCGTTTTTATGCTGAGTATACACTTGTAAACATGTTTACGGAACACGTTTTTCTCTCAGGTTTAATTGTTTGATACACAGACTGGAACCAACAAGTAAACCACAAATGCAAAATCTGTTCTGTATTTTGTATTATATCATGAACATCACGGGTGAAACACATTTGAAAAAATGAGCTGTGAGCTAAGTGAAATAGCAGCAATTATTTTTTGGATAAATTGTTTTATAAAGAGGATTCTGGTAAATTTTTATATAAATTGATAAAATTTACCCAACTTTCATTTCTTTCAATCTCCAATTTCCTTTTTCTTTATTTCAATTAATTTTTTCAGCGGTCGGCAAAATATCTGTTTACAGCTTGCTTGTTTTTGATGAACTAAAGAAGTAAAAACAGTAAGCAATGATACAAACTATGGAACCAACATAAATGCAACCAGAAAATGTCAAAAAAATTTTGATATTGAGGAAACCTCGAAGGGACCACGAAAATAAACTATAAACACGACTACACACTACGGAACGAAACATGTTTCTAAGTGTGTACAATAGACTATCCTGTAGTGTGTACTCAGCATTAAGGCCTCGTTATGCGAACGTTGAAATGTAGAAATGTAGGAATGTAGAAATGTAAATATGTAGAGCTCAAGCATAGAAACGTAGAAAAAACAATTTTATAGCCAGAGCTATATTTATTGTAGAGGCATTCATTTGCCTGCACCAGCAATATTAATTTTTCGTCATCCATTTTATTTTTTAATTTTTTTTTATCTATAACTTTTAATAATTCTTTTCTTTTTTTGCACAGTTACTTTTTATAATTTCATTTAAAGAATTAAAAAAAATTTCAAATAAACTACAAAACAGCCGTTTGAAACATTGATGGGGGTATTATGTCCACATTATCTGTATTTTTTTTGCAAAAAGTACCAAAATGCTTCTGTTGGTACCAACAATTTGATTTATATTTATAAACAGTAACTTAATATCTGCTTAATATATTAAAATTAAATTAAATTATTTTAAAGTTTTAGTAGTATGAATTTGTCTTATGTCAATTTCATATATACATACTACATATATACATACTACATATATACATGCATTACATTTGTATTAAAATGTACAAAATGACTGCATATGTGTACTTTACGTACATATATACATATATAGAAGTGCTAAAAAATATTTTATATGTATAAATATATGTAGTATGGTATATTTGTTATTCTTATTATTAATATCTAAAATAATTTTTTGAACACTTGTATGTACGTATGCACATGCGTTCAAAATATGTGGTTCTTTTATTATTTTTACTACAAATGTTGGTAAATATATATGTTTTATATATATTAGCATTAAATTCTTCTTTAATTTTCTATTTATATATATAAATTAAACATTTCAAACAGTTCTTATATAAAAAATGTACCATATAAAAGGGCTAAAATGTGCCACACTTCCATCAATACGCATACATCCCATCACTGGCTACATTTTGTTACGTAAAATTCTAAATTCAACAGATTGCTACGTTACATGTGCATTACATTTCAGTCAGCTAAGCATTTGCATTGCTTTCCATATACAAGAAACGATCAGCTGACTTCTACATTTTTACATTTCTACATTTCAACGTTCGCATAACTCGGCCTTTACATTTATAACATTCTTGGATGAATAAGCACAATGAATAATTAAAATCATCTGCTGTCATTTGCAATAGTTCTGTTTTGAATAAGTCTTCTAATGCAACTCTGCAATATCGGCATCATAGATATAACGGCGTTTTGTCATAATCAATTGTTTCCAGACATTAACACCAAATGTGCAGCTTAAGCACATATTGGCATCTGGGTTTTCAACAGGCTGCATAGTTAACGCATAACCGGTGAACTATTATTGCGGTTAAGGAGGTGAAGGAAACAACACCAGTACCATGTTTGCGCCCTTGACTACCTATGCAATAACATGAACAACTTATGTTGTAAGGAAATTTGCTGCCGTGCTCCGTTTGCGAAGACTTATTTTGCCCCAGCAAGTCTTCATAGGTTGCTGAAAAACACAAATATTGCTGTGAAAAGAAATTTTAAATTGGTTATTTTGCTTTTTATAATTACTGACTATTTAGAATTAAATAAATGAAAAATATACTTAATTTTTTATGACTAAACAAAAATTTCATAATTTTAATTGTTTTTGTTTAGAAAAATGTATAAAATGCTTTTTCTATCATAACGCCACATAGTAAGGCTACGATAACACTAATATTATTATTTCTATCATGATTTTGACATTTATCATGATAGAAACTCATCAGGTATAGACATTGGGTGAAGAATTTTTATATGACGCACCCTCTCATAAATTGACATTTAAATGTGTTGCCAATCAGATGGTTCCTTTAATTTTAAACAGCAACTTCAATACTCTGGCGGCGAAAGTGACGCTTATAAAACCAAAATTTTTTTTAAAGATATAAAAAAAGGAAATATTAAATCTTTCAAAATTGATAAGAAGATGACTGAAAGTATTTCCGATAAATTTGACAAATATAAAGAGGTATATGTCATGGAGAAACACCGCATTGATAGTTTCAAAAAATGGCCCTTTGACGAAAGCTCTCCTTGCAGTATAGCAAAGATGGCTGAAGCTGGTTTCTACTGGACGGGAAACAATAACAAAGACGAAGATGATGCTGTTACGTGTTTTGTTTGTGGCAAACAATTGCATGGTTGGGATCCTACTGATGATCCATGGAAGGAACATATGAAACATGCACCGCAATGCCAATTTGTTAAATATGGACACAAGGAAAGTGAGTTGACGGTGAGTAAAAATTTATTTTTTATAATAATAGCATATTTAATTTGCATTTTATATCTTAAAGATGGAAGAATTTTTAAATATATTTCCGGCTGTACTTCGAAACAAACTGAATAAATCCATGAATACTGCAAAGACACGTTTCAATATTTTGGCTTCGGCGGAATTACAAAAATATGTGTCGGAAAAATAGTATGCAGAGTAAATTAATTAGTATAAAAAGTTTAGTATATTTGTACGTATATGTCTACAATTAAATCTATGGCTTACATTTACCAATGGGTTTTCGTTCCACTATTCATCTGGGTAGTGCAATTTCATACACAACATAATTTTTGTACATTATCCTCACTATGTAGAAATTCATACCAATTTGTAATAACATGTAACTGGGTAACTATGGGAGGTGTTCTAGAAAAAGGTAGGACAATATACAAATTATGTAGTCTTTATTATAAACGCAATATTTTCATGTATGGATATTTGCAACATGCTCAAGTAAAATCTACTGAATTTATTCTAATGAAACTACAATAAAATAGCTTATCAATCGTGGTCTGAAATGATTTTAAAATCACTTAAGGAACGATTTTAAAATCACTTAAGGAATTTTTTAATGTTCTGGAAATCGTGGTTTTTGGCTTTTCAGTAGTAGCTCTTTGTTTACAATAAAATTTGCTTTGAAAAATAAGAACAAGGAATGAAAATCACGAAAAATATACAGGCAAGTTCTGAAAACCACCTCAAAGTGATTTCAAATCACGAATAGTGTTCTTTCTGCGCACAAAATCATTTGATATCGCGTGATTTTAAGCCGGCTAACAATTTAATAATTAAAACTTTATTTTTCTGAAATTTAAGACACACGGGGTCTAATTATTCATTCGGTTCTGCGCTTGCGAGAAGCATTTGTGTGGAAACAAAATTTTCATTCCGTTCCGCGTTTGCGGAAAGCATTCTTTGTGCGGAAGCAAAATGATCAATTATTCATTCCGTTGTTGCGGTATTCTTCCGCAGTTGCGGTAAAATGTGTTTAAACTTAATTTGTTTTATTTTTAGAAAATAATGTTTTATTTATGGAAAGTCAATTTTCTTTTTGTTTATTTAAAATTTATTTTGATGTTAAAAAATGCGAGTTTTTTCTTATCACTAGTCTTAGGCAGTACACGAACGAACTTGTACTATTCACTTATTTAAACAGAACGAACTAGGTGTGTTTTGAATTGCTATAGTTCATTTGCTTGCGGATCTAACTTAAACGGGAAAAATGACGAAGGATCGAAAGTTGCAAATTATGTTCTTTTACAAAAATGGCATTTAAAAAATGTATTATGCATGCTAAAGAGCTTGATTTTAAGATTTTAAAATTAAACCTTCATTTTTTTAAGCCATAGTGACTAAAATACTTTTTGAATTACATTTTAAAAAAGAAATCGAAAACTATATTTAAAAATTTTTCTTTTTGAATTACATTATAGTAAAGAAATCGAAAACTAAATTTGAAAATATTTAGAATTTTGTTTTGTTTTGTTTTCTATTTTCGTAAAAAATGCCTTTAAACCATATTTCAGTATCATTTTACATAATAAAGAACGTTCAAAGTAAAAGTATAGACTAAACGTAAAAGTAATAAAGATAAAAAAGATCAAATGAACGATCTATTCCTTTTTAATTATTGAACTAAGAAAAGCGCTCACTAAAATGAATTACGAAACACGTCTACTTATCACCAACAACTAAAAAATTAACAATTCATTCACAATAGGCACCTTTTTTAATTCACTATTAAAAGAAACAATTCAAAATAATAAGATAATTTTGCTGAAATTCTAGCTGTCGCCCTAAGTTTCTTCGTCGTATTTGATTCAACTTCGCTTTTCATCGTCGTGGTCATCACTTCTACACTGATTTGGTATTCTATAGCAGTCTTATTGCGACGACGACAGTTTACGGTTTTTTTAATAAAACAAAAACTCATCTCTAGGATTTCATTCAGGTGGTTTATTTTGTTTTGAATTTTTGTAACAAAATTTTTTTGCTTGTAATTTAAATTTAGATTCAAGTGATCAAGAAAAAAAGATAATGTAGTATTAAAAAGAAAACATATTCATAAGATTTCCGGTATTGTCAAGTTACTGAATGAAAAGTATGTATCGAAAACAAGCCCTTTCAAATTAACTATTTGCTACTTTATCTACAGCCTTGAAAATTACTTTCCTTAATCATGTGCTGGAAACAATAGTATTTGATAAAAAGAATATAGTTAGATTTACATTAATTTCTAAAAAAGTTAAATTTGCAGCTACATTAAGACTTTTATAAGCTTATCATGTAAAACGAGTTCAATTTAGGACTTTGGCAGCCAATTGGTAAAAAAAATTATGGTTAAGACTCACAGGTCAGTTATGAGTATTCAATAGGATTTGCAAGGGAAGTATGCACTTTTTCCAACAATTCCACAAGTTTTAAATATTTGTCCCTTTATTTTTTTTTAAATTTTGTTAACACTTTTTAGTCGTTTCCAAAAATAGTGACAACAAAATCATAATCGTTTCAATACAATATCACAGTTGCATTTTTTTATAGAATACCAATTATAAACAAACACTTATTGATAAATAATGATTACGACACCTGGAATACTAATTTAAAGCAGTCGACAATAAACGACGTCGTTGTCTATTGATTGCGACAACTGGAATAAGGGTGAATATCAATTTGCATATCGATCGATATTTCTTTTCGCAAAATTTCCCTTTCCGTGCGGAATCAATAATACGACCCATTGTTTTGGATTGTTTCATTTAACTGTGAATTAAAAAGTTGTGTATTGTAATTGAATTGTGTTAATTCTTCCGGTGTAGGTGATAAGAACAAAAACATCAAAATAAATTTTAAATAAACAAAGGAAATTAATTTTCAATAAATATAACAAACTTATTTTCTAAAAATAAAACAAATTAAGTTAAAACACATTTTATGTTTGCGAAATTTTTTACTTTGTCTTACATTTTTGATTTTTCCGTGAGAAAATGTAAGCGTAAGCAAAGTGCAGAAATGTATATATAAACTGCAGAAAAATACCACTGCTACGGAATAAATAATTTCAAATTTTGCATCCGCACAAAAAAATGCTTTCCGCAATAGCGGAACGGAATGAATATTTTGACCCAATATATATCTTTAATAAAATCAACTTCGGGTCAAAAGTCGGGACATCAAAATACGTTGTAGAGGTATGGTTCCTTCGTCAAAGTTTCTTATTTTGATCCCTAGAATACGATTTTCCTTGTAATTTGAGCGATTTTTTTGCCTCCATACAAATAGACCCGCCCTAATATATATATATATATATATATATATATATATATATATTATTTGATATTAGAAATTAATTCTAAATTTAAATTTTTTTTACGACGGCTGGTAGCTTTCATCATGTGCTCTTAGGGTTTAGGCAACAATCAAACCTGCGACCTCCAGATTGATAGGTTTGTTAAATGGTGTAGTTATATAATTTCACCATGGCTTGCACTCTACCCGCCTATATACAGGGCACCCGATATAAAGATATTTGGTCACTTTTTTATGAAATGCGGTCGCCGATTAATGTCTTACACATCCGCCGTTACTGACACATCTTATCGGCTACGCTTTCAAATGGATATTTTCATATGAATAATTGATATATTTTAATTGCGATTTTTGTGATTATCTTACACGAAAGTAGTCCATAATTTTTATATTCAGAAAGTTTTTTAATAAAACATTAAATGATTGCTGAAAATTTTATGAAAGAAGCCTTTGAACAAGCTCGTATAGCAATATCTTTAAGAGAAGTGCCGGTGGGTTGTGTCTTTATATACAATGGTGCTGTCATAGCCCGTGCTTGCAATCAAGTTAATGCAACTAAAAATGCCACTCGTCATGCGGAATTTATTTGCATCGATCAAGTATTAAAATATTGTAAAAAAAATGGGAAGTCTTCTACGGAAATATTCCCACACATATCCGTGGCTGTAACGGTGGAGCCATGCATAATGTGCTCTGCTGCTTTGCATGACCTAAATGTCAAAGAAATCGTTTTCGGTTGTGCCAACGATCGTTTTGGTGGTAAAACGGTTGTTAATGTGCCACAAGTAATAGGTCATCTATTAGATATTAAAGGTGGTTTGAGGGCTGATGATGCCTTGGAGTTACTACAAGATTTTTATAAAGGAGAAAATCCGTCTGCGCCAGTTTCGAAAAACAAACGTTAATTTGTTTTTAAATAAATACAAAATAAATGTATGTAATTATAATTAAACATGGATTCGTACTTTTCATATTTTTAAAGACGTAGTAGTCATAGGGTCTCTGTAAGGAAGTATAATATATTAAATTACGTAGGAATTTTTTCTCAATAATTCGTGAATTAAGTACACTGAAGATCAGAGTCGCTTCCACGCAATGGTCCATATGATTGTGCTGTCCCTCCTAGAACTTATTGTAACTAGCAACATAAATGGAATTAAGCACCATGAAATATAGGTTTTTGATTCCAAATAATTCATTATGCTACATTTCTGTTGTTTTATTATAAATATATATATGTACGTACATAGAAATTAATAAAGTTTGCTTTGATTTACTTTCAAATAGCGAACGTACCAGGGCATATTTATCTATTAAGTTTGTTTACGAGGCGGCCTAACGGCCCTTAATTAGAATCACAAGCTTCCGATTGCAGAATTTTAAAATAGAAATGGAAGCTAGACATCTTTAGATATAAAAAAAATCATGGCAATAATGGTTTCTTTGCTAAAGAACTTTTTTTAAAGCAATTTATCAAAAAAAATCCAAAAATGTGCTATTTGTTTTGGTTCACTTGAATAAAGGCACTTTAACTAATTTTAATAAATAACAGTTTTTCTTGTTTTTTTAATTTTTTTTTTTTTACTTTATATAAGAACTATTAGTAATGGGTACAACCCCCTTTGTTTTTAATTACTTCAAATATACGGGTTTTCATTAACAGATAAAGAGAATTTATGTAATCCAACGAAATTTGATTCCAAGCATCCTTAATGGCCTGAATTATTGACTGCTTATCATCAAATTGTCTACCTCCTTCATAGACCTTATGAGATAACCCACCCCAGACATTTTCGATAATATTTAGATCTGGTGAATAGGGTGGCCAGTCAAGAATATTAACATTTTGGCTTGCAATGAACTCCTTTACTACTCTCGCGTTGTGTATAGGGGCATTATTCTGTTGCAATATCCAAGATATGGGACCAAATAGTTCACTAAACTTCGGAAAAGCCGATTCCAATAACGTTTTATAGCTGGCACCAGGCATTATTGTACTTTGAAATTCAAGATCGATGGTCCCATAGTACGTAATAGCACCGCACACCATAACGCCGCCCTCTCGGCTGTGATGTCGGTTCAAAAATCGCTTTTCTTTGCGCAGATCATGGAAGTAATAGTTGTAGCCATCAGGCCCATCCAAATTAAACTTCTCATCTGTAAATACAATGGTTTTCCAGTCATTTACATGACCTCTTTGCTCCACATCCCATACCATGTAGTCTCTTGCGAATTGAAGCCGCTTTTCCTTACGAGGAGCATTAAGTGGCGGCTTTTTTTGTAATTTCATGTATTTAAGATACTCAGCTCTTAATTACTCTGCGTACTGATGACTCGCTTGCACTCCAGCTTGACCTCTTATTTTTGAAAAGGATAAGACAGAATTAGAAGCAATGCTGATGATTTTTCTTTTCTCATACGTAGACCCTTCCTTTACAATTTTTTCCATACCCCTTGGGGTCCTTGATGTAATTGTCGACAACTGTTGGGCTTCGTCCAATTTTTTTAGCTATTGCGCGGTTAGAGTATCCTTCAGAACGGTAAACATCTATTTTAGTTTTTTCCGATAGATTAAAAAAATTTTTTTTAGCCATTTTGACTTTTAAACTGATTAAGATGTAATAAATTGCAATAAACAAATGCTCTCTACAAAAAATCATCGCTTACTTTAAAAATAATAAAGTGCCTTTATTCAAGTGAATCAAAAAAAATTGAAAATTTTTGTACTTTTTTTGATAAATTGCTTTAAAAAAGTTCTTTAGTAAAGAAACTATTGTCATGATTTTTTTTATATCTCAAGGTGTCTAGCGTCCATTTCCATTTTAAAATTCTGCAATCGGTTAGAAATTGCAAAAGATACAGGTTGCTGAATATGGAATTTTTAGTGCCTTTAAATAAGTGAACTGGAGTGTATCTATTAAGTAAACCGAAGAGACTTTAAAGATAAATTACATTGTGCGACAAAAAAAAAATACGTGGGAAGTGATACTATTTTTCTGAATGTTGCTGCCGAGTACAACAAGTATATGTTTTTAGAATTATAAACCAGTTACTTGTTGAATGTCAACCTGTTGGCATTAACAACAAGACCGGATATATTACATTCCGTTAATAAATTAGCTCAAAAGAATATTAATCCACATAACATTTTCAAGCTGCAAAACAAATTCTTCGATATCTGAAAGGAACTCAAATTTTAAAATTAAAATTTTGTAAAGGAAATCAGCAGCTGGTCGGTTATGCAGATGCAGATTGGGATAGTTGTACAACTGACAGGAAGTCATATTCTGGGTACGTATTTTATCTTGGAAATTGCGCAATATCTTGGGAGTTGAAAAAACAACCAACAACAGCTTTAAGCAGCACAGAAGCAGAATATATGTCCGTTTCAAACGCATCAAAAGAGGCTGTATATTTGAGAAGATTACTTCAAGAACTTGGTTTCTTAAATAAGGAAAGTATTGAGTTAAATGTCGATAACCAAGGAGCTTTAAAATTAGCAACAAATCCAGTTTTTCACAATCGCAGTAAGCATATAGATATAAAATATCACCATATAAGAGAAGTCGTTAATAATGAAGAAATATGCTTGAAATATTGCCCAACGGAAGAAATGATTGCAGATATATTTACTAAAAATTTATCCAAGACTAAACATAATAAATTTGTCAATGTATTGAATTTAAAATAATAATATCATTTTATAATATATACATGTTGAGGAGGAGTGTTGGAAATATACTTTGTAAGAAAGTATTTTAAATAATTCAACATATATATTAATAGGCTTTGAGAAATTTTTCTTATTGAAATTAAAATTGTAATAATTTTTTATTAATCGCTTTTGAGTTTTTCAATAAAATAGCTATAATATTTTTATATAAAGAAAACTCTTTTTATTTATCAGGTTATGGGCCCAGACATACTGTTTGGGATAAATAACTGTTAAAAATAAATATAACGGGATTGTGATTTGTGATTTTTGAAGATGGCATCTTCTTCATTGTATCAAATAGAAAAACTCGATGAAAAGAATTACGAGACATGGAGAATTCACATGAAAAGCATATTAATTCATTCTGGTTATTGGAAATATGTGAATGGGGATGAAGAAAGTGATTCAACTTGGAGTGCCGATAAAATTTTGGAATGGGAACATAACGACGAAAAGGCTCTAGCAACAATTTTGTTGAGCATAAAATCAACCCAGCTAAATACAATAAAAAATATTAAGAGATCCAAAGAAGCCTGGAATAAGCTTAAAGAAGTATTTAAACCAAGTGGCCCAATGCAGAAAGTATCTTTGTACAAAAAACTATTGAGTTTAGATATGAAGGACAGTAAAGATATGGCAGAATATTTAAATATTTTTTGTAATATAACGGAAAAGCTAGCCGACATTGGAATCAGTATACAAGATGAATTACTGGTCATAATATTATTATCAAGTCTACCGAAGGAATATGAAAATTTTGTCGTGGCAATAGAGACAAGGGATGCTTTACATACTATAGAAACGTTAAAAATAAAACTTTTAGAAGAGCATGATCGTAAAAACCAACAAAATAATCCTTTTGTAGTACAACAGGCTTTTGGTGTTACCAAAAAGGATTTTCGATATAGGAGTAATAATAATAACAATACGGAAAACTCAAAAATAAAAGGGAATTGTTTCATATGTGGTAAAAAAGGTCATTATGCAAATAAGTGCAAATCCAAACGAGATTGTGCAAAATCTTATTCTTTAATAGCAATGGCGAGAAATGAAGATGTAAGTATATCAAAATCCTGGTACATTGACAGTGGAGCTACAAGTCATATGTGTGGAAATCGCAATTTGTTTACTAAAATGGTGAAATGTAGTGATATCATCATGTTAGCAAATAAAAAATCTATTGTAGCTGAAGGGATTGGAACTGTGAATTTTGTTATATATATTAAAATTGAATTGAAAGATGTTTTGTATTCTTCAGATCTGAATGGTAATTTTTTATCTGTCAACAAAGTGGTTGAAAATGGTGGTAAAATCAAATTTAATAAAAATGGAGCAATTTTTACTGGAGTTTATGGAGAATTAATTTTGAAAGCCGAAGAGAAGAAAATCTGTTTGTTTTTGATGTAAAACTGCCAACTGTGAAAATATGTTCAGTACGATTTACTAACGAAATATGGCATCGCAGATTTGGACATTTGAATCATCAAAGTTTGAGTGAGTTATCAACGAAAAATATGGTGAAAGGTGTAAATTTGAGTAAAAAACCTGAAGAACCGTGTCAAATTTGTATGGAGGGTAAAATTCATGCAATCAAATTTCCAAAACATTCTGAAAGTAAATCTGGTGAGTTATTAGATTTAATACACTCTGATGTATGTGATCCTATAAATGTAGATTCAGTTGGAGGTTCAAAATATTTTCTGACATTTATAGATGATAAGTCCAGAAAAATTTTTATATATTTTTTAAAATATAAAAGCGAGGTTTTTCAAAAATTTAGATATTTTAAAGAAATGGCAGAACGTCAAACAAATTGTAAAATAAAATCACTTCGCAGTGATAATGGTGGAGAATATGTTAGTAAGGAATTTAATCAGTATTTAGAACAATGTGGAATACAGCGTCAACTTACTGTTCCGCATACACCACAACAGAATGGCGTAGCAGAAAGGATTAATCGAACCATAGTAGAAATTGCGCGTTGTATGTTAATAGATTCTGGTTTACCCCAAAATTTTTGGGCAGAAGCAGTGGCAACAGCGGTTTCCCTCGTAATAGATCTCCAACAAAATCTTTAGATGGAAAAACACCCTATGAAATATGGAAGGGACATAAACCATTTGTTAATCATTTGAAAATTTTTGGTTCAAATGTAGTTGTTCTTAATGAAAAGAAAGGAAAATTCGAATCCAAAGGTTCAAATATGGTAATGGTAGGATATTCGAATGTATCTAAAGCATATCGGTTATATGACAAAATTAATTGCAAAATTATTGAACGTCGCAATGTTTTGTTCAATGAACATAAATTACCCATTGTAGAAAATAAAGATAAGAACAATCAATTCATTAATTTTGATGAAATTTTGAATAATGATAACACTAAAGAACAGAAATAAACAAATAATGTGCAGAATCAAAATGTATGTAGTGATGTAGAAGATTTAGAATATTTTGAGACTGAAAATATATATAGCGATAGTTCACTTGATGAAGTTATGATTTCGAATGGAACTACTAAGCGCGGTCCAGGAAGACCTAAAATTTTTCGAAATGGCAAGTCAGGTCGTCCTAGAAAAATTCCACAACAGCTGAATAATGCGGTGGAGGAACAAGTTCCAAGAACTTTTCAAGAAGCATTAACCAGTTCAAACAGTGAAGAATGGAAAGAAACAATGGTTAAAGAAATAGATAAGTTAAAAAAGAAAGAAACTTGGTCACTAGAAGAATTACCAAAAGGTCAAAAAATTATTAAAAATAAATGGGTATATTCTTTAGAGAAAAACAAAGAAGGTAAAATTGAAAGATTTAAAGCAAGACTGGTAGCTAAAGGCTGTGGTCAAAGTTACGGTATTAACTATAAAGAAACATTTTTACCTGTTATAAGATATGAAACAATAAGAATGATTATAGCATTAGCTGTTGAGTATAAGATGCATTTACATCAATTGGATGTGATTTCAGCATATCTAAACGGAAACCTACACGAAGAGATATATATGCAACAATCAAAAGGTTTTGAGAGTGAAACATATCCTAATAAAGTTTTACGTCTCCATAAATCTATATATGGCTTAAAGCAAGCAGGCAGGGAATGGAATTCTAAATTAAATGAAGTTTTACGCAAAATGGGATTTAAAAGCACAAAATGAGCATTTGATTATAGATGCAGTTTATGTAGATGATATAATTGTTGGATGTCAAAATAAAATCGAAATTTTGAAATTTAAATCCGAAATAAGTAAGGAGTTTGAGGTAACAGACAAATGTTTACTTGAACATTTTTTGGGAATGAAGGTTGAACGTATTGGTGAAATTGGAGATATTGAATTAAGTCAAGAAGTTTATATTAAAGATTTACTATGTCAATATAATATATAAAGTTGTAAGCCATCATCAGTACCTTTAGATCCAAATTTTAAAATAAAGTGTGATGACGAGTGTGAAAAAGTTGATAGCACTTTATACCAATCACTTATTGGAGGTCTTTTATATTTGGCATTAACAACAAGACCGGATATATTACATTCCGTTAATAAATTAGCTCAAAAGAATATTAATCCACATAACATTTTCAAGCTGCAAAACAAATTCTTCGATATCTGAAAGGAACTCAAATTTTAAAATTAAAATTTTGTAAAGGAAATCAGCAGCTGGTCGGTTATGCAGATGCAGATTGGGATAGTTGTACAACTGACAGGAAGTCATATTCTGGGTACGTATTTTATCTTGGAAATTGCGCAATATCTTGGGAGTTGAAAAAACAACCAACAACAGCTTTAAGCAGCACAGAAGCAGAATATATGTCCGTTTCAAACGCATCAAAAGAGGCTGTATATTTGAGAAGATTACTTCAAGAACTTGGTTTCTTAAATAAGGAAAGTATTGAGTTAAATGTCGATAACCAAGGAGCTTTAAAATTAGCAACAAATCCAGTTTTTCACAATCGCAGTAAGCATATAGATATAAAATATCACCATATAAGAGAAGTCGTTAATAATGAAGAAATATGCTTGAAATATTGCCCAACGGAAGAAATGATTGCAGATATATTTACTAAAAATTTATCCAAGACTAAACATAATAAATTTGTCAATGTATTGAATTTAAAATAATAATATCATTTTATAATATATACATGTTGAGGAGGAGTGTTGGAAATATACTTTGTAAGAAAGTATTTTAAATAATTCAACATATATATTAATAGGCTTTGAGAAATTTTTCTTATTGAAATTAAAATTGTAATAATTTTTTATTAATCGCTTTTGAGTTTTTCAATAAAATAGCTATAATATTTTTATATAAAGAAAACTATTTTTATTTATAAAAGAGAGCTGAAGGCCTATGATGCTATTGCTCTTTAAATACTAACACTTAATTTGTAATTAAACTGTTAGTAATAATAAATAAATAAATATTTATAAAAGGTTTTCCATCAAACCGATTTCAAGTTTCTCATCGGATTTAGAATGACAAATTTTTTTTCACTATTTTTCAACTTTAGAGACGTTTTCACAGTATTTTATAAAGAAACCGTACATTTAAAAAAAAATTTTTTCAAAACATGTTTATTAATTAGTAAAACAAAACTTTTTCTCCCTTATCCAAAAAAATTAATTTAAAAAAAAAAATTAATTTAAAGCCTACGTTAATTTTTTTTGGATAAGAGCATTTGTTTCTAAATCCGTTATTAAATTTTTTTATTAAAATTTTTTTTCCAGAAATACAATTTTTCACCATTTCACTCAAAAGTGTTTGTTTGGCAGTTTTTTTTTTTTTTAACTCGGCATCATCAGTGAAGTGATCAAAAATATTCTGAAATTATTTTTATTTTATTTTTGCAACCATTTCTTGGTGAAAAATTTTGCCTTGTTCATCGCTGAACTGGCTCATTTATATTGCAAAAACAATAAGTTAAATTCGGCTGTGCCGAGTCTATATAAATATATACCCTTTCCACATTATTCTTAAATATCAATAGAAAACAAATATATAAATGAAATGGCTAGCGGAGCGAAATATCGATATAAAAATAAATTTTAATAATACGACCTCAATTTAATAAACCAGCCATAAAAATTATATAAAAATAAAAAAAAGAAATGAAAAATATATATAAAAAAATTTTGTTTAAATATCTATTTTTTATTAATCCTAAATAAATAATTAATTTCAGTGCAAGAAACTAAAATTAACTAGTTCTAAAAAAATTGTTTCTGAGAATCTCATATTTAAAAGCAATAAAAGAAAATGTCTGCTGGCACTCAATTTTTTAAATAATAAAAAAAGAAATTCTAAGAACGATATCCAATAGAAATGAAAAAAAATATAATTTAATTTAAATTTAGAAACATTTGCAAACATTTTTTAAACCAAACCTAATTAATTAAAAAATTTCAAATTAAAGACAAAATGGAAAAAAATTCTCTTTCATAAAGATGTCTGCGTTAGTAATACACTTTTTTTAATTTTTGTGTTTGTGTGTAAAAGCATTACACACATGATTTATGGAAAATCTGAAATATTGGTTGTATTTTTGATATATCTCTGCTATTTGCTAAGATATTGATTTCGTTTTTTGCAAAGACATTACGAATGCTATTTCTGTTTAAAAAAATTTCAATACATTTTTGTCTCCGTATTGTAGTTTAGAATCTAATATTTCGGTTGTACTTTAGATTTTTTTAGTCCATTTGGGAACTGATCTTATGACTGTTATTTGTAGTGTGTTTGACTAGGTTTGTTATCATACCCTCTGTATGTAATACGAGGGTACATTGTTGTATGAATATACTGTTCACACTTAGCATTCCAGCATGTATTATGCTGAGTACGCACTGTCGCACACTTTTACAGCCATATTCATAAAGTCTCGAAACACGAAAATAAACCAATAATAGGCAAATATTCCTAAAACTGTATTCATAAACTAATAATAGCGACTTAGACCCATAATAAACCAAAAATAAATACAAAAATGTTATTATTGATTTCACACTTCTAAAAACCAAAAATAAGTTGACATTTAATTTTGTGCTTGACAATTTGCTTTTTTTGTTTTTTTTATCAAAAACAAATATATAGAAAAAATTTTTTTTTCTTGATATTTAATTAACACAATTTAAAAAAGTACATAAAATTTAAAATTAGCTATGTATGCAATAAATAGAATACGTCGTATAGGTAAGTAAACGAGTTAAAAATACCTAGTTCTTTTAAAAAAAATTATTCAAAAAATATTTCCCATAGATAAATCTTCAAAGCTCATTTTTATAATTTTATTTCCTTCCATTGTTATATACTATTTTTTCTTTTGAACTGCCGGGACAGAAATAAACTATTGCAAATACATATTAACAGTAACGTAAACAAATTATAAGCAAACCCAGTACTCGAATACTTTTTATATTTTCGTTACTAAAAATTTTTTTTACAAGTTTTTCTTTTAATTTTTGCACAAAACCCTTTTTTTTAATTAAATGCTTAATAAAAGACATTTATTTTTTCACAGAATTTAAAAAAATATGTACTTTTGCCTAGCAAAGTGGTTTATTGTGTACCGGACTTCACTAATTTCATAGTGACAGCTAAAACTGAAAAGAGTTGCCAGACAGAAACGTAAAACAATTTAAAATGTTTAATAGCTATTTTAAAGTTATGTTTGGATTTTGGACACAAACTTTAATTTTTCGTTTATTTTACGATAAGTCTGTAATAACTATTTTAAACCTATAATACAATTTTTTTTTAATATGGCTGTTAATGTTCAAGTATTTTAAGTATTAGCATAAGCTAGAATTAGGAATTATTTGTAAAAATGATTAATAATAAAAACTCATTCCAAGTAAACAGTAGTCGTCTGCGTAACAATTTCTATTAGGAATTTAAAAGCTTAACAAAATATTAATCTTTATTTATTTCGAATGTAAAAGAGAAGAGAAGAATAAAAATAGAATAAACTAGTTTTCAATATTAAAATGTTGGTTGGGAAATTTATTTAATTATTCAGTTCAAAGCTTACTAAGTTTTTTGTTTTTATACTTGAATCTTTTTGTAACTATTGACAATAATGCTTTTACAATATAAATGTTCTCATGTTTGCAAGAAACGTTGGGAGTAATCTACTGAGGATTCAGAGTAGCGTCTGATGAAATGGTCCATATAGATATGCTATCCCCTTCAGTACTTATTGTACTGAATAAATACTCATGAGAATATCATGAGTAAAAGAATAAATTTAAAAACGAACAAAATTTCTGGAATTAAGCACAAATAAAGATTAATATTTTGTTAGTAGTCGTCTGCTTTAAAACATTTATTTATTTCTCTTCATTCAAATAACAAGAAACAATATCAATTATGAGAGATTAAAACAAATGAAAACACAAATGGATGAAATGAGTTTTATATGCTTGACGATATAAGCACGATAAATACCATATTCATATGTTTGAATGAGACTGAATTTGATTTGAAGCAAAATAAATATATTAACAGTTTGGATTTTACACAATTTATTCAAATATTGTTTGAATATATGAGTTTATCCAAATTTCAGTGAATTCAATTGTTATTGTGAACTATTGAAATAATAAATTAAAGAGTGATTTTTTTGCTATTATCTTTTTGGCAACACTAGTTTTGACAGCTCACGCACGTTTTGTATCTTGTGTCACTGTCAAACATCTTCAGTTTGGTCTATAATTTAATTATGAATCGTCTTACAAACGAACAACGCTTGCAAATTATTGAATTTTATTACCAAAATGCGTGCTCTGTTAAGAAAGTTCATCGCGCGCTTCTTCCATTTTATGGTCAGTTTAATCGACCTACTGAGGCTTCTATTCGGGCTATTGTAACAAAATTTCGCACCAAATTTACATTGTTGGACATTAAACCACCAACACGCTTACGTAGAGTGCGAACTGAAGAAAATATCGCAGCCGTATCGGCCAGTGTTGGTGATGACCGTGAATTATCGATTCGGCGCCGTTCGCAGCAATTGGGCCTCTGTTACTCCACTACGTGGAAAATTTTGCGGAAGGATTTGGGTGTGAAGCCTTATAAGATACAACTGGTGCAAGAATTGAAGCCAAACGACCTACCACAACGCCAAATTTTTGGTGAATGGGCTCTTGAAAAGTTAGATGAAGATCCACTTTTTTATCGAAGAATTGTGTTCAGCGACGAGGCTCATTTCTGGTTGAATGGATACGTGAACAAGCAAAACTGCCGTATTTGGAGTGAAGAGCAGCCAGAAGCATTGCAAGAGCTACCAATGCATCCACAAAAAACAACCGTTTGGTGAGGATTTTTTGCCCAAAATGGAAGAGATTGACTTGCATGACATGTGGTTTCAACAAGACGGTGCCACATGCCATACAGCACGCGAAACAATGGACCAATTGAGAGGCGAGTTCGGTGAACAGTTTATTTCACGCTTGGGACCAGTCAATTGGCCGCCCAGATCGTGCGATTTAACGCCTCTAGACTATTTTTTGTGGGGCTATGTTAAGGCTAATGTCTATAGGGACAAGCCCGCTTCGATTGACGCACTGGAAGCCAACATTGCCAACATTATTCGTGAGATACCGGCCGAAATGTTGGAAAGAGTATGCCAAAATTGGACTAAGCGGATCGACCATTTGAGGCGCAGCCGCGGCCAACATTTGCATGAAATAATCTTCAAACATTAAATTATATCGACCCAACTATCGATCCAAATAAATATTTCATGCATTTTTCTGAATTTTATGTGTTTTTTTTTTTTAATTTCCGATAGTTCTTATAAAATCACCTTTTATATGCATGTATACACATAGTAAATCCTTGCAGTGCACGTAAAAATAAATACAAGATGTTCATCCGTAGAAAAAAACAATTTATTTTTATTTGGAGCCTTCCTAATGTAAAAAATTGAAAAAAAGATATGAATAAAAATAATAATTAGCGAATTATCCTCCTGTATTTACTTTTATATTTTCTCTTCCCTTATAAACATTTAAAAAATTTACACATTACATTTGTTTAATTTTACCATAGAAGTTTGAATATTTCAAACAATTAGTAAAATTTTAAATAAATTTGTACCAACAACAAACTCAAATATTCAATTCATTCAACTCTCTTAAGCATTGTCAAATGAGTATACCAAAAACTTCTCTTCGGATTGAGTTTGTTTCATTACTCTTACTGTTTTTGTATTTACTTATTCGTTTTGTTTAACGTTGAATGTCGTACACTGCATAGTTAAAAATCAAGACTGTGTTCGTATATGATCATAAACTATGATGCAGACTATTAGTTAACAGTCAAACGCTGCGACTGTTAACAATAAAATAAAAAACTTGTTATCAACGATGAATATAATATGGCGATCCTGCCAAACAAAAAGCCAAGCTAATAAAAAATTAACTGCTGAGCAATATGTTATAATAGCCTTGGGCAGCACACGAACGGGCTATTCATACTGTACTATTCACTTATTTGAACTAAACGAACTAGTCCGTGTTTTGAATGCCTATAATTCAGTTGCTTGCTGATTATTTTAAATGAAGGACTCATAAATGAACGAACGAACTAAACTTAAACGGAAACAATGACGAAGGAACCAAAGTTACAAATTATTTTCTTTTACAAAAATGGTATTTAAAACAAATAAACTGAAGTGAAAATGTATTATGCGTGCTAAAAAGCTTAATTTTAAGATTTTAAAATTAAACCTTAATGTGTAATAATTTCTATTTGGAATTTAAAAGTTTAACAAAATATTAATCTTTATTTTTTTAAATTTATTTTTCTATAATTAGGCACAAATAAAGATTAATATTTTATTACACCTTATTTTTTTTAGCCATAGTGAGTACTTTAGTCACTGAATTAAATTATTATTAAAATATTTTTCAAATTTGGTTTTCTTGTTTTGTTTTCTATTTTCGTAAAAAATTCCTTTCAACCCTTATTCGATATCATTTTACATAATAAAGAACGTTCAATGACAATCAAAAGCATAAGTGATAAAGATACAAAAGATCAAATGCACTAGATAAACGAACTATTCCTTTTTTAATTTTTGAACTACGAAGAGCACTCACTAAAACGAGCTACGGAGCACAAGTTTATATTATAACAACTATTGTCATTTAAATAATTTGAAAACCTGAACGATTCAGTGAAATTAACGATTGTGGCCAAGCCTTGTATTAAAGAAAGTTTGGTAAAACTGTCCCAGCAAACAACTATTATTTTGTGAAATTATAATATGAAAAAAGAGAAATACGAAAAATTATTTTAAAATTAATCATGAAATTTGTTCTAACAACAAAAATTAAAGTTTATAAATATATCATTAAAAGTGAAGAAACTTCAGTGCTCACACTTTTACGCATCGGAGAAAATAAATCAAGTGATTTTTCAACAACAACTACAAATCGCCACCTCCACTACGCCAACAGCTTTATTATGGTAAACTCTGTTAGAATCATCACATCGCCAGAAATGGCAACAAAATATTTTTGGTAATGTATTTTATTACTTTGTAATAATTTCGTCAAAAAATTATTTTTTGTGTAACTTTTAAGAAAACAAAATAAAATCCTAAATTTAAGAGAAGAAAAATGTATTTAATTGCTTAAAACTATTAAAATTTTACTTAATTAAAAAAAAATTGAATTATTTTTAAAACTGTGGAAACAGAAATCAATTTCCATTAATTATTAGTAATATTTTTGTATTAAAATTTCTGTTTATTTTTTTAGCTGCAACACAAGTCTTAACTACGGTAAAAGAAAAGTCAAAAAAATACATAAAAAGAAATAATGAATAAATTTTTTTTTAAAACAAACTAACACATCTTTTTTAAATCTTAAGATTAGTATGAAACAAATAAAAGAATATTTAATTAATTAAGCCCATGACATTCTTTTATAGGTATTAATATTTTTTTAAGTGCTGTAAACAAAATATAGGAGGAGAGCAACCAACAAAAAAATCAGTCTTCTAAAATAATATATTTATTTTCTTAGGTTTGACTTTACCTTTTTGTAAGGACTATTATAGTCACTTGGGTTTTTTGAACAATTTTTTATCCTATAATTTCAAAAATTTATTTTTGAACACTCTTTTGTTTTATTTATATTAAAACACTCTTTTATTTTTTTATCCTTTGTATACCATTGAAGATGATTTTAATAATATTTATACTGTGTTTTTTAAGATAAAGTTTTAAGGATTAGAGAAATACTGCTAACAACGGTGTAGTCTTTTCTCATCGGATACTTGTGTTCTAGCACTTAATACGTTATGCTTTGCTTTTATTTAAATTATTTTTGAAGGTGTTTACCTTGTTTTATTTGCCTTCGCAAATATTGAATTTTTTTGTTATCTTTTGTAGATAAGACTAGTATATGTTTCATGAATAACGTAGTAAGTCTGAATATCTTTTGCATGAAAAGAATCAAATCTCTATTGAATTAAACTTGCAGGGGAATCGCAGTGCTAACTATAGTGTTTAGCCTTACTGGTCCCACATCCTCCTGTAAATCATATTCTTATATTCCTTAAATGTAGGCATGCTACTTAAATTTAAATATACAAAATTGACTCACTTGTCTGGAATTCTCCTGCATCCTTGTGCATTGACGGAGACCTCCTATACCAAATCACGTCTATCTAATTAATCAAATGAATGCTTGAATTGTTATTATGGCAATATGCTGTAACCGTCCGATGATTTTGATTTACCTTCTTAAAATCGGGCTGAGCTTGATAAATTTTGTAGTCCAGTGAATGTAGAGAATGAGACACTTGATAATGACAATTGGAACTTTTACTGGCCCTTAAAATCTTTACGGTCAATAAAACTAAATAGGCTATTTCTACTTTAAGACTTAAGTCTCTAGGTGTAGACAACATACACCCTTGCCTACTCAGGCAAGGTGTTGACGTTCTCTGGTTAGTATCACAGGGGTTTTTGACAACGTTACCTTCAAGTGTATTGAGGAAGTTATGATTAAGAAGGAAATATACCGACTGATCATAGCATATAATGGGTTGCAAATATGCTGAGTAAGGAGATTAATTGTTAAGTCAATCAAAAGATGCCCCAAGGAACATATTCTCTGCGAGTGCCCAGCGGTAGCTAAATGCAGAATAAGCTGCTTAGGTCCCAGAAGATCTGGGCAATATTAGTCCTATAACAATTCCGAGTTTCGAAGATCGCGGTACGATCATAGCCCATAATGATAATAATAAATGACAATTGTTTGTTTTATTGGCGATGGCATTATTTGGTTTTTTTTTTACTAAAAATTTAAGTTACTTTACCCACATAACGTATATAAAAACTTTCATTTTTGTTTATTCACTTATTACATTATCTTCGCTTACACTTTTGATTAGCCAAAAATTTTTTTTAAATGGGTGCGACTAAATCTAAGGTTAAAAATCGAAACACAATTGTCCAAAATGACATAATTATTCACTTGGAGTCATCCACAATCTATGTAATAATACTGATCGCATTTCTGGTTGTTCAGATCCTTGGTAATATTTACCAGTTACACAAAAGGTTTTTGAAAGAATCTTATGTTAGACTATTATTTTTATTTATTTATTAATTCTCTTAAATTACAATTATAAATTATAAGGTAAGAGGAAAAAAGCATCAATATATCTTGACAAAAGCAAGATTAAATAAAGAAATATTCTTGAGCTCCCACAAGTGTCTAAATCAAGAAAGAGACATTTGACCTAAAATAATACGTGGCATGTGAATATCCTTTTGAAAAATTTCAAAAGAATACGACTCCTTTTTAATGTAAATTTTAAGAAATTAAGGCCAGACCATAAGGCAGCAGAAGCATTTTTCCTAGATTTTGGAGGTAAAGCTCTGTTAGTTTCTTATAAAAAAGGCATTGAAGTATCGATTCCTGAATCGGTACATCACAAATTCATCTCCTTCCACTGTTTAAAGAAACTAACAATATGCTTCGTGATTCCATAAAAGAGAATCACGAAGCTGTAGCCATTACTTTAATAAAGACAAAGTTGAAGGGTATAGCAAGAAATTTAGTTTCGACAGAAACCACCATACAACAAGTGATAACCAGGCTAACATCTACAGTAAAGAGAATCTGTAATCAAAACCAGGTTGATGAATATTAAGCAATCGGGAAAGAATGCGAATTCCTACGCTGATGAGGTAGATGAACTAACCAAAAAATTGGAAACCGTTTATATATCGGACGGACTCGCAACAGATATAGTTCGAAAATATGCCACTTCCTCAGCAGTCCTCGCTATAGTGAAAAACTACAAACGAGAAGGTGAAACTGATAATGGAACCAGGATCCTTTTCCAATATGAACGATGTTTTGTCTAAATTCATAAATAGTTGCACTGACGCCTACAATCAACCAAATCAATTTTAGCATTCGGTCAGAGAGGCGACCGTAATAAATTCCCTTTAAATAGAAACATACACGGTGGTAATGCCCCTAATAACCGCATCCGTAACAATTTTCCTAATTTCCTAAACAATAATTATAATAATAATAATAATTATCGCAACCAAAACAATGGTCGCAATAATCGTGACAATGGGAAATCCTATAATAATAATCTCAACCGTAATTATAATAAAACGGGTAGAAGTAACAATCACATTCGCCATGTTACCGAAAATAATTCCGGAAACGAATAACCCCCCTTAAATATTTATTAAATAGTCATATTTTCAATATAAATTTAGGCCTCCATAGCTACTTAAAAATTAGAACCTTTTTAAATAACAATAAATGAACATTTTTGATAAATACGGGCTCATACATTTCGGTTGTAATACATAACCAAGTCCTCAATGAGGCTATAGACTTTCGAAAAAGAACCAACATAAACGGTATTGGTCAAGGATGTATCTTGACACTAGGCAGGGTGCATACAAGCCTCAAAATGAAAGATCTTTCGATTCCTGCAAACACTAGCACTTCCATTTCCAAACCCTTGGTAAAAATTATCAACACTATAGACCAAGATGTAACTATTCATTCTGTTCAGGTTAGAACTGAACATTTAAATAATTACAAAGTCATTAAGCCACCCAAAGATTCCTTCAAAAAAAAAGAAAAACTTAAAAGACTGGCTATAAATTGTCCCAAAATAGCAGAAATAAGTCTTAAAAAACTATGCACTGAGTATATTGATATATTTGGCCTAGAAAGTGAGAAAATTACAACAAATAACTTTTACAAACAAAAACTAAAACTCAATGATCGACAACCCGTAAATATAAAGAATTATAGAATTCCTCACACCCAAAATGAGGAAGTAAACAAACAAATTGACAAACTTATTAAGGATGATATCATAGAACCATCCACATCAGACTACAACAGTCCCATTCTCCTGGTACCGAAAAAAAATTTACCAGTACAATCCAAAAAAGATGAAGATATAGACAACTGAACAAAAATTAATTGCTGAAAAATTCCCATTGCCTCGTATTGACGATATTCTAGATCAACTAGATCAATATACATGTCTTGACTTAATGTCAGAATTTCACCAAATAGAATTGGATGAAGTTTCTAGAGATGTAACGTCCTTTTCAATTGAGAAAGTATCTCTCCGGCTTAAAGGATTACCGTATGGAATTTAAATTGCCCCTAACTTATTTCAATGAGTGTTGTTACTAGCCTTTTTATAATTGTCACCCACACAAGCTTTAGTATATATGTAGGACTTGGTAGTAATTGGATGTTCTTTGGAATATATGGTCAAAAATTTAACAGATGTATTTAACATGTGCAAAATATATAACCTTAAGCTGCATCTAGACAAATACACATTCTGATCTCAAGAAGTTATTTTCTTGGGACACAAATGTAAAGACAAGGGTATTCCACTTGATGACAGCAATTTTCCATAATTAAAAATTACAAGCTTGTTCGTATTCCACAATTCCCTTTTGTTTTCTCCTTGCATCTTTTAAAGCTATAAAAAAAGAATACAGGTAGCTTGAAGGCTGAATGAATGAATGAGAATGAAAAAATTGCCAAAACAAAATTGCTTGGTATAGACCATGGTGTAAGAAAATCAGGTGACACTGAGACAACAGCTGAATCCTGCGTGATTGAAGCTCGTTCTGTCAAAAACTAAGATATCAATGTGTTAAAGAAAAATCAAAAGCGGAAATAAATTCTTTGTTTCACTCTAGCACACTTCATAATATCAATCACCGAAAATAATTTTTGACAGCAGTAGCCTCAAAAGCAATAACAAAATATATGGGCTTTTTGTAATGTTTTTATTTTTGTATTTTTGAAGTGACCTGGTTTTATTGTACCATGGTATAGACACAGCGGTAATTTTAAACGAGAATTAATAAAGAATTGCTCAACTAAAATTGCTGTGTGTAGTTCTGGTCTAAATGGCAATACCTTTATTATGTAGCCATATTGTTTAAACAGCTGCAAATATGTAGAAATAATCTAGCAACACTCCGGTCTATCAATTGTTTTGTGTCAAAAAAATGCATTACTCTTTTTATCTTCATAGTTGAATGCAAAATTATTGCACTTTTACCTAATTAAATAATTTAATGTTTCAATAAAATTTTGTTGCCGATGCAAGTGAAGAATTTATCTATTATGTATTTAAAGAGTCTGCTACTTCTTTAAAAGAAAGTCTATTGTGCAACATAATAAAAGATACGCATGTTTAACAGATTTATACTTTCACTTTTTATAGCAAAAAAAAAATATATTTTACTAAAAAGCCACGAAAGTAAAAAAAAATAAAAACAATTATTGCAGTCTTACTTTGGCCATATAAAGTCCCAAATAAGTATAAATAAATATACATGCATAAAGACAGCAATTACATACTTATGTATGTCTGTATGTAAAAAAAAAATAAAGAAATAAATAGAGAAAACCTACAGTAGCTGGAGATGTAGGAAGTTAATGTTAACGATTGGTATTAACTAGTCTCAAAATATTTAGAGCCCATACCAGCAGTCTCCAAAAAACGCGTAAAATTCACAGAAATATTGAAAACAAATAGGGTTTACCGATTTCATAACCAAAAAATTTTGCTTTTACTGTAATTTTTTATACACATTTATATATATCAGAATGAGTTTTGTGGGTCTTGTAAAATCAGAAGCCGAGGTATCCGGTAAATATTCAAGTTCTCGTTGTCCTGTTTCTACAATTCAACTTAAAATTGCTAAACTTAGTTACGATTTGCACGACGAAATTCGCAACTGTACAGATAACTCTACAATATCGAAGAAATTGAGAGAAGAACTAGAAAGGTAAGATTGTTATTTTTTCCACACTTAATTTACCTACTACTCACATTATGCGGAAACTTATTTAAAATTTTAGAAAATAGTAAATTAACATGCTTACACTGAAAAATGTTAATTTAATTTCTTTTAGCATACATAAATATACACCAGCTAATTCTCTTAAAGAAGTCAGTGAACTTTCTTTAACTCTATGTAGTTACCAGAAATGCAGATAAATGATAAAATCTAGGTTTGCAGATATGCGAAAAATGAAATATCGTTAAAAGTAAAAAATGTAGCAATATTTTTGCAACAAGCGCAAATTTTAGGGAATATTTACATTAAGAAATTCGCTCAGCAGCTTTTCTATTCCATATTGTCAAAATTTATTGCAATTTCCAATTTGAATCGAAAAATTATTCTAAGCCGAACCTATACAGAACCTATAACCTATCATTAGCAATTCGTATTCAAATGGTCAAAAAAATTTAAGAAAACTTTTTTTTAATTTTTTTTTTGGTGAATGAAATTTGTACATTTTTATTTAATGGTGTACGGTAGTTTTTAATTAAATTATTTGGTGTAATTATACATGTATTAGGCAATTCGCTCCACAGCTGATTTATTCAAACTTGTCAAATTAATTTCCACTTACAATTAATTAATTTTAACGTATCTCAAAGGATGATTTCTCAATCATGAAGGCATGCTCTGCATTCCACTTTGAAGTAAAAGTAACATGACTTCACTTGAATTAGTATGTTGGATATTCTGAATTCTACGTTTTACTTTTCATTTACTTTTTGTTTTCGAACATCAATTTGTAGTGAATTTATGTGTTCTACAAAGGAAGTTAAGTCTGAATGAAGTGTTTTTAAAATAAAATTAAATTTCATTGTGAAATTAAATTTATTTAGAGAAATATGTAGGAATAACTACGATTCGCATAATAAATGATGAATATATTTTTATTGAAAATGAATCTATTAAATTTATGGTAAACTTAGCAAAATCTTCGGACTATGTCATAGCAATGGGTGACTTCAACTTACCATTGGTCTCATGTACTTATCCACCTGATACTGTATACCTGGTTCCGCTAATATCAAATGAATTCCTTCAGCAATTAATGGATTTATGCCTTTTTCAAATTAATTCTGTTTATAATTCTGATAATAAACTACTAGATTTGGTATTTGTTAGTGAACCTTCGGATTGTACTATAAGACGACGCTGTCCAATTACTAACCGTGAAGACCGTTATCATCCTACTCTTGAAGTCTTGTACTCATTTTTGCTTCCTACATCCCTTAACCTACCTCAAATTATAAAAAAAAAGTATTTTGTTTTCAAAGAGCCAACTACAATTTGATGAATCATCTCTTTTGTATTATTGATTGGCATAATTTGCTATATATCACTTATGGCAGTCCTTCGAATTTTGAACCGGTCATTAACTCATTTTACAAAATTATTTTTTCTGAGCACCTAACGAGCTTAAAAAATAAAAATAATAAACTCTTTATAAAAAATGCAAAAAAAAAAAAAAATAATCGTATTACGGATTATGGAAACTATTCTATTTGTCGGGCTGAGTATAATAGATTAAATAACTTTCTATATAAAAGTTACATGAACAGAATGAACACAAATTTTAAACCCAACCCGAAATCCTTCATCAGTTTTGTAAATTCTAAGAGAAAATCTCAAGTTTTTCCACCTGTAATGAAATATAATAACGAATCTGATGATAACACTATAATAGCCAACATGTTTGCTAACTTTTTTCTACTACTTATTCTGATGCTAAATATGATAATACCAATAGTTACCCTTTCAAAATTGATTCAAACCTAATGTTAAACATTCCTTTAATTGATTGTGCTGAGGTTGAAATTGAATTGATGAGATTAAAACCAACTTTTAACCATGGACCTGATGGTATACCTAATTGTTTATTGAAGCACTGTGCTGCTAGCTTATCTAAACCACTTTGTGATATTTTTAACTTATCTATCAAACGTGGATTTTTCCCTACTCAATGGAAGAGTTCCTATATAATATCTTTATTTAAGTCTGGCAGTAAGGCTAACATAATGAATTACATAGGCATTGCAAAACTTAGTTCAATTCCTAAGTTGTATGATTATAAAACAATTAGAAATAAATACAAAATTAAAATAGAAAATGAAAAAAACAGTTACATAAATCGTAAAATAACAAGTGCGAATAATCAAAAAGAAATGTAGTTTCAAATAAAAGAACTGGTGCTAGGAAAAATTAGGCACGTAATTAAAGATGTAGCATTTGAATCAAGTCTTCACAGACAGCTTCAGAATCGCTGAAAATTTTAATAAATATTTTGTAACTAGTATAGCTGAGATAAGAAAATCAATCGAAAATGTGCAATATGAAAGTAACATACAAGTGGTAAATCATAAATTTATTTTCCGTTCAATATCGTTAGTGGAACTATATAATATATGTAAAACCATGAAGAAAAAGCCAGATTACAAAAAACTTTCAATCAGTATTATAATGGATAATTGGAGCATTGTAGGTAATAAATTACTTAATATAATCAATAACTCACTGCAAACTGGAGTTTTCCCACAAAAATGGAAGGAATCAATGGTAACTCCAATCGAAAAGATCAGAAACACTAAAAAATGTGAAGAATTCCGCCCAATAAACGAATTGAATATCTGCGAAAAAATACTAGAAAAGATTGTTAAAAATCAATTAGTAGAATACCTGGAACAGCACAAAATAATAATGAAAAATCAATCGGGTTATAGAAAGGGGTTCTCATGTGAAACAACAATCAACTATGTGATAAATAAATGGAAAAGTATGAAACGGGGTAATAAGATTTTGGCAATTTTTCTAGATTTCAAAAGAGCATTTGAAACGGTCGACAGAGACATCCTTTTACAAAAACTTTATAAATATGGAGTGCAGAATAAAGAATTGAACTGGTTTAGCACGTATTTGTCTAATCGCAGACAAGTAACAAAAGTTAACAATATAGAATCCAATGCAATAGAGAATATTTATGGTGTCCCTCAAGGTTCGATACTGGGGGCAATACTATTTATAATTTACATAAACGATATGGTGAATGTGGTGGAGAAATCTGAAATTGTTTTATATGCAGATGATACACTAGTATTTACTGAGGAAAGAACAAGTGAGCAGTGTTATGCAAATATAAAATCAGATATAAACAATATAAATATATGGTTACAAATGAATAAACTTAAATTAAATGAAAGTAAAACAAAATTAATTGAAATTAATATGGTCACCAATATACCATTAATAATAAATAATGTTAATATAGAAAAAGTAAATAATATTAAATATCTAGGATTCATAATAGATAAAGAACTTAAGCTAAAAGAACACATTGAATACATAAGTAAGAAAATTGGAAAAAAAATTGGTTTCTTCAAAAGAATCCGGAAAAAAGTATCGATAATAACAGCAATAACAATATATAATACAATTATAAAGCCCCATTTTGAATTTGGATCAACCATAATATATACATGCTGCACTGAACAACAAATTAATAGATTGCAGAAGCTGCAAAACAAGGCGATGAGGGTAATACTAAGATGCAACAGATATACATCAATAAGATTTATGCTAGAATCACTAAAATGGCTTAATATTCACCAAAGGCTGGAATTAAATACAATGATTTTTATTCATAGAATGAAGTTAGGAGACGCTCCTGAGTACTTAACTGACCAACTGAAGTACGTAGGTGAAACGCAACCGTATACTTTGAGAAATGACATGGATTTCAGATTACAAACAGGAAACACTACTAGAGGGCAGAGAATGCTATTCTACAAAGGGCTAAATATATACAACAAGATGCCAAACTACATAAAGACTGAAAGAAATTTTTATAAATTTAGAAAGAAACTTGTAATGTTCATTAGAGCAGATCATATAACTGTGATATTTATGTAAATTGTAATATAAAGTATTAAAAAATACTACTAAATAAATAATAATAATAATAATTTATAAGTCATAACGTATCACATCTTCTATCCCAGCATCCACATGATTTTTAAAAAGGATGCTCCACTATTACTAATATCTCACAATTAACTACTTTAATTATTAAAGGATTTGTTAATAATCAGCAAACTGGTGCTATATATACGGATTTTAGCAAAGCTTTCGATAAAGTCAACCATGACCTACTACTTGCTAAATTATATATGATGGGCTCTTCCCCAATTAGCTTATCTTGGATAAAGTCGTATCTAAATGATAGAAAACAATGTGTAATTTTTAAAAACTGCGTATCTACATCTATAAATGTTTCATCTGGAGTGCCACAAGGGAGTCATCTGGGGCCGGCTCTTTTCTCATTCTTCATAAATGATCTGCCTTCTGTCCTGAACTATTGCAATATATTAATGTTTGTTGATGTTAAAATATTTTTAGCCTATAATAAAATCTGTGATCATTTTTACTTACAAGAAGACATATAATTTTTATACATGGTGCAATATAAATCTAATGGAACTAAAAACAAAAAAAAATGCAAGCATATGAGATTTTATAAGAGCAATTTCATTAATATAATCTTCTCATTGGGTGGACAACTGTTGGACCAAGTAACCTCTTTCCTTGATCTGGGTATCTTACTTGATGCGAAGTTAAGTTTTATTCCTCACATTAATATGACCGTTAATAAAGCCAGAGGTGTTTTGGCCTTTATTAAAAGATGGGCAAAGGAATTCACCGATCCCTATGTTACAAGGTTATTATATACACCCTTAGACCTATACTTGAATATGGTTCGGTTGTTTGGCACCCTTCAAATTTTCTTCTGTAGATCGTATTTTTTGGTATATTAATAACAAAACCACAGTTGTATGACTAAGTACATCAAGATTTTGACTAGATTTTGTTAAAATCTAGCAATAAGCTAGATTTGGTTTTGTATGAGAAATCTAGTCAAAATGAACTAGATTTCGTTCAAGATATCGTATGAAGTAGATTTTGCTGCAGTGTGAATTGCCTATTATTACTAATATTTTTTCCAGAAAGAAAGAGATAAATAAAATTAAGTGTTTTCATATGGTTTTATATATTGTAAAATGCATTGAACTTACAAAAGAAGCTAAATTTCTTTTTTCATGGTAAATTTCTGCATCAACTCAATCGGCCTATAATTGAAATTGAATTATATTTTACAAATTTTATAATTACCGATTTTTATTTTTACCTTCTATTTATAGTGCCCTTTCTGTGCAGTTGACTGCAGGACTTAACAGGCATTTTATTTTTCTCTTTAGAAATTTATTTAGTCAGAATGAAATGAAAAAATTAATTTTATTTAGTAATAGAAAAAAAAAATTATTGACCCTTCTGATCAAAAGTCAGGACATCAAAATACATTTTAGAGGTATGGTTCCTTCGGCAAAGTTTCTTATTTTGATCCCTAGAATACGATTCCCGCCCTAATACAGTGGGGGACACGAATTTAAGACACGATATGTCACCAGCTTAGTTACGATAATTTTTACAATCCTGCAATATCAAATTAGATTTTATTTATTTTTCAGTGTACCCTGTAATGTCAAGAAAAAGTACCGTTATTTGGTTTTGCCTGTTTTTAAGTTTTGTTGCTATTTTTACTAAATTATTCACCCTTATCATGAATATCATTTCCCTCGAATTTTGTTCACTTTCACTGGGATAGCAATTACGAATGAATTCCCTGTTAATTCCCCTTATCATAAATAATTATTTTCCCTTGTTTTGTTCACTCTTTTGCTTTAATCTGCTCACTTACTTTTTGGTGGCGAACACAAGTATTTTTGTTTGTTTTTTTCTTAAAATTCAATTTATCAAGCAGAATTTAGCTATTTTTTAACAAAAGAATTAAAAAGTGGTTCTCCACCTATAAAAATTCATTTATTTTCAGATAAAATCGTTTATCCACAGCAGTTAACACTTTTATCACAAGAACCATTCATAAATGGCTTTAATAAAAAAAATTTGTTTTTTGCTCTTAAAATCTTATAAAATTACAGAAATTTTTTATTTAAAGGGTGTCCGAACAAGAACGCAAGATTTAAATTTGGCGCCATTCTAAGTGCCATTGTTTGACATTTGAACAATTGTTATTGTTTGCTAGTAGAAGGTACGAGGCTAGTAAAAAATGACCATGGACAGCGAAGGGAGTTCGTTAATTGGGTATTGGAGAGACAACATCAAAATGCTGATTTTGCCGATAAAATCATCTTCAGTGACGAGGCCCATTTCCATCTTGATGGCTCCGTCAATAGGCAGAATTGTCGCGTTTGGGGTGAGGAAAATCCTCGAATGATTCACGAGAAGCAAATGCATCCTCAACGTGTAACTGTGTGGTGTGGTTTTTGGGCTGGAGGAATCATTGGACCTTTTTTTTATGAAAATGAGGGAGGTCAAGGGCAAACAGTAAATGGTGTTCGGTATCGTGAAATGATGGAGGGCTTGTGGTTTCAACAAGACGGAGGCACATGTCATAAAGCCAGAGAAACAATTCAATTGCTGCATCAGTCATTTATTTAAAATTTAAATCTTGCGTTCTTGTTGGGGCACCCTTTATATGCACTGGCCACTGAAAACTGTTTAACAATAAAAGTTGACACCTTTATTACAAGAAATGTATTGTTTTGCTATCGAAAACTTAGAAAATTTAATAAATTCTTCTTTATTATACATTCACTTTGCACTGATAACGTGTACAAAATCTCACGTGAGATTCCTAATAGCAATTTTCCCTTCGAGGGGAATGAAAATTTCGGGGGAACAACAATTTCACTTTTATTCATGATAGGGGTGATTGTAAAAACGTGAATTTGACGCTGGCCACGAATTTAAAACATTTTATAAATATCTGTTTCTTAAGTGATTGTTTGATGTTTTTTGAATCTAAAAGGTAAGTAGCGAAAGTCTTGTTCTATTTTAAGTTGGGATATATCAAAATATTTCGGTAGAAATGGCCAGATGTACTTGGAGTACGGATTCCGAGCAAAGACTGATTAAACAAATAAATACTGATGGAAAACCCATAATGGAGGTATCCAAGGTACTTAAATGTTCCAGATCTAATATTTACAATGCCCTGGCACATATCAAGCATCATGGTACCACCAAAAATGTCAAATAGTCCGAAAAACTACACCCAGATATGATAGCTTAATTTATAAAGCGGCTGCTAAATATCCTTTAACGAGCTCAATTAAAATTAAAAATTAGATTTCATCAGATTTTTGTGTTAATATATCATTCAGGACAAAAAGAAGACGTCTGAATGAGAAACACTTACGTGGGTGAATTACACAATATAAACCACTTGTGTCAAAAAAAATATTAGAGCCCGACTAGCATTTTCAAAAGAACATCTCAATAAACCAATGACATTTTGGAAAAATATACTTTGGAGCGACGAGTAGAAGTTTTTCCGCTTCGGTTCTGATGGTGGCAATTTCATTGTGTGGCATGGCATTTTCCTGGCATGGTGTAGGTCCCATTCACAAGATTATCACTAAAATGGACTAGCATATTTACAAAAATATACTGACCACTATTATGATGTCAATCGCTGAAGACAACATGCCTCTAATGTGGAATTTTTTTCATGACCCTAAACACACTGCACGCTTAGTGAAGAGTTGCTTAGAAGAAAAAAATATCACTGTTCTGAAGTGGTCAGTTTAATATCCGGACCTCAATCCAATTGAGAACTTGTGGAATGATGTTGAAGAGCATGTACAAGCAGTAAAGCCAAAAAATTTAACCGATTTTTGGGAAGAAATCCAAAAAGCTTGGTATGCCATTTCAAAGGAACGTTGTATGGCATTAGTTGAAAGTTTACCCAGAAGATGCGCTGCTGTGATCCAAAATATTGGATTTCCCACCAAATACTAAGATTTCTTTATGAAGCTGAGCTTTACTTTAATGAATTAACTTTTATTTTACCTATGTCCTAAATTCGTGGCCAGGCTTAAACTTGCCTTAATCTGCATAAAATGTAAATACAAATTAATAACGAAATATAGGTAACAAACTATTGTTAATTTTTTTTCATAACATTACTAGGATCTTTAAAAAATAACTTGGATTGAAAATTTTTTCGAAAAGATGTAAAAATTATCAGAAATATACAAGTGAAATGTAGTGTCTTAAATTCGTGTTCACCACTGTATATATATATATATTGTATATATGAAGAAAAAAAGAGTTGCTGTGATTTGAGTGGACTGTATGTGGGAAGGGATGTTGTAAATGTATTGGGAAATTTAACCTTTTCCTTTTACCCTTGATTGCTCATTAATATGAGCAATCATGTGGTTAGAGTTGGGTTTATTAAATAAATAAATATAATTAAGGTATGGAGTGTGTGTATGGATGGACTGTATGTGTGTTTGAGCTCACCTTTTGCTTATGATATGTTATAGATATTACGATGTATGTTTGATTTAGAATTTTTGTGATATTAGATTTTATATTTAAATTGATGTATTCAGGTTGGTGGCTCTATATATATATACAATATAGAATGTTGGTGCCATTCGCTTACTATTCATTGCCATTTATTTTATTAAAAATAAAGTATGTAGAAATTAAAAAAAAGAATTCCGGTTTTTTCACACTATTTAGAATAATATTTTAAATGAACTAAGCAAAAAACCCACTCAGGACAATTATAAAAAAAGAGGTAGTTGCTCTCCAGAGCTCCAGAGGATATTGTCAAATCGTCTCCACTATCTATAAGGTTCCAAAATATATATAATTTATAGGGTGGCACATGTACGGTGTGGAAATTACACACGGAATGAGAAACTAGTATATGTATACACTTTTCACTTTCAGTGACCATGTTTGAAAATTTTTAACACAAGATGTAGACTTGACAGATTTGTTATGAAAAGATAAATTCTGTCCCAAAAACTTCTAATTTAAGAATAAAAATTTTCTACATAAACTCTTTTTAATATGTGTACCTAGGTATTACATTTTTTTTTTAATTTTAGTTACAGCCGCGAAACTCGTCGTGAAGTTGTTCGACGTATGCGAGGTGGCTCACCACCTCTGTTTATAGCATGTAGTAGAGGATGCGTACCCATTGCTGAATATTTGGTTACAATATGTGAAGCTGATATTGAACAGAAAGGATTGTTCGAAGCGCCCGAAGATCGCTCTTATCATTTAGTTACACCATTATGGTGTGCAGCTGTATCTAATAATTTGCCTATGGTTAAATATCTATTACGTGTTGGTAGTGACATAAATGCTACTTCGGATACTGGATCGACACCTGTTCGTAGTGCTTGTTACATGACGCACATTGAAATGGGTAAGGCATAATTTTGTTAAAAGTATTTCTTCTTCAACTAAAAAACAAAACAAAAAAATCTTAATAAATTTGTAGTAAAATTTCTTGCCGAAAATGGTGCTGATATTAAGAAACCTAATATGAATGGCGGAACTTGTTTGATTAATTCCGTGCAGTCGCCTGAACTATGTATATTCCTTATAACAAAGGGGTGTGACATTAATGCTGTTGATACACAAGGTAAAACAGCATTACACTATGCCATTCAAGAACATAGGTAAATAAGAAATTTAACTTAAAACAGAAATGCCATTTTAATTTTTTTTTTTTTATAATACACATAAAGACTGGAAACTACAAAGTTATTATTGGAACATGGTGCTAATCCTTATGCTGTTAGTCGCCATGGAGACGATGCATTACGTATAGCTTGTTTAAAGGGTGCTCATCAAATTTTTGATTATTTAAGAAATAATTTGGAATATTCTGTTAAAAGACTAGCGGAAGCCCATGAATTAATAGGTATACATACTAAAGGGCTGCACAAGCCCATTTGAAATAGAAGATACACTACTGGACAATAGAACAAAGCACAGTTTCTAGTGTTCTTTTTACAGTAGACCAAAAATTTCTGTGCAAAAATGACTCAACAGAACAAGCATTGACACTTTTTAAATTTTTTTTACATTTCTAACAATACTTGTGTTTTGTAGGGCAGTAGAAATTCAAAACAAAATTTTGTTCTAAAGCTGTGACGTCAAATTAAACTGGGCATAGTAGGTACTAGACATCTGCCACAAATAACTTTTTTGTATTTGTAAATACATTTGCCAAAAGTGAATACAAATAGGTATTTGTTCACAGAGCTCAAATAGTGAAGAGTAGTGAAGTGTTGCTTTTCAAGTTCTTGTCCGTAAGCATTTGCAAAAACCTTGTTCCGAAAATAGGAACAAGAAAAAGCAAATAACTCAGCGAAAAAAGTACTACAAAAATGAGTACTGTATTTGCGGAACACCAAATACTTTGCTGGAGCTACCACACTTCTTAACACAAAGTCGGCAAATCATTCATCGAAAAATCGACAGATATTAATAACTCTGTTTTGTATATTATAAGCCTTTAAAATATGAGGTTGTAAATGATAAATTATATTTAAATATAATACAAATTATACTTTTATTTAAAAAAATAAGAAATGTAGCTTCATACGTGTGTAAAAATTTAATTTGTATTTACATAAGCCATGGCGATTTGTAGAAACATCATTACCTTAAATGTGGCAACAACAGTCTTGACAATAATGAAAAACAATCATTCTGATATAAATTCGCTCTCTTGCTCTTTCTACATACTTTCATTAATAAAGATGTATAGAGATTATCTGTGTTAATGCCTGTAGCTATGAGTCATAGTTTACAAGTACCAAATCCATTTGATGTATTTTGCGATTTCTACAAATGATTTCGGAGCATAGTCGTGTACTGCATAAACAAAAACGAATATATACAAATACAAAAAGCAAGCAAGCACAAGTAAGTAGTCATCACATGTTGTGAATGATTTTTGTTTGTATTTGCAAATACATGCACTTGCCGCAGAGTACATAAGTACTACGCAAATCCAAATACCTTTGTCTAGATGTCTAGTAGGTACACTAGAGCAAAGGAATTATAAAGGGTGTTTTTAGAGACGTATAAAACTTTAAATTGCAATAAAACAACGATGGATTATTCGATTGACATGAATTTTATTTATCCGAAAGATAATCTTGTGGCATTACATTTTAAATATGATTTCTGGCATATGACGCCACGGCTGGCTCGGATGTAGTCCAATCTGGACGTCCAATTTTCAATGAATTTTTCCAACAGTTGTGGCCGTATATCGGCAATAACACGGCGAATGTTGTCTTCCAAATGGTCAAGCGTTTGTGGCTTATCCGCATAGACCAATGACTTTACGTAGCCCCACGGAAAGTACTCTAGTGGTGTTAAATCACAAGATCTTGGAGGCCAATTCACAGGTCCAAAACGTGAAATTAGGCGGTCACCAAACGTGTCTTTCAATAAATCGATGTTGCGCCGTCTTGTTGGAACCACAGCTCGTGGACATCATGGTTGTTCAATTCAGGAATGAAAAAGTTAGTAATCATGGCTCTATACCGATCACCATTGACTGTAACGTTCTGGCCATCATCGTTTTTGAAGAAGTGCGGACCAATGATTCCACGAGCCCATAAAGCTCACCAAACAGTCAGTTTTTCTGGATGTAACGGTGTTTGGACATACACTTGAGGATTAGCTTCACTCCAAATGCGGCAGTTTTGTTTGTTGACGTAGCCATTCAACCAGAAGTGCGCTTCATCGCTAAACAAAATTCGCTTATGAAAATCGGGAACAACGGCAATCTCGTTTTGGGCCCATTCGGGCACTATTTGCAAGCGTTGTTCAGGCGTGAGTCTATTCATGATGAATTACCAAACCAAACTGAGAATAAATCACTTGACAGCTGTTAAATCGGTGGCCATCTTGAACAGTAATGCCCACTTAAAGTTCTATACGTCTATAACAAACACCCTATATATACATCCACACATATTGCTTTAGTCAACACGAGCGTGACCAAACATATTAGGCATGTCTTAAACACACATCCATGCACATGTTTGTATAACACCGACTGCCTGGCATTGTGTTTGTGTCCACAAACGTTACGCATGTATATCTTAAAACTTTCCAATAAAAAAAACAAAGCATGTGGCATGTGAAAGTACACATATATACACATACATACGTGTGAATACAGCAAAGTTTTATAAAGTTCTGCTGTCGTGTTGCTTGTTCTACTGTCTTATGGTTATGTTCAGTTTCATGCTAGTGTATTTGTGTTCTGGTTGTTCTATGTTCTAGGGGTTCTAATTTTTACTGCAGTGCAAAACACTTTGTCACAGAAGTATTTGTTTTGATATGGGATAGAACAGTGCTTGACGGTATTTGAAATCAGGGATGACGCTTGAAAGCTGTTTCAAGTATGCTTGTGCAGCCCTTTAATACATACATAGATATATTGATACTAATGGCGTTTTCTTTTCAAAAAAAATGCTGTATATATTTTTCCATCCAAGAATGTTTGTGTTCTATTGTCAAAAAAATGTAATAGTTAAAATCAATATCACGTTCTGCAAAATGCAAAAATGGTACATGTTTTGCACTCAACTTATAAGTGAGGTTGATATACTGCCCTTTTTTACAACTGTGTCAACTATTTGTTTATACAATTAAGTAAATTATTTAATTTGTATTTATGTGAAAAACGAAATTCAACATTTTCTCCGTAAAGATATTCATAAAAATCCATTATTGGTCACTTTTGAAGCAAAAATTAATTTTTATTTTATTTTAGGTGCAACGTTTTTTTGTGTCAGGTGTTTATCGCTCTAAAAGCGGTAAACATATAAAAATGTTGCATGATAAACTTATTTTTGTTCTATTGAAAACATAAAAAAGGCAGCACTTTGTGTAGTTTTAAGCACCCTGTTTAAAATATTACATAATTTAAAGGGAATATTACATAATTTTTTGAGAATAGAAAACGCCATAATTTATTCTTATTAATAAATTATATGTTAATAATTGCTTTTAAGGTTCTACATTTTTGGATGAACACAATGAAAGTCGGGTGGCTATTCTACACTGGCGTTTGGCGCATCATTTAAGAGCTTCACAAAATCCATATATTGGTAAATTTTAAATATTTACTTAGTTTTTAAGTAAAATGTATTTTTTATTTAGAAAAACTTCCAAAAGTTCCCCTACGTGAGGCTTATTGCTTCAAAACTGAATTTGCAACTTTAGAAGAACTCGATTATATAGCTACAGATATGGATTCTATGCGTATACAAAGCCTTCTTATATGTGAACGTATTCTCGGTATCACTCACAAGGATACACTATTTCGTCTCACATTTCGAGGTGCGTCATATGCCGACTCACTGCAACTGCAGCGTTGTATTCAGCTTTGGACTCTGCTATTAGAAATAAGAGTTGAACATAATACCCTTCTATTTTTTGATACATGTTTTGCCGCACAAGCCCTAGTAAGGCTTATGTTGGAGTTGCATGAACGAAACACAAATTCAAGTCAAAGTAATTATCTCAACGAATCTATACCACAGTTTAAAGATGTATTAACTGTGTTTAAATTACTTACGGGCACTGTTGGAAAATGTCATGCTCTTTTGCAAGTTCGTCCTATTTCACGAAGACAACAGGAAAATTTCGATAGTATTTTCAAATGTATAGCTCATACGATCTATTTACTTATTTCAAATACAAGAACACAGGAAGAAGAACGCACTGTATCCCTAGCAGTGCGTAAATTAATTCAAGCAAATATAACCAGTGCGTGTACACATGACTCACTGCTCCATGTATGTGTATCACGTTTGAATGTGATTAAGAGTGGCTTACTGAATGATGAAAGTTTAAATGTAAGTACACGCAGTGAATAATGAAAAAAAATTTATACAATTTTAATTGTTCCTGAACTTTTGAAGGTTATTTTTCCGAATGCTGTTGTTGTTAAGTTGTTACTGGATTGTGGTATAAATGTGAATGCAAAAAATGAAGTTAAATCAACACCATTGCATATAGCAGCGCAACCTTATAATTTTAACAATGAGGTAAAGTGGATTAAATCACTCATTTATATCTAATATATTTTAAAAGCAATTTTTTCATGATTAGTTCTAAAAGTCATTGTAAAGGTAAATAAGAAGTATATAATTTGGACCTCTATAGTTGACAGCGCAGTGGGACCCTGCTAGGTAGAGCTTGTGCCGCTCTCCCAGGGCAAGGCAAAGGCAGATAAGATATTCCACAGTTTAGAACTCTTCCTCGCCTTAACAAATTCTGCAGTAGCCATTTGATGGTAAACCCATTTTCCTAGCATGGTTGCTAAAACTGTAGTGGCCTGTTATCAGTGCCACCAAATTACTCAACTGGGCTCTCTGGAGTCCCTTCTCTTGCTAAGTTATCTACTGCACCGTGGTCCCATTACAATGACCGCCGAATGTTCCGCCATTTTTATTTATTTAAGAATTCTCGGATCAGATTGAGGTTCGCCATATATTCTATTGTCCCACAACCAATCTGCTGCCTTTTTTAACTCTAGAACTATTCTTAAAGCCATCGATATCTTCTCTTAGAGGAGAAGACTCCACCGAAATTCCCGTTTCATCCGAAATCGTGAATCCGAAGTCCCTTTGTAGGAAAGTATTTAATGAGATCAGGGATTTCGCTCCAAGTACCAATAATGTCCGAATGTCACCATGATCTGTGGTTGCATTTATGAGCTGCACGCCATCGTGCGGACACTACTAGTGCTAATTTCTCAGCACTGTAGATCAACTGGCAGCCAATTTAGCATCGTGAAGAGTGCCTTATTGTGCGTCGATCTCATGGCCTCTAATCAAGGCGACCTTGTATCTAACAACCCTTTCAAATCGGAATCTGTTGGAAGTCGTACTTCCTTCCACTACGGCTCCATAAAATAAGATGGTCTAATTTCGTCCTTATGGTTCTCCTGTCGCATTTGATTTCGAGGTTCTTGCCCCAACTTTCCTTCTGCCTTCCACGAAATTTTTTCATCCAGGATTACTCCTAGGTATTTTGCACTAACAGAAACGTTCAGCCTTGACAGTTTAAATGCAGGAACCCTTTTCTCATCCCTAAGTAATACAAGTTCCGTCTTTTTTGAATTGACGCTTAGTCCCACTGACTTACTCCAGTTAGCAATGATTCTAAGCGCCGTCGCCATGTTCAGGCATATCGTATTCATACAGACTCCATATTGCCCCTGCAGCATCGTACGCGTATGCCACAGTTTTGAAACCGAAGGAATCTATCCTCCTGAGTAGTGTATTATATTGCAAAACGGCGAAAGCAAACTTGTACACCTAATATTTATGGTGATGTCTTATAAAAAGGTGTGCCCCTTACCGTCGATTTTGTCATCCTAGTCGTACCCAGCGAGGATTCAGTAATCCCCCTGAAAGTAGTTTTCTCACGAATTCAATAATCACAGGGTCAATAACAACATCCGTCAGAGCGCCTACCATGGCTATTGACTTGACATTGTTGAAAGTGCCCTTTGTATCCAGAAAATCTATCAGCATGAAGTTCTTGAACTTCAATGACTACTCTATATAGCCTACAAGAGTATTCAGTACCATTTCAACCGAACTGCCCTTCGTGTAGGCATGGTGAGAAGTTGTCAATAGACGATGGACACCCGAATCTCAGCAACCAAAGCGAAACTGCTTGAAAGTTCCTCTGTAAGTTGGCGCGTATAATACTGTTCGATCCAGAGGACTTATTAATTATTAATATATTCATAGAATAAAACTAAACAAAAATAAATAAAAACTTAGTATATATATTTATAGAAAAAAAATTAATGTGAGCTTGTTTGTTAGCACAACGTTTCTCAAATCGTGATGTTATTGTTGAAATAGCCACCTGAAGTTCTTCTTCCACTACTGAACGATTTCGATATTTCGTTTACATGACTACAAAACAGAAAATCCGATTTCAATGCCGTCTACTCGTTTGTTTACTACCTCTGATATTTATTGAAGCTTACCGCTTATTGCTGTAGAAATTCCTGAACTTTTTCAAAAAGCTTCTCGCTGTCTTCACTCATTTTCAATAGCCTCTCGTTGTTAGCTCTAGACTCTTCTTTTACTTTTTCTAGAAGTTCCTCGTTGTTAGCTGTTGACTCTTACTTTTTCTAGGAGTTTCTAGAAGCCTTTCCTGTATTCTAGAATTTTCTTTTATTACTTTCTGCAGCTTCTCCATCATAGCCGAGAACATTGAGTTGAGATCTACATTACTTGCCATTGGTGAGGACGTGCATGTACTTATTTCCAGGTCTTCCTTTTCTTTGAAGTAATGAGTATTTATATTAATGCAACTCCGCTCGAATTCTTTCAATAGTCGCTTCTGGAGTTCCACTTTATTTCCTGTTGTTGGAAGATCCAGCTTACTCAACTCTTTCTTCAACTGATCTACTATTAGCTTAACAAACTTCATTATTGTAGTTAAAATTTTATTAATTATTAATTATTTTTTTTATCAAAATATTAATCTTTATTTGTGCTTAATTCCAGAAATTGTGTTCGTTTTAAAATTTATTCTTTTACTCATGATATTCTCAGTACAATAAGTACTGAAGGGGATAGCATATCTATATGGACCATTTCGTTAAGCGCTACTCTGATTGCTCAGAGAAGAGAAGAATAAAAATAGAATATATAGTTTTCAATATAAAAATGTTGGTTGGGAAATTTATTTATTTATTCAGTTCAATGCTTACTGAGTTTTTTGTTTGAATATTTGAATCTTTTTGTGACTATTGATTAATAATTCTTATTTAGTCAATTGCTTTCACAATATAAAGGTTCTAATGTTTGCAAGAAACGTTGGGAGTAATCTACTGAGGAAACAGAGTAGCGTCTGATGAAATTGTCCATATAGATATGCTATCCCCGTCAGTACTTATTGTACTGAATAAATAACTCATGAGAATATCATGAGTAAAAGAATAAATTTTAAAACGAACAATATTTCTGGAATTAAGCACAAATAAAGATTAATATTTTGTTAAACTTTTAAATTCAAAATAGAAAATATTACTTATTTTTTTATTTTACAATTTAACTTCTGACATCAATTGTTACGTTTTTACGTTACATAAAAACTATTCGTTTATTAAGGTTCTTTATTGTAAAAGAAAACACAAGAAATTCTCTTTTCTCAGCACTTATTGAAAGTGTATTTCATTGTAGCCGTCACAACGACAGCTTATTGTTTATGACTCACCTTGTTTACAGTTTAATGTCTGAACTCAACTCTCCGGCAATCTCAGCATTGCCTTATATACTCTTTCACTTAAGCCTAGAGCCATCTAGATTTAACAAACTGTAACGTTCATTTAAGTCCAGCAGTTTAGCCTAAAACATTCTACAAACAGCTAGATATTACTGCATAGTTCTAAGTATAACAAGTTATAGAACCAAAAGGTAAACAAAAATTCGTAATCTAGGTAATTCTAGAACACTTAAAATTAACATGAAACTAATGCAGATACAAATACTACATATCTTACTTTATAACTCACACTCAAGCATTACATTCACAGATTCTACGCATTAACTTAAATACTAAATTGCTGTATTTACTAAAGGGCTACACAAGCATACTTGAAATCGCTTACAAGCACTTTTTAGTATAAAATATTACACATGTTTGTATTGATGTGTGGCTTTTAAGTATGCTTGTGTAGCCCTTTAGTATTTATATACATAAATACAATTTCTTATGAATTCAACAGAATTATTTTTCGTAACAATGTGATGTTTCGAATGATAGCAGCACTGTTATAGTTCTGTCCGACAAATTAATATAATCTCTTTTCGTTCCACCCAAAACTGAATTAATGTTTTACTATCAATATCTTGTTGCAATGAAGTATAGCAAGATATTTCAATGTTATTTTTCGAAAATTGTCAATTCAAATGCATCAAGTTGGTTATTTAAAAATGGATTCTGGATCCATACTAACTTTGTAAAATCAATATCGTTGATATAATGTGAAAAATGTTTTAGTAAACTTTGCAAATGTTCTATAAGAAGAGGTTTACTGGTACCGGCGCCATTTAAAATTGGAAACAAGTCATATATATCCTTTTCTAAATTGAATATCCATAGCTAAAATTTTGTAATTAATGGTGTGACTTTGTCTTTTTGAATCAGACCATGCATTTGTGAACCTTGCATAGATTAATTTAAATCGCTTAATTTTTTAAAAATTTCAACTAAATAAGCAAGTTTAAGAATAAAATTATTGTTGCGAAAGGAAGATAATTTATTTTTGTGATTTTCAGCAAGAAAGTTCGCAATTACGTTTTTAAGTTCGAACACTCTTTGTATAATTTCGAACGAGATAGCCAACGTACTTAACAATAGTAGAAAAGTAATGTATATTCAGCTCAAATATCTTCACAACTTTCCAAATAATCTCGCTTTTAAAGCACTATTTACACAAACAAAATGTACGGTGAACCCATAATTACACTATGGCACAGAGGATAGTCGATATTATCGGCATGCACAGGGATTCTTAATAAAATAATATCGCAACAAAAAATTTGCATAAAATAGATTTTTTAAAGTATTTTTTTTTTAAATTGCAAAGCAGAAATGAAAAACTTCTTGACCGCCTTAAACTTATTACGGGACCCCCTTTAGGTTACCGTTGCCCTACAGTATTAAAAGAATAATAACAGAAGTCACGTCCTCGCAATAGACACCTCAAAGGTATGTGTTACAGCGCTATTTATGCCCCAACTTCGTTCAGGGGTTGAGGCTCGGCGAGAATCTGGCTATTTACCTGAGATTCCCAATCTATTTTGCTTCTGTTCATTAATGAAGGTATCATATTTCTCATGATGCGTATATTAAATTCTATATAGCAATGATCGAAGAATGAACAGTTTTACGACATATTCCAATTCTGCAGAAAATAAACATAATTTGCTCTCGCCAATGTAATATTTAGTACCTTCTTCTATTAGCGGCCATGAAAGTAGGTTCTAAACCTCTATACATTACCACTAGATTTTGGTATAAAATAAAGTCAAAAATATACCAAATTACTGGTCAGTTGTGGCTGTCTCCATGTTACTATTAAAATGCAGCCCGATCTTTTCATAAATGGCGCAGCTATAAGTGACCTATATTTGACAATTTTTCTTTTACGTATTTCGTTTAAAATATAAAACGGACAAAAAATCTGCCATTCAGTTTTATCTGAAGTAACAGTCATGTTGTCTCCAAAAAATCAGCACCGATCCACAAATGGCTGTGAAAAGCAAAAAATAAAACCGAAATTTTGGTTTCTTATCAATTTCTGTTTTTTATGGAAATTTTTAACTTGTACATGTACGTAATGTGTGTGCACACTCTTCCATTAACGAAATACATGTTTATAACGTGCGTGAGCAAAACCACCTAATCGTGAGTATAGATACGTGCGCACGTATGTGTCTTTAAATGCCTTGTGTGTAAAAGCATTAAATAACAGTCTGGCTGACTTCCTAAAGGTATAATTACAATGTATCAGTATTAATACCAACTTGATACATTGTGTAGTTACTTTTCTAATACTTTGCATCGTTTATGTACATTTATATACATTGTATAATTAATTATAAAGCGAACAATGTCGGAAGAGAACATTTTATTGAAAAACATTTTAGATTTGTGCGAACAAAAAAGCTACAGCTAGTTGCTGCTTCCTCCGACGTCTTATTGCGTTTCTTAATTCGCTTTTATGTATACTCGTATGTCGTCTCGTGTAAAAGGGAATGTGTCGTCTATGGATTTAATATTTCGTAAAACTCGTTCCCATAGCACAATACGTTTCTTTTTTTTCACGAAATTGCTTTTCCATATCTAGTCTCACATTTATTAATAAATTTTTATAGTTATGTGTCCATTTTTTACTGTAATAAAAAGAAATTTAAAGATAAGTAAGGGAATATTTAAATATATTAAATTAAAGGGTGTTTTTATAGACGTATAGAACTTTAAATTGCAATAAAACAACGATGGATTATTCGATTGACATGAATTTTATTTATCCGAAAGATAATCTTGTGGCATTACATTTTAAATATGATTTCTGGCATATGACCGCCACGGCTGGCTCGGATGTAGTCCAATCTGGACGTCCAATTTTCAATGACTTTTTCCAACATTTGTGGCCGTATATCGGCAATAACACGGCGAATGTTGTCTTCCAAATGGTCAAGCGTTTGTGGCTTATCCGCATAGACCAATGACTTTACGTAGCCCCACAGAAAGTACTCTAGTGGTGTTAAATCACAAGATCTTGGAGGCCAATTCACAGGTCCAAAACGTGAAATTAGGCGGTTACCAAACATGTCTTTCAATTAATCGATTGTGGCACGAGCTGTTCACATGTTCAGGAATGAAAAAGTTAGTAATCATGGCTCTATACCGATCACCATAGACTGTAACGTTCTGGCCATCATCGTTTTTGAAGAAGTACGGACCAATGATTCCACCAGCCCATAAAGCGCACCAAACAGTCAGTTTTTCTGGATGTAACGGTGTTTTGACATACACTTGAGGATTAGCTTCACTCCAAATGCGGCAGTTTTGTTTGTTGACGTAGCCATTCAACCAGAAGTGCGCTTCATCGCTAAACAAAATTCGCTTATGAAAATCGGGAACAACGGCAATCTCGTTTGGGCCCATTCGACGAATCTACGCCTTACTTGATGATCGCTTGGCTTCAATTCTTGCACGAGTTGGATTTTGTAAGCACGTAAACCAAGATCCTTCCGCAAAATCTTCCATAAAGTGGGTGGACACAGATCCAATTCCTGTGCTCGATGGCGGATAGACTCATTCGGGTCTTCCTCAATGCTACGCTCTACAGCAGCAATAGCTTCTTCTGTACGCACCGTACGGCGTCTCTGGGGATGCGAGTTATCAATAAGAGTAAACGTGGTGTGAAAACGTTCCACGGTTAATCGAATTAACTGCTCTGATAGATGATTTTGTCGACGATAAAATGGACGTAGTGCGCGATACGTATTCCGCACAGAACCATTATTTTCGAAATTAAATTGCACTATTTGCAAACGTTGTTCAGGCGTGAGTCTATTCATGATAAATTGCCAAACCAAACTGAGAATAAATCACTTGACAGCTGTTAAATCGGTCGCCATCTTGAACAGTAATGCCAACTTAAAGTTCTATACGTCTATAAAAAACACCCTTTATAAGAAAAACTGCTTACTTATTTTCTTGCTACGCTATTCTACTGCGTGTTGCATTTATTTTGCATCTAAATTTTTTTGGATGCCTTGCTTGCTTTTTCTTGTGTATTAAATGCAACAGTGTTGCAAATGGGAACAAAATGCATTGTAAAAATTTTTAAAGTTGGATTTAAGAATACGCTGCAATGTATTACTACAAAGTAACATGCGTTTAGGAAGTCAGCCTCTTACTACTGGAAGAAACATCAGTGGAAGAAGTCACTTCCTCACAATATACACTGGGGCCCGATTTAGTCTAATAAATGGAAGATTGCGAACTGCTACTGGGAAATCTGCTACAATCTATGGAAATGAAAAGTTTAAGTTTTCTTTTGCCAACGTGAGTGTTAGCCACGAATTTATTGTTGCCGATATAGTGGATTAAGTGATTATATATGCAGATTTTATGACAAATAACAACATTAACCTGCATATGGGGCAACAAATAATGATTTGGAGAAATGCGGAAATACCTCTGAATATTGGCTATGAAAATAATGTGAAGGTAAGAAAGCTTACTGCAGTAGAATCCATTGAAGATTGGTATACGGCACATAGAAATGACTCCGTTCTAAAAAAATAATTTTGGCTAAAGAAAAAGGCAAGAGACCACTGCGCAATAAAATATCAGCTGAGAGTCAACTTTTAAAATCGTATTGAGCACATGGATGGATGCCAACTGTGCGAAGTATACGAGGTATGATAAAAAAATAAATTTTTTCAAAAAGTATTTATTTATTCATCAATAACTATCTTGTCCCCTTCAAAGTATTCCCCCTCAGATATAATACATTTATGCCAGCGTTTTTTCCAATACTCGAAACACTTCTGAAACGGGTTTTTTGGTATCGCCACCAGCTCCTGTTTCGATTTTTCTTTTATCTCCTCAATCGTAGCAAAATGCTTTCTTTTCATCGGTGTCTTCAGTTTTGGGAACAGGAAAAAGTCTCAGGGAGCCAAATCTGGTGAATACTGTGGCTGAGGCATGATTACGGTGTTGTTTTTGGCCAAAAAATTACAAAATTCAGCAATTTTGGAACAATTTTCGCTGCCGCACGTTTCATGCCTAAAACATCCGTAAAAATTGCTTGGCATGAGCCGAACGATATCCCAACATCATCAGCAACCTCTCTAATAGTGATTCGACGATAATCCAAAATCATTTTCTTCACTGCTTCAATGTTTTCATCGGTTGTTGACGTGCTCGGGCGAGCAGGACGAGCATCATCATTGACATCTTCTCGGCATTCCTTAAACCGCTTATACCACAATTGAACTTGTGTTCTGTTCATAGTAGACGCCGCAAACGCCACAGTTAACATTTCAAATGTCCTTGCACATTTAATTTCATTTTTTAAGCAAAACTTAATACAGTTTCTTTGATCCATTTTGTGAAATAGTAAAAAATCGAAGATCACACCAAAACACGACTAACCTTCTTATCTGTCAAAACAAACTGACAATCCAAAATGGCTGATATTGTCAACATAAGTAACAGACATGTGAACCAACATAAAAAAAAATGCGAACATCGAACATACGTACCTCACGAAAATTGAAAATAACGGTTATTTTTTGATCATACCTCGTATGCAGCTAAAGGCACAGTTGAAAGAAGACGTGGGCTGCAGCAATATATTATAATTCCATCTTGATGGCTTCGTCAATAGGCAGAATTGTCGCATTTGGGGTGAGGAAAATCCTCGAGTGATTCACAAGAAGCAAATGCATCCTCAACGTGTCACTGTGTGGTGTGGTTTTTGGGCTGGAGGAATCATTGGACCTTTTTTTATGAAAATGAGGCAGGTCAAGCGCAAAGAGTCAATGGTGTTCGGTATCGTGAAATGATAACCAATTTTTTCTTGCCTAGAATAGAAGAAATTAATGTGGAAGGCTTGTGGTTTCAACAAGACGGCGCCACATGTCATACAGCCAGAGAAACAATTCAATTGCTGCATCAGTCATTTATTTAAAATTTAAATCTTGCGTTCTTGTTTGGACACCCTCTATAATAATTTAAAATTTTAATCCGTGTATAACACTATGGAACATTTTTGGGATTATTGTCTGAGGGGTGAGAAATTCCAAGTCAGGGTGATGGTACTAAGTCAGTATAGTAAAACCCTCAAAGGGGCTGTTGTACTGTGTAATTAGCCAGACATGGAAAAATAAAATAAATTTCTATTTCCTTTTTGGTTGGGTATATAAGTATTCCAACTCAGACAAATTTCTTCATCATTCAAGGAATTAATTAAAGAAAAACAAACCCCAAAAATAAATTTTCTCTACCTAAAGAAGCTCGCTTAGAAGGGAATACGGGTTATAATTCAATATAATTTACTTTTTTATATATATGTAGTTTTCTTACTTATATACATGACTTACCTAAGGTAAAGAAACTATTTATATTTCTCCCAGGAAAATTTTCCCTTTTTCCCACTTTTCTCTTTCAAAAGAAAAAAAGGGTTAACGGCAAAAACAAAAAAAATTACAATTTCTAATTATTTTTAATCATTTTTTTTACACAAATTCTTAACTCTAAAAAAATCAAATAAACAAAAAAAGAATGTAATTAACACGTTCAACCCGGGCGTGTTTTGTCTACTTGTTGCCTTGCCAGACACTCGTCCTACTCAATGACCTCTTCTCCCAAACATGCGTCACCAACGAAAAAAAAATACTTCAAATTGTGCTTTACCTTGTTATTCTTTTTTTTCTGATTTGATTCTTCTTTCGGCTTTCTGCCCATTGGTCATCTTAGGGCTTTCTTCCTTCTCAATTCGGATTTTTCTTTTCCTAGTTCTGTTGATCGGCTTCAATATCAATGTGTATTTTTGTCATTGTCAATTACACTTTTTTTATACTGATTATTCTCTTAGTTTTATTTATCCTTTTAGAAGGATGTTATTTAAATTTATATTTTTTTTATATTTCTCTATTTTTTTATTGAAAAAGGTTATACGGAAAATTCAATATTATCCTATTTTCGTAAGGACTCTATTCGTTAAAATTTCTATTTTCTCCTTAACAAAAAAAATTCACTTTCAGAGGATCAGTTTTTGTCCTTTCTTTTTATAAATTATAAGGATTCGCTTTTACAACTTAGGATACAGGATATCCTTTTCGTCCTTAAATTTTTATTTTCACTTTCACAGGTTCAGTCTTTCGTCCTTTAAATTTTTATTTTTTTTTATATTCCCCTCACAAAATCTGAATGCCCAAAGAGACCATTTCTACCTTTTCACTCCTATTTATTCTCTTCTTTTCCTTCCAACATAACTTTCCAATTTCTCTAGCTTTTCTGCCTGCTTTTCCTAAACAAATTTAAAATGAATTCAGTCTTTCGTCCTTTAAATTTTTATTTTTTTTTATATTCCCCTCACAAAATCTGAATGCCCAAAGAGACCATTTCTACCTTTTCACTCCTATTTATTCTCTTCTTTTCCTTCCAACATAACTTTCCAATTTCTCTAGCTTTTCTGCCTGCTTTTCCTAAACAAATTTAAAATGCATAAATAATCTAATGTTTGTTGACCTGCTCCCACTTGAAATTTTTAAAATTCAAAAAGATGGCCTCCTTACCAGAGCACTCTTAATAGTCCGTTACTACCGGTCATTTTCCGGTCTCTGTCCTTCTATTCACAATGAACTTCATGGTTCCTGTGAATGAATTTGTGCCACTTGTCAAAAACATATGACAACTAAACACAACATGTTCATTCCATAAGAAAAGAAGTTTGCTTAGATAAAAAAAATTTGGGTTATTATTCATAAGAAATTGTATTAATGTATGTAAATATAGTAATTTAGTATTTAAATTAATGCGTAGAATTTGTGGGTGTAATGCTTGTGTGTGAGTTATAAAGTAAGATGCGTACTATTTGTATCTGTATTAAATTTCAATGTTCTAAAATTAGCTAGAATAAATATGACCGTTACAGCTTGGTGTTGTTACTAGATAAATCTAGAGGGCTCTCGACTGAGCTGAAATAACCGTTACAGTTTATTTCGTTACCAGATAAATCTAGAGGGTTATAGATTTACCTGAAACGGTATATAATAGTATTTTCAGACTGAAAGTTAAATACTGAATTCAACATTAAATTCACCAACAGATGATTTTGCGTTCACACTGCAAATTTTTTTAATTCAGTATTTAACATACAGTGTGTCAAATAAATTTCTACAAAACAATAAAAATTTCCCATAGAAATAAGTGTATTTGATGCGTTACTTTGTACAAAACTTATTTGACCAACTGTACAGCAGCCACAACATGTGTGACCTTTGGTAAATACACTTACGAGACACATATTTTCTATGTCTTTTGTCGAAAAACTTCGTTTTTTTTCGAAATTCTTTTATTGCTGCTGCCATTGAAAGCATTTTCTTCTGAAATTATTTGTAATGGTTTTTATTTTATTATTTCATTCAATAACATTATCAGCTGTTGGTATATTTACAGATCTTTTTAACTTGGTAGCACTGATCTTAACGGACAAAAATAGTGTTGTATTTCATAAATCCAATCTAAATTCAATTCCAAAATAGCATTTAATGTGGATTTATTAAATTCACTTTGTATGGTAAATACAGTTTTTATCAGTTGGATTTAACGTTAAACCAGCATTTATGTTAAATTCACTCAGTCTGAAAACACTATAAAGCAATGCTGAGATTGCCACGGTTTGAGTTCTATTTGAGACATTAAATTGTAAACAAGGTGTGTCATAAACAATAAAGTGTCGTTGTGACGGTTGTAATAAAAGTGTGTTTCTAAAATAAGTGTTATGAAAAGCAAACTTTGTATGTTTTATTTTACAGTAAAGAACCTTAATAAACTAATCGTTTTTATAGAAGTGTAAAAACGTAACAATATAATAGCCAAATATTTTTGGTGTTAAATTTATGCCAAATACTTTCTTACTCGTAAGTTATTAGTTTGAAAATAAATCTCTATTTAACAGAATTAAAAAAAAAAAAAGTAAAATCATTTAAAAAAAATAATATGCATAAAGTTGTTATGTTTTACCTGTTTTTGTTTTTCTTTTGTAGATTATACAAATTTTACTTGATCACGGAGCCGATTTGGATCAACCCAATAAATCAGATGAACGCCCATTGAATTTAATATCATTTAATTCAACAAATACCATACCACTTATGAATTATATTAATCTTAAGTGTTTAGCTGCCACAATTATTAGTAAATATCGCATACCGTATCATGATCAAATACCAAAATGTTTAGAAAATTTTGTTAGAGAACATGAACCATAAACCTTAAAACAATATCTAAAAATGTTTAAAAAAAAGTAACAAATTGAATGTTATAACTTATTGTATATAACGTTATTTTATGTTAATTTAAAAAAAATGTTTGTTATTTTTATTTGATTTTACATACACATAACAAACCAGGTTTCCAACATTAACAAAGTTAATTTTTGGCCGAAATATTACAGGCTTTTGCAACAATTTCTGTCATACCTATATTTTTCTGCCCACTTTCTAACCATAGTTTGTATGAACAAATTTATGAGAAAATATCGTTGAGCAATAAACTGTATTGCGATTTGATACCGCTTTTTTCGCATAAAATAATAAAGGAAGGTAAACCTGCAGTGAATGGTAAAAAAAATATGTGAATTATGTAATGAAAAAAGTGATATTACTCGAATATATGTATCAAATACAAAATTTGAATTAATTAGTTGTTAAATGTAAAAAATAAAACTTCTTTTTTACGTTATCTGAGTTTTTATATGAGTTTAATGAATTAAAAAAAAAATGAGTGCCCCGATTATTGTTCACGAAATTTAATCATCTTGATGTTGTCTGTTGTATATTGCGATTAGGGCTACTTCCCGATCCTTACGCGTTTTTGTTTAATCAGAGCGAGTTCTCGAGTTATTGAAAATTATATGCAATAATTTGCAAAAACTCAAAACCTAGAGCTGCTAGAAAAAAAAAACATGGTCGTATTCGTAATCAACACACTTTAATTAATGCAAAACGACTACAAACATTATGAACAATTCTATAAAGTGGACTTTTGTTCCGCTAAGTAAATATTATATGACAACTAGTTATTAGCTGTTGTGTCATTGTCGCGATCAGTTTCTTTGTCCGTTTAAAAATCAAAATACAGAAAAATTTATAAATATACTCGTATTTTTAACTATGTATTGTCGCTATTTATTTGATAAATGCCATCAACAAAATAATAGTAAACACAGGGTGATGATTTCAAAAAATTATTCTGTTTCACCAACAAAACCATCCCTAATTTTGCGGAACAAGTTTCAAATTGGTAATTTTAAAATCTTTCTGCTCACATTGTATTTGGCAGTTCTAATGAGTTAGAACTATCCTGCATTCTTTTGTGAACTCGTATCTTGCGTTTTCTATGCACTCTCATTATGGAATATTATTTCACTTTAACAAACTATTTAAATTACAATTCGCTTCGTTTTTGTTTTTTAAACGTTGTTTTCTTTCCACTTCAGAATTTTTGGTGCACATGTGTATTTTTATGGATAAATGTACTAACATTAATATGGAACTAGATATTGTGAATCATAACCGCAGATCCAATTAAAGTTCTGTTGTAACCAACACAAGACAACATTTTTGTGTCGCGAACCACAATCGTTGCCTAAACAAAAAATCTTGCTCTTTTCCAGAAATTTTAATAACACAATAATCAGGAGTGTTTAATGTCTAATTGGTTTCTATTTAAATATATGTAAAATAACAAAATTAATTAATGTTGAATATGTTTTCGTCAGATTTTAATTATTCAGCTCATATAGACGGAAAACACACATGGCAAGTTTTAGTTGCGCAACTCTTGAGTTTATAGGAAAGCGAGAAGAAATAATAATGAAAGGGATACAGACTTGATCGTACTCGGTAATTCTCTGTTGTTCTATTTTCGTATCATTTAAAGGTGTAAAAAAAGAAGACAACTAGCTTGAATGGTGAATGAATGAATAAGAATGCTAAAATTGATGAAATAAAATGTTTATGTGTGGACACAACGGCAATTTTAAAAGACAATAAGAAAAAGTTGAGCAACTAAAATTGTTCTGTGTGTTCCCGCCCATAAGAAATTAGATAGTGTTTAAAGCTTTATTTAAATATTATATATGTAAAAATAATATTACAATTGTTACTAGTTACATTTTTAAAATGTGAAAAATAACTTTATTTATCATGTTATAAACATATGCATAAATAACACTTACTTACATTTATACATATACGATATAAGTATTTATATTTATCGTATACATACTCGTATATCGACATATAAAATAATTTAAAATGCCAATATTTATTATTATAAAGAATCAATATATTTATTAAACAAATTCAATACTACTTTGTATAACAATAGTTATAAATAATTCGACGTATTTAGAAGCATAATATACATAATATAATAATAGACTTACGTACATAAATTTACACATACACACATATTTAATATATGTAAATAGTTATATATTTATTAATTAATTTAATATACATAAATTTGAAAAATTTAGATAATAATAACAGAAATCAACATATCGATGATGACAAACTGAACTATGTAATCTCAAAGTTTCTACTCTCTCTCTCTCTCTCTCTTAATGGGGTTTAAAGTTAAATATGAGCAAAATCTGACACTGATCGGATAATCCATTCGAAATTTATAAATAAAAAATTCTTATGTATCCAGTGTAAAAATTTCGAAAGTTTTACCTGATTTAAGTTCTGCTTAGCATAGTTTAGTTTGGTGCCATTAATATGTCAGTGCAGTTTTATTATTAAATATAAAGAATTTTGAAAAGAAAATAGTTTTCTAAAATTTAATTTTTATTTTTTTAAACAACTTTTAAAAACATGTATGTATGTATAATATATATCTAGTTCAGATCAGTCATTTTCAATCATTAAAATAAATCACGATTATTGTTAATATTCCTGCCATTATAGTTTTCCAATTTTCTTTTAACAATTTCCCCTTGTTTCTTACTTTACTGTAACTGTCAATAATGTGTATCTTCCAACCCATATTGGCATGTGTAAAACTATTGTAGTATACAATATCAGGCCATGTTATATTTGGTGTTATTTCTAATATTGCTGGTTCTTCGTGTGGACATTCGGTGACAAGAGATCTATTAAACTTTTTAAAACTAGGAAAATTATCATCTAAACGTCTATCATATCCAGCTGGATAACGTGATATACATAGAGGCCCTGCTGCTGTAGGTTTAGGACGTCCACGTCGAGTGAATTCTACACCAGCTAGTACACGAATTTCACTTTGCTTGGCATCACTAAGACGATCATAACCGCCGCGAGGTTCATCTGTTACGACCAGTGGGTGATAATTGTCTGCAGAATGAGGATTATTGCCACCTCTCACCTGTGAATACATAAGAGTTAAAAAACTTATTTACTCTTGTATTGGCTTGTTAGTTATTAAAGAATTTTTGTTTCACAAAAAAAAAGTTTCGCATTTTATTTTGTAGCCAAGTTTTTATTTACCAAGACCTTGTTATTTATAAAGCAATAAAAAAATTCCCAATAAATAAGCTACTTTTTTAATATAATAAAAAGGTATTTTTAAGTTTTATTTGTTCTTAACAAAAGTAGAGTCAACTAACTACCATCTTATACACATATATAGTCAAAGAAGAAGTGAATAATCAAGAAAAAGGAAAATTATGATTGAGGATCACTGTATTAATATATCACATTGCACAATACAACTTGTTTCTCTGCTCACAACTGCTTGCCTTTTGTTCACTCTCTTTTAAATATGCCGTTAACAGTAGCAAATCAAAAATTATTACTGTTTTTTTATTTTTATGCAAATTCATAAAAGTTTAATGATAAATTGAACGCATAGTAAAATATTAGTGCATTAATTTATTTAAATAAGATTTGGCGTTTTACTTAAGAAAAAAAATTCGTTTTATTTTGATAACATGAACTCTGAAATAATAAAAATATTGAAAATGGTGTTTTTCAATTTATAAAAAATAGACAAGGCCATGGTATAAGAAAACTAGGTGCCACAGAGACCCCAGCTGAATCATGTATGATTGAAGCTCGTTCTGTCAAAAATTAAGAGATATCACTGTGTTAAAGAAAGATCAAAAGAGAAAACAAATTTTTTGTTACACTCTAGCACACTTCTTGATATCAACCACCGGAAATAGTTTTTGACAGCAAGAAATAACAAAATATATGGGCTTTTTGTATTGTTATTTTTATATTTTTGAAGTTACCTAGTTTTATTGTACCATGAACAAGGCAAAAGAAAAAATTGGATTTTTTTATGTTTATAAAAATTTTGTTGTTATAAATATTTATAAAAAAAAATTCTGAAGATGCTATCCGACGAATAACGAGAGAAAAAACTAAATAAATATTTAACTTTTTTATATAAAAAAACCTAAAGATCGTGAATTAAAATTTAAATAAAATCGTTATATTTATTTTTAAATAATAAAATATTGAATTTGAAGTATTGCCTTATTTATTCTCTTAACATATGAAAAATGTCCGAAATTTGTTTCAAATATTTTTTCTGTAAGAAAAAAACTAAATACAATCCAAAATATATTTACTTAAAAACCTTTACTTAAACCGCTTTGATAAGCTTTACTTAAAAAGCTTTAATATTATTAATTGATTCGTTGCTTTTGGTAATGGTAACTGCTTATAGAAAATGCAAGCATGACATGCATTTTGTAACAAACTACTTGATATGGTGAATCTTGCTATGACACCAGCTCAAGCCCTAGAAATTTTACTTCAAAGTTTTAAAAATCTATTGATGATTTTGTTTCCTCTCTTAAAAATTGAATTAAGCCAACAAAATATTATTCCTAATTTTTCAGCAATCAGTAAAAATGTACTGGTAATTCAATATCAGTAAAAATATATTTTCTATTTGTTTGTTTGATGGCTTTCACATTTATTCTATATCCTATAAAGAAGTTATACGCCTGAGCCCACCTCAAAATAACTTATTGTTTAATATTTAAAAGCCTATTTTTCTACATACTCTTTCTACATCCCAATGGAAGTCGTCAAATACTTTACTGGCCGCGTACACCTTTTTCTACATTCAATGAAATTATCTTAAATTTGTTAACTACTTAAAAGGTTCCAACTCAAAGAGTAAAGGACCGGACGAAACCATGTGAAAATGATAGTGCATAATTATAATAGCTAAGTTAAGCTTAAAAATAGAAAAGAATGTCAATTTATATTTATTTATCTCATTGAATAATAAAAAGAGTGAATTATATGATTTTATTTTCGAATGCCACTTTTTACTACTTACCGAAAAATTGCAGTAATCAGTAAAATATTTCTGATTGTAATACCGTTATTTAATTTTCATTATCAGTAAAATTATTAATTTTTTTTTTATAGAAATCAATCTTTCACTTTTTTGGAAGTGTAATATATTGATCGGTTTTTAAATAAATATTTTAAATGCGAACAAAATAAACTGTATTTTTAATAAAAATAAAAAAAAATGCACAGGATTGGAAAACAGGAATGAGCATTAACTTACCCTGAAGGCATATGTAAGACCTCTTTTTAAATATAATTCGGGTATCATATAACCATTTATATACCACGCTAAGCCACTAGAGACATGACCTATAAAATCAAATTCAGTTAAGAAACTAAATCATAGTTTTTTTCTAATACTTACCAGTTATACCTTGATAACCTTTCAAACCTCCTGAGGGACCCAAATAGGCATTAAAAGTACGAACAGTGCTTAAAATTAAAAATAATTACTAGAATATTGTTAATTAATTTAGTTTAATTAGAAACTACTTACGGATCTAATATTTTGACCTTTTCCCATGTTTGGATAGGTGCATCACTACGTTTGGTAAAACTAAAACAATCATTGACGGGTTCTGTGGTATTAAAATCAATTAAAACATCACTTTTGGGATAGTACGTATGAAAAGCAGGTTCGGAATTCGAGTCCAGTTGGCCTAAAGCCCATATAATGTAATTGCTTTTATCTAAACGTATCTCCTTATCACCATGATCAGCTGGAAATGTCAAGTTTTATATTTAAATATTTTCTTTCTTTTTTAATATTGCTAAGTAGCAAAATGCTTACATGATATTAAGGTCCTCCTAAATGTTATGGTATTAATGCCATCTTTTCTACTATAAGTATTCAATTGGAAATCATTTAAGCCACCAACTACATCGTCACGGCATACGCCTTTGTTTTGTCCCAGCACTTGTACACAGGGTGCCAACGACGTGATGTTATAATCTACAGAATAACCTCGAATGTCATCAATATAAGCAACAACCACATCACCTCCAATCATTTGAGATGAAGTTTCTGAACCCGATATACCAAAGGACATGTAATCATTCTTTTCAACTAAACCAGAGAGTTGTAAAGTTATTTGTGGTCCAAAAACTTCCCAAGACACTTGCAAGTTTTTATGCAATTGCCGGCAATTCGGCAAAGAGAACTCATATGGTGTTATTTTTACCAACGATGGTGGCACATTCAAGTTGTCAGCTATCAAAACATGGCCATAGTTTTCATTATCAGCCAGATCATATATACTGATCCAATCAACATCAAAAACAGTTTTATCTCCCGGCAATTCTAAGGTTATGGTTTCCTTATCGTATTTTCGTATAGGATCCAGACTAAAACAGATTTACATATATTGTACATGTAAACATTTATTTAATTTTATTTTTTCATTACTCATGTAAATATTCAGAAAAACAATTTGAAAGTAATCAAATAAATTCAGAAATATTTCGATACATATTTTCTTTAAGGTCATAAACAAATATACACTTACTATCCACTTTCATCCGGTATTTTGTTACCACGACTTGATGGCTGAGCGCCAACACCGGCCCAGAAAAAAGTTCTTTTCCCTCTACCATCGTATGTAAAATCTATAATTTTTATAGTTTTCGAATCCAAAATTTCAATCGCCGTACTACTAACATTATGGCTACGCTTCGAAAAGGTACCCCCCGTTTGGGCTCGTGGTGGTTCAAACTCCTCAGGTATAAAAACATCGCCAAAATTATTTTGATTATTTAAATCATACACCGATAACCATTTTATTTCTGTTATTTTTTTACGATCCGGCAATGTTAAGGTAAAGTCCTTATTATGATAACGATCTAAAATATTAGTTCTAAAATAAAATTAGGTGCAAGATAAGTATTAAAATTAAGAGTATCTATGTTTAATTCAAAATATTTTACAACTCACTTGCCATATTCATCAGGCACTATAAAACCTTGTGGACCCGGCCTGTTGGACGCTCCTGCCCAAAAAAAAGTATCAGCACCATTACCATCATAATTAAATCCCACAAATAAAAAAGTAAATTCATTAACGGCATAAATATCACCAGAAACCTGCAGTATAATTTAGAGTTATTTAAAATAGTTGTGCGTGTACAGAATATACTATAAATTCATCATGTACAAAGTCGGTTTACATTGATTACACAGGCCTACAATGATTTTGGTCCCGGCAAAAACTGACACTAATTTCTATTATACTCGGTACCCTGATTCAAACTGTTTACCTACTTTTCTCATCCTAAATGTATTTCTTGATATAGACCATTATATAGCAAAAAGAAGAGCTCTCCGATTAAACTCATAAAGATACGTATAGCGGCTATTAGACGATCATGCGCGGCATGTCAGTACGGTATCATGGCAGAATTAACAAGGTACTGACAGTAGAACAGCATACATCTTCTGCTATCTGTAGTAAACGTCAACATTTGCTGTTTTTGCATTTTAATGTTTTTTGTAGATTTGTCGCTACCGTGTATAATTCTGCCATGCACGGTATGATGAAATGCAATCATATGCTCTTGTAATAACGGACATGCCGAACATCATGGCTTTCAAACTTTTTGTGATCTTTTCTTTCTCATCATGCCGCGCATAATCGTCTAATACCCGCTTAAGGATAGGGAATAACATATTCCCATTTTTTTTTGAAAAAACATTCCAAAAAATCATTTAAAATCTGTAAATGTAACAAATAAAATGAGTCATATTTCATCAAAATCTATTTATAAATTTTGAACTTTTTCACAATTTTTTGGTAGCACCTACAGCTAAATATAGGCTGTACAATTTTCTTATTTTAAAATATAAAAATATTGTATGGTGTAGGGCCTTAGGTGGTACCACAAAATTTTGAAAACTTAAGATTTTGTTTTGTATTAAATTTTTAATAATTTTTTTTTAATTCACTTTAAAAATGTGTTTTTTAACAAAATTTTTTAAATATCTCAGACACTTCAAGGCTAGTAAAAATTGATAAAAAAATAATTTAAAGGTTATTTTATGTGTTTTTATAATGGTATATCTCGAAAACTACACATAGGATTAAAAAAGTAATTTAAAGCGAATGGAGCATACTATTATATCATAGGTATTCAAATTGACCATGAAATCTAAGGCATCATAAATAAATTTCTTTAATTAGGCCTGTGTTAGTTGTCTCATAACTTGCATCATCTACGAGGTATGATCAAAAAATAACCGTTATTTTCAATTTTTTCAAAAAGTATTTATTTATTCATCAATAACTATCTTGTCCCCTTCAAAGTATTCCCCCTCAGATATAATACATTTATGCCAGCGTTTTTTCCAATACTCGAAACACTTCTGAAACGAGCTTTTTGGTATCGCCAACAGCTCCTGTTTCGATTTTTCTTTTATCTCCTCAATCATAGCAAAACGATTTCCTTTCATCGGTGTCTTCAGTTTTGGGAACAGGAAAAAGTCTCAGGGGGCCAAATCTGGTGAATACTGTGGCTGAGGCATGATTACGGTGTTGTTTTTGGCCAAAAAAATTATTAACAAGCGACGATTTTTTTGGTCAAAATTCAGCAATTTTGGAACAATTTTCGTTGCCGCACGTTTCATGCCTAAAACATCCGTAAAAATTGCTTGGCATGAGCCGAACGATATGCCAACATCATCAGCAACCTCTCTAATAGTGATTCGACGATAATCCAAAATCATTTTCTTCACTGCTTCAATGTTTCCATCGGTTGTTGACGTGCTCGGGCGAGCAGGACGAGCATTGTCATTGACATCTTCTCGGCCTTCCTTAAACCGTTTATACCACAATTGAACTTGTGTTCTGTTCATAGTAGACTCCGCAAACGCCACAGTTAACATTTCAAATGTCCTTGCACATTTAATTTCATTTTTTAAGCAAAACTTAATACAGTTTCTTTGATCCATTTTGTGAAATAGTAAAAAATCGAAGACCACACCAAAACACGACTAACCTTTTTATCTGTCAAAAACAAACTGACAATCCAAAATGGCTGATATTGTCAACATAAATAACAGACATGTGTACCAGCATAAAATCGTACATACGTACCTCACGAAATTTGAAAATAACGGTTATTTTTTCATCATACCTCGTATATAAATAAAATTCATTTTCTGTTTGTTTGTTCGTTATAAAAATTTTTGTTTTTCAACTGATTTGCTTGAAATCACGGTGATTTTAAACCACGAACGATTTTAAAATCACTTAATCGATTTTTTAGTGTTCTGGAAATCAGGAGATTTTTAGATTTTGGGTAGAGTTAGCTGGCCGGTTTTAAATCACGTGATGTCCAATGATTTTGTTTTTCGTGATTTGTAATCACTTTAAGAAAAAGTGATTTACAGAACATGCCTAATATAGCCTCTATACTGCAAGGAAGGTCGTCATATGTTTTTGAGCCGGATACGCCCATGTTTACGTTCACTTTTCAACGATTTTCCCTCGCCACTCTTCAAAAAGATATGTGAACATGTACCACAAAAATTAGCCAAGTCAGTTCAGCCGAATTTAGAAAAAATTTTAGAAAACTTTTGAAAGTAGATATAGTAATGGGCGTGGCAATTTTTATTTTCATTACAATATAAGTTGGGTTTCGATGAAAATATAAAATTTTTGTATATTCGATCTTACTCGAAGAAATCGTAAAGAACCGTGCAAGTCCGGGTAAAAACAGGTAGTAGATATATAAGCCAAATACCGACTGCAGCACCACCTGTCGGGCGGACTTGTGACGCTAAACCTTCCAAACCGTAACCCAAAAGCATACACAGAAATTCAATTAAATCGATCCAGCCGTTTAGGAAGATTACATTGTCAAACACACGTACAGTCCAATTTTATATGTTAAGATAATATTGTTGTAGCAATTGGCGTAAGCACTTACGTATATGTTGGCTTATTAAATGTTTCTTTTTATGTGAATTTACCTGATGATGATAGGAGTTAATTTTTCCTAAATATTTTCCTTGATATGGGCCATCTTCATCATCAAAATTAGTAGCGGCATCTGAAATGAAATGATTTTCGTTATTTATGTTTGCGAAAACTTAAATTTATATATTTTCGTAAAGTCTGTGCTTGCTATGAATCTGATAATAATATATCCGTTCCTTCTGAAATCCAATACAAGTCCTTTTCAAAAGGAATGAACAAGAGGGTAACAAGAGATTAAGCAAAGTTGACACTCTCAACTAACTGTTCAGATCATATTCGCTAATAAATTTTTTTCTTACGAAGAAAAAAGTTTTTAGAATACTTTGCTGGAAGACTATTACGTGCCTGCCAGTTGGCACTGAGTGCTACTGCCGAAAGTAACGGAAAACAAAACATTAAAAAAATTAATGTTTTTCCGCAAAAAAAAAATATTTTCAAATCATAATAACGTTTACTTGGTCAATTTTATCTAATTTATGAGCCATCCATAGAACCTTTTTTAAGGTGAATTTTTTAATTATATTCACTTAAAATACAGTTTTATTTTTTACCATATGGTTGTATGATTTACAATTAACGAAATAACTATTTTTTCAAAATTATTTGATAAATATTTCTGTGTTAATACAGAATAATTGCTTAATTCGACATAAGTAAAAATTATTGCACTTAACTCAATAGCTTTATTATTATGGTTTAAGGATAGTGGGGCAATATATTCCACAATTACCAAATAATTTTATAAGAAAAACTTTTAGGGCTTTTAAATTTGTAGTTCTCGAAAATAACTTATAAGAAAAGCGGTTTTTCCATATTGCCATAGATTTTTTGCTGACACAACTTTAACAATATACGGTTGTCGGCATGTACATAAATATAGTTGACCAATAACTGGTTCAATTTTATAACATCACTAGATGTTTTTGCCCGATCTCGCCCTGCCCGGTTCTTTATTACATGAGTCGGTATCCCCAAGGTGTAGAAAGGTATGCCAATTTTTAGAGAAATTTGTTCACAAATAACACAGTACAACAGCCAATCTGGGGGGTGAGCAATTCCAAGTCAGGGTGATGGTACTAGGTAAGTATAGTAAAAGCCTCAAAGGGTTTGGCGTTCGTATGTGTCAGTACCATCACCCTGACTTGGAATTTCTCACCCCCCAGACAATAATCCCAAAAATGTTCCATAGTGTAATAAGTGGTAAATAAAATATTTCAAAGCATAATTTCAGGCTTAAATTAAGTGCGGGTACAGTTGTGAGTGAAAATCATTAAAAGTGGGCGTACAAATAGGCATGACAGAACCTTCAAGTATAGAGATTATATGTATCAGATTTCAAATAAATCTGATAATGCACACAGGTTGCTATTTAAATTTAGTCTTAACTGTTTATAAATCGCTGATCTTTTTTGTGCGCGTTTTTTGCGTATTTTGTCTAAAATGCAAAACGGACAAAGACAACCGGTCCACAAATGGCCGAGAAAATTTAAAAATGCAACCGAAATTTTAGATTTTTATTAATACCTATTTTTTTTATTTTATATGTACACAAAACCGTTACCAGGCAATCGTTCTTTTAAAAATGTGTGTATGCATGTGCCTTTAAAATGCCTTGTATGTAATAGAACTACGATAAAAGAAATCTTATTGAAATATTTTTTGATTTTTGCCCTTGATTCGATTCGATTCTTTATTTTGATATTAAATATTTATTTAAAAATGTTTGGTTATAAAAATGTTTGCAATCATTTTAAATTAAATTAAATATAATGTCCCATAATCATAGTCAGAAAAAAAGTATACTTTAAGAGTACTTAAGTATATTTTTCTTTAATATGTACTTTAGGTCTACTACAGACAAGCTAAAATGTATTTTTCGCGAAAAAGTCGATTTCAAATTTAAGATATATTGAAGTTGTTTTTAAATAATTTAGAAACAGAAAATCAAACAAAAAATATTCTGTCATAAATAAAAATAAAATTAAGTAAAAATTCCAAACAAATGTAATAATTTCTATTTGGAATTTAAAAGTTTAACAAAATATTAATCTTTATTTGTGCTTAATTCCAGAAATTGTGTTGGTTTTAAAATTTATTCTTTAATTATGATATTCTCAAAAGTTATTCATTCAGTACAATAAGTACTGAAGGGGAGAGCATACCTATATGGACCATTTCATCAGACGCTACTCTGAATCAGAATGAATAACTCATGAGAATATCATGAGTAAAAGAATAAATTTTAAAACCAACAAAATTTCTGGAATTAAGCACAAATAAAGATTAATATTTTGTTAAATTCCAAATAAATTTAAAAAAAAAAATTTTTATAAGCAAATTAAAAAATGTTTGCATTGCAAAACGTCTACAGAGATTTTGAAATTCTCGAAGACTTAAATCATAAAAAAAAATTGAAAATATACAAATAAGGATTTTTAAAAATATTTAATTTAATTTTCAGTTTTATTTATTTTTAATGTCACTTTTTTATATTTTGCTGCATATTGTATACAAATGCTAGTTGAAATATTGGTGATACCCTGTTAAAGTTGATTCAACTTAAAACCTACTTTTGTTTTGTCTATAGTACTAAAATTTTTAGTAACAACTTTTAATTTTTAGGTTGTTTTTAAAAAGAATCGACTTTATTGTTTGACTATGATTATGGGCCAATATATTTTTATATTCTCTTATTGGATAACTTTGTCCGGCCCTGGAAGAGCGGCGCATGATCCACTTCGGTGAGCGACGTCTGCAGGGTCTCACTGCGCTGTCGAATACAAGTGTCGACATGCTATATGGCTTCATTAGAAGCAGTGGTTGGTTTGTGTGACGGTCTCACTCACTTTCTTTCTTCTTCTTTCTATCTTCTTTCCTCCCCTTCACTCTACTATTACTATCCCTCCTCTTCTTCATTTTCCTCTATACAGGTATCACAAAGGGATCACGTCAGACGACCCAAGTGAGCCCAGCTCTTGTTTTTATTTCTTTCGGGCGACCTGTTAACCTAACCTAACCTATTGGATAACTTTTTTATATTTAAAAATTTAGAACCTTTATTCCTCTTAAAAATGGGAATTCCAGAACATATTTTTTCCGGAATGTCGTTTAATTGAATTTCTTTAACTGAAATTAGTTACACAGGGCTACAAAGTGAATTCTAATACCTATGGTATTACTTTTTTAATCCTATTTGTAGTTCTCCAGATATACCGTTATATATAAAAAAAAAGAGGAGGTTACGAAATACAATTCGCAATTATCAGATATGTTCTCAAATCACGGTGATTTTAAACCACGAATGATTTTAAAATCACGTTAGTGATTTTTTGGTGTTCTGGAAATCACGAGATTTAGCTTTTGGGTAGTGATTTTTACTGTTCTCAATCACGAGCTTAAAGCTTTGTTTACAATAAAATTTGCTCGGATAAAGAAGAACAAGAACTAAAAATCACGAAAAATATAAACAAAAGAAAAAAATTCTCCACACAAAGTAAAGGGTATTTTTAAATTAATAAATTTACGGTTCTGTTGTGGAAAATAATTAATTTTTTGACAAAAATTATTAAAAAAAATAATTCAATTTAAGTGTATTTAATTATTTTGTTAAGGAACTCAAAGCAACATGCTGAAAATGCTGCAAGTGATTTGATATCGTAAGGCAGTTAGCTGGCCGGTTTTAAATCACGAAATGTCAAATGATTTTGTGCACAGAACACCTTTTTCGTGATTAAAAAACACTTTGAGAGAAGGCGATTTTCAGAACTTGCCTGTATATTAAATTTACAAAAATACCTAGGAGCCCGAAGGGTATAAAAAGTAAGTATACAGTTAGAATCAGGATGTCGAGTATACCAGAAATCAATTTTAGTTTTGACCGCATCAAAATCATTCTAAGTCTGTGTTATTTATTTTAAGTATTTAAAGAAAATTATTTTAATAAATATTTACCATTTCATTAAAAATGTTGGGCTATTACCTAAAAACGGCTTTAACTTCATATAATTCTTATGAACAAAAGTCAGCTCTTAATAAAAGCCTACTTTTTTGTGACTATGATTAAGGCCCATTATCTATAATCTTTTTTTTTTAATATTTAGAAGAATGTACAAAATATTTGTCTATATATGTACATATACGAATATATGAGACTTGTCACAGCCTTGTTTTTATTAATTTTTAGACGATTCGATCGGTAAAGAAATTTGTTGTCCTGTTTCATAACCAGTTTATCGGGTAGATGTAAATAAGAGTATAAGAGTTTAATTGTAGTACGTGGATCTGTTGTATATCTTGTTGTTGTTGTACAAGGTATACATAGCCTTTTTAATTGTTGTACATGGTATTCATATCAGTATTGCCAAAATATAAACAATAAAATATTTATCTTATTGGAAAAAGGTAATTAAGTAAAAAAGTTAAATATCAGTTGCTGTTCACTATAACTATCATAAAGTTAATTACAGCTAACAGGAATATGTTGCTAAGTTGTAATTAGATAAAAATAGGTTACCATGAAGTTCAATCAAACAATTTTAATTCAAACAAGTTAAGTTCAAAACAAAACAGAAATTTAATAAAAACATTTTCGGAAACAAATACAATGTTGTAATGTTATACATAATTAATTTCATATAAAGAAATTTTAATTTACGGCAACAACCAACATATATCCATATACTCCGTTATGACATCCTTCCTTCTGTAAGTCCCCATTTACATTATGGACATTTCTTGCCGGATATTTTTTTCAATTCTCTTTTGTTCTTTCCTAAGCCGTTTACATTTCGGACATTAATGTCCAGATAGACATTTTTTCAATTCTTCTTTCCATTTATTTTCGTGACGTGCTTAATTGATTTGTATGAAAATTAATTGAAAAGAACTTTTGAGGCAAAACCAAATTAAATTAATAATAAATAAATACATTTTAAAAATTGATTTCTATAAAAATGTGGGCAAATTAATACAGTGTACAAAAATGAAATAAAGCAACAAGACGATTATTACGAAAAGTTGAAAAGATAGACAAAAAATGTCTTGTACAGACGGTCGTATACTACACACCTTGCGTACTTGCCCCCTCGCCTACAAACTTTGCCTGTCCGGGAAGAAATGTCCATAATGTAAATGGGAACTAGGCAATATCATTTCCGTATTCTTACTTCTATTACAAAAAATACAATTGACACACATCCATACATGTGCATGCCACTAAATTTCGTTAATACCAGTGTTAAAAAAAAGAAAAACAAACAAAACAAAAATCAAAATATACGATGTACTTTTCTCATATCACTGAATTTTGTGAACCGATTGTTTTGAGTTTTTGCACAGTTATTATGACTCTCATTCCTGATGAAACTGGCAGGCGTATTGGTATGCTAAACTTTTCTTACGTTGCGTAGCAGCTTCAAAAAGTTGACCGACAGCAAACGCTATACGGTATCAATAAGAGTTCGAATATATTTTCTTTATAGTATAGAAATTACAAACGAAATCACAAGCTTATACATACATACTAAATAAGTACGCTTCTGACTTCAATTGAATGGTAAAAATAGTTAATAACAAGTAACAACGAATTTAATTTATATAAAATTTTATGCAAGTTGACTAGACCAGTTTTGCAAGAAAGTGAATTTCTTTCTTTTTTTCTACGTATTGTAAAGTGTGTTTGTTATTGGTAGCATTTATTATTGTTGGTTTTTATACTTCAGTAAACTTGAAAGGGAAACTTCAAACATAAAAACTTTTTACAGGTATTTACACATACAAAAAAAATCTTTAAAGTTGTTCCATTGTTTGGAAACTTACGAGTATGTGAAGGAAAACTTATATGTAATGTAAGTATAATTACAAATATCCAGCAGTTAAATTCTTTAAAGGTGTTTGAAATTATATTGCCACAAAGACTTCCGCTTAATGTATTCAATTTATTCAATGTCATTTTAAATACAAAATGTATATTAAAGAAAAAAATATTTCTAATGCAATTAGGTGTATGTGTACATATATTTTTGTGAGTACGTGGAGTTTGTTATTTTAATTGATAATTTTATTGTTATTTCTCTTAATTGCATTATTTTCGGTAAGAAAATATTTATTCAATTTAATGAATCACTTTCAGAAACGAAGAAATTTCAGTGCACGATCACAAAGACACCAATAATAATAACAACACATATTAACGTTATTACTCTGCGTCATTAATTTTTGTATTATGCGATATTGTGCCGATCAAAAACTTGTTTCGCCTTAACTTCTTTTCATAGGTTTTGGTATATGCGCAAGAGTGACCCACTACTTAACCGCTTCTACTCTTAAAACGTCGTTATTATTTATTGTATTTGCTTAGACTTTTTTCAATACTATTTATCCAATCAAATTCGCGTCTTCACCGCTGAGTGGTATTGCTTAAACTGAAGCTAATTTTTTTTGTTTAAACTCAAACTAGCCTTTAGTTTACTGTTGTACTACATTCATATGAATGTGTGTATGCATGTAAAAATTTCTTTTCATTTATTTTGGTGTGTTATTATGGTGCTTAAAAAGGTTTAACACTTGCATATTCAAATCGTATCGAAAAGAGTAATCATAAGACACAGCGAGTACTGTAAGAAGACTTTTCAATTTAAGTTTTATTTACAAAATTTTTTTTTTTTAATTCTCATGTATACTTTGTGTGTAAGAAAATAAGGTTGCGATATTTGGGTATGTATGCATTTACCGGTCTCCTTCTCATGTAAAAGTATGTTCTCACATGTACCTATACCATATGAGTGTTAGCTCTTTATTGTTTTTACGGCTATTAACATTAAATATGTTTATTAATGTACATATAAACAAATGTATATACAAAAATAAGTATGTATGTATGTACAGTGTATTTCGCTTATAATAAACACCAGTTATAACGAATTGTGATTGTCATATATAATAAACTTTCTCTTCAGGCTCAATAGTTTTACTTAAATGTGTAAACTGTATAATAAACATTTCGAAGTTTTCCACGACATTTCATTATTTTCCAATAATTACTACACGAATTTATGTATGTGATAATCAGTAATTATTTTGTATCGAAAGTGAATTTTTCTTATCAAAAACGAAAGACTTAAGAAACAAGGGGAAATTTCAACAAACCACCGAAAAGCCACGAATTCTAGTTAAATAACACACACAGTGATATAAAAATGAATGAAGTGCAAGTACCTGGGAAGTGATAGGTGTGTCGACTACAATAAGAATCTGTTTTTGGCATTTGCCAAACACCACCAAAATCTTGAGTTACGAAAAAAAACCCGATTTTTCATACCTTTATGCACTTATAAACCAGTAACTTAGTTGAATAGGATTTAGAAAGAAACAATTACAGCCGTTTGAATGGTATATATATCGTTCAAGTAAACTTGAGGAATCTGTGCGTATTTTTATACCAAACAATTTTTTTTTTTAATTTTGTCGCCATTTTTCAACTTGGTGCATGCTCACCTAGCTCGTTCTCCGGAAAACATAGCTAGTGTGGCAGAAGAGCCGTTAACCTCGATCGTGAGTGGTGTTAGCTACCGTGAAATTACTTTTTGTGGCCAGAAATTGGGGATGGTGCCACTTGCCACACAGCCAACGAAACAATGGCTCTTTTGCGCGAGAAAGTCAATGGAAGTGTTATCTCATGTCGTGGCGATGATAATTGGCCATCACGATCATGTAATTTGACACCGTTGGATTCTCCTATCCTAATAAAAAAATATTAAGATAACTCTCTGAAAACTCTTTATTTTATTTACAATTCACATCGTGCGTCCTCTTAAATTTTTGGAAAAAGAAACTAGATAGGAATGCAAAATAAATTTGTTTTAATTTACATATCTTTCAAATACATATTTTTAACACAAACATAAAGTTAAGTATTTAATTTAAGATAAAGCAAAAATTAAAAATATATAAATAATTCCTCTCTGGCATCTTTTTTATATTTTTCTGTATTCGATACATAAGTCTGTATAACCACGACTGTCTGCTTAAAAATTTCCAAAAACACATTGAAATATTTAGATTTCGGTTTCATTTTTTATTTGTCTGGGCTATTTGTGGATCCGATTGCTTTGATTAGTTATTTCTTACAAGACTGTATATCAACTTGTAATTAAAGTCGCTGACAAACGTTAAAATTTCAACATCAATCATATACGTTGAGTGTTAGTTTGACGAAAATCAAATCTATTTTGATTTTTGGGCAAAATTGGATTGTAATTTGATGTCGTCTGTCATCACTTCTTCAATCATCATTTGGTTTTGCATACACTTGAGTGCACACCACGGAAATTTTAAAAATAAAAATGGAAGAAAAAATTTTTATATTTAATAGAATAAGTAGAATATATTGCTCATTGCCAGAAGTATAGGATATAAGAAGCAAATTATATAAGGATAAAAAAACAAAAATTCACAATACGAAATTCTATTAGAAAAATATAAAGAAAATACCGATCCCTAAAAAATTACCAAAATCATCAACTCAATTTGATCTCGTTTAGCAATATTGCATGTGTAAATTCTTTAATTCTTTTTAAATTATTTTCTTTTTATTGCTAGTCCCAATGCAATAACAATAAAAAAATTTTGTTACATCATCTTATTTTTTTTTTCTTGGTCTGCAATCAGAATTAAAGTGTTTTACCGACGCAAAATGTATCATTTTTATTTAATGTGTTGTATTTACACATTAAAATGGGATTGATATCAATCAATTTGATTTTTTCACCAACACAAATACATAATTTGATGTGTTTAGCGGCAATCTGGGGAGTTATTATGTATTTCGATTCGAATTGAAATGGCTTTCGAAAAGAATTTTCAATTCGAAAAAGAAATCTAATATGTAGACCTTTCGAAAATCCAGCAGAGTGTATTAACAATTTTGAAGGTAATTTTAAAAATGTTAATTTTTTGCGAATTTTCTACATACGTCCGGCCACGGTACAATACAACTAGGTTACTTCAAAAATACAAAAATAACAACATTATAAAAAGCCCATATATTTTGTTATTGCATTTGAGGCTCCTGCTGTCAAAAATTATTTCCGGTGATTGATATTAATAAAAGTGCTAGAGTGAAACAAAAAATTTATTTCCGCTCTTGATTTCTCTTTAACACATAGATATCTTAGTTTTTGACAGAACGAGCTTCAATCATGCATGATTCAGCTGGCGTCTCAGTGTCACCTGGCTTTCTTACAACATGCGTCCGGCGTGTGAATTTTAATTAAAGATATAACTTTTTAATTAATGTTTTTTAAAGCAAAAAATTTTTAATTTTGCTTATTTTCTTTTATTCGTAATAATAGCTCTGTTCAATAACTAAAAATTGTAACAATTGTTACTGGAAAGCGTTCTTTAACTCAAAAAATTTGCAAAGAGAGAGCGTTAAAGAGAGTAAAAAATTGACACAAAAAATTTTTTTGGAAATTCTTACAGGTAAAATTTTTACTTGCAAGAGTTTTTCAAGCAGCTGTTTCGTGTTTATGTTTACAAATTATGTTTCTAAAAGAAGTTTAAAATAAAAATATTTTGTCAAATTTAAGTAAATATAAGCTTTTAAGGCTATAAAAAGTATTAAAATAATAAGAAATGAATTTTAGTTTAATTTAGGATCAACAACACCAAAGTAAGACAGAATTTGGTACATCAAGGTTAGAAGATGTTGCATATAAATATATGTATATGTAGTCATATACTACAAAACTACTTCAACTTGCAAGTTTTTACTGGTAATCATTTAGGCTGGTATTCAAAATGATTAATAACGATTTCAAGTAGAAATTATGACAATTTTTTCATACAAATTTGTCACAATATTGATTTCAAGTCTAAATTAATTTTCTTTGAATACAAGCATTATATTTTAACATTTTTGAGAACTATTTTGAAAAATTGCTTTTTGCACGACCTAATAAAACTTTAAATTTGTCTCTTTCATACAAACCTCAAATAAAACGAGTTTTTCAAAATTCTAACCTAAAAAGTTACAACTCTGGACTCGGTGCCCTTAAAGCCTAGGACTCACTATCCTACTGAGTCGTACGATCTGTCTAAAAGCGCATGTGTGCTAAAAAAAATTATGATAGTCTGTATTGAAAAAGCATGTGTGTGACAGACTTTTTGACAGGTCTGTTCGATTTTTTAATGTTTTCATAAAATAAATTTTTTCTGTGCGATTAGAGTTGCATTTTCTATGTTCAAGGCAGAAAAATAGCACCAATACCAAGCTTGTGTTTTGTTTATACAAACTTTTAGATTATTTTTTATTGTACATATTTGTAAAAAAAATATTTTGCGGCAAAGAAGAAAATGAATACTTTTAAAAGTATTAAGCTGAGTAAGCATATGTTTTTGCATCTTTTTTTGTATAATAGTGTGGCATAAAGTTCGCCATTTTAATGCGATTTCTTCAAGTAGGACAGATCGTGCGATCGTGTATGATAGTCAGTCAGTACCTTAAGCACTTACAGTGAAAGGTATTAAAAAAGATATTGACAATATGGTTTGTCTTAATCTGATTTTATAATTGTAATTTTTTTCTTTAAACAAGTGACTGCATTTGCATATGAATATTTATTGGAACTTTGGATTGATTGGAATTTTAGGTCTATTATTGTCAAAAATATAGATAACATTTTCTTATTGTTGAGAGAGAATCTCTTATTTTCAATGGTAACAAAATGACACGTTTTTTGTGTTGCCTAAGGTTTCATCGTTCATTTGAATCCAAAGTAAGTAGCACTGAATACCCATGAATAGTTTATGGTAAGTAGTAAGCTCGAATAGCTATAAATTATTTCATTGAATTGATTCCGGTTCTTGATACTTACCTTTTTTTTTAGAAAAAGGAGAAAGTTACTCCACATAATGTGCAATAACTCGATAGCCAGCTGTCGATTGAATTAACAAAAACGCACAAGTACCGGGATTAAAATAACCTCTACATTTATTTTTTTTCGTTGCAGATTTTTTTCAGTTAAATTTTTTTTAATGTGCTGTTTTCATAACGCAAGCAAGCAATCAATTTGTCTAAAAAATTTTTAAGAAAAACACTGAATATTTTGAGTACTTTCATATAAAATTTCCAGACAAATTGATCGCTTGTGTTATAAAAACAGCACATAAGTTTTAAATTTTGTTCTTAACTTTAATAAATGTATATGTTACAAATAAAATGAGCCATGTAATCAAAATTAAGCCATTTGTCTTGTCAAAGCGTATGGAAAAAGATAAGGCATACGTTTTTCTCCTTCCTATTATTATTTCTTTAATTTACCTTTTTTTCAAAATGAAACCACTAATTTTTTGTCATACTTTGTCATTTTCAACATTTGTGTTTTTATTTACTGGTTTTCATTAATTATTCAATTTTATTTGCTTGCAAAACTAAATAGTAATTTTTGTTTGTTAATTTTTTCTCAAAATATTTTTAAACTTTTGTCTTCATTTTCTTAACAAAGTTATCTTTTTTTTTTTTAATTTGCTTTGTTGTTATTTTTTTTTTAGTAAATATTAAAAAAAAATTAATTTATGCATGTATTTATTGTGAAAAATTTTTCTTCTTTTCAATATCGTATTTTATGCATGTATGTATGTGTGTATCAAAATGTAGCTGGTGTATGAATATATTTGAGTTTACTTTATTTTAATTCATTTTCGTATTTGTTAATTATTTTTTGCATATAATTGTTTTTGTTTTAAATTTGGTTTAGTTCTATAATTGATTATTTAAATTATTTACAAAATTAATTATAAATACTGAGGCTGATATAAGTAATAAAAACGCAAATAATACCGCCTGATGGTTTAAGTGACTATAAAAAATATACAAAATCTATTACATTATATTATCATTTTATAACTTTAACTAAAGTAAATACTTTTTGAAAATTAGAATTAATTCACAGGGAAATAGCACTGATGTGAATGACTTTTTATGTTTTTGCTGAAATATCTAATTCGATTAAATGTTTTTGTAAGTTGTTCTTGTATTGTCATAAAAAATGTGCATGAAAACTACACAAAAATATCTTACTTGAAAACTGAGTAGTCCCTATATAAAGTTTTTAGGCAATTTGTTTGCTTTTTTGCAAACAAAATTATATAAAAGAAATCGAATTATGCGAACACGAAAATACATAAATAGTATAGTAGTTTTGTTAAATTGTTTTTCACCCATTCGAAGAAAAAAGTTGTCATAAAGGAGAATTACAATTTACAAAATATTTTTGAAAGTAAAACATTTTTTTTAATGTGTAACAAAAAAAATTTATAAAAATTTTCCGAAGCCCCGCTTTGGAAAAGAAAACTTTAGTCTTTAAAAAATTATTTTTATTATTTTCTCAAAAGTATCATGGAAGACATACAAAAATATTTTCAATTTGCAATGTCATATTTAAAACGAAGGAAAAAAACATCAATTATTAACATCTCATAACCAGTTATTATAATAAAATATTTCATCCACAGAAGATTTTCAAAGATATTTTGAACAAGACTTTTAAAAATTTTCAAAGGGCTAATTAATCAAATTAGAAATTTTTTCGTGTGCACATTTCAAAATTTGTGTCAAGTTATAGTGTGGTACCGGCTTTACTCACCTGAGCTAAGGTTAGCCATTTTTTTACCATCTGTCGTTTCTGAAAGAGATTCGCATCCGTAACAATTTGACTTTCTATGGCAAAATCGAAAGAGTAAAGCTATCATTGAATAAAATAATTTTTTTCATAAGTAGCCTACAACTGGACCGTTGAAAGTATGGCTGTATAGAAGATTCTGTGGGATAGGGTTAAGCTGATGACAATTATGATGATAGTATACAGCAACTGATATTGTAAAATGCCTTGAGGTTTAAACTAGTATTGAAAACCCAGCAAAAAATGACGCAGTTAATCTTCTTTAAATTTCAAACATCTTGTTTACTTCAAAAGAAGCTATTGGCATAATTTAGGTTCTGAAGAATGAATTTGTAGTGCATATGATATTGCGATTTTAAATTACTACTTTGTCTTACAATTTCATTACTTTTTTACATAATTTATACGATGTTAACAAAAATCACATCGATCATTGCATTTATATGGCATCTTAAACTATTAAGTGAAAAGTTTTCAAATAAAACCGATTTAATGTACAATTCAGTTTTTGCTTAGAAGTATAAGTACTTTGCGGTTGTAGTTATAGTGGTTGCTTTTTTTTTTTCTTAGTTTTCCTCACTTTGTTGGGCATACATACATACATATCTACTTTTTTAAGTATTAATTATTTTTTTATTATTACTTTAAATTTGTTGTTTATTTTAGACAATTTTTGAGTCTACTAACTTAGAAATACTCATACTTCTGATATTGAAATAAGATTTAAATTTAATGTTAAAAATATAGATAATGATGCTTTTGGTAATTTGTGTACAGTATATACATAAGTAATACATGTAATAAAGCTGTTAGGCTGAATTTAATTTTGTAGTTTATCTTTTATCTTAATTGCTGTAAGCATCAATTATCTGAGAGATTAATATATTTATTTTTGATGAATTTTGTCATTTATTTTTGTTTAGAAAATTAGCCATTTTTAACACTTGCAATTAGGTAATTAATAACAAACTTACAAAAATAATTAAGGAAATCAAATATATATATTTTTTATCTCATGAATTGATAGAAAAGGGTAATAAGCGGATTGGGAAGTTTATTTTATTTATTTATTGTTTATGTTTTTATTTCTTTTTTTGTTTTTTAATCATATTCTAGTATTTGTAATCATATTCTTCGTATAACATTACAAGAATAGCGCTTAGCTAAAACATAAAACGCTAAATTACTTAGTTTTTAACTTACTTATTTTTTTAGTTGTTATAAAATAATATATGTATTTCCTATAAAAGAAAACACGAAAAAGTAATTATACGTGTTAAAAAAGGCATTTTTATGTTTTGACACTATGGCATATGATATTTTTTATAATAATAAAAGTAAATGAGAGAATTAAAGTTACAGATATAAAAAAAAAAGCTTTCAGATAGACAAATTTGGGAGAAGAGAAGTTACAAGTTTTTTTTTTGACACATGGTAGATATTGGTTAAGCTAAAGGTCTAGAAAATTTTATGTAGACTAGTGTATTAAAAGTTTTAAACAATTTTAAAACTTACACAAAACACTCTTCTATCAAAAAGTACTTTGCATAAATGTTTTTATGAGATTTAATATACATTTTCTCTTACTTTATAACTTTATTTAGAAACGTTCTAAGTTAAAATAGTTAATAATTATTGAAAATACTTTTGTAGACCTTTCCAAAAAACTTTTATGATATAAATCCTGGCGTATTATATTGTTTAAAAATTAAATATTGTAAGAGAAGTGGATAAACAAATAAGAAACTTAGGATAATTTGTTGGAATAGATAAAAAAATAAATGAAACTTGTTTTTGTGGTTGTTTTTTGTTATTATTTTGTTTCTCTTTTTTATTTCTTTAGCAATTCTAAAGTTTAAAGGCTTATCTTCTGTTATGTTTGTTTGTTTGTTTAGAGGTCAGTTATAGTGTATATAAAGTACATTATAACAATATTATATACGATAATGAATGTGTAGGCTAGAATTTATCCTGAAAAATGAACAAATTATTGGTGGCAGCAACAGCTATTATATTTTCTTGCGGATGCCAAGCGGTATGTAATATTTTCTTATTGAAATCTAAACAATCAACACTGATTTCATCTTTTTTCCGTTTGCCACCAGTGCAAACTTTTCGTGGTTTCAGCACCGTTTTCGGTTTAATAATGTCTCGGGAGGCCTCTAAGGTAACATCTTTCTTCGTATTACGATCAAATACACGGAAAAAGTTGTTATAACTGCCGGTCATTATTGAGGTATCTTTGCCATTCCAACAGCATTCAAATTTATCGAAAATGCAATCATTTTCATAAAGAGAACAAAGTTTGGCTCTTAAATACTCATGGACCTGGAATATGAAATAAAGAAAAATATTCATTTTAAAAATTATTTATTTCCATTATTAATACAGATATGTAGTTTTATTTTTTTTTTTTTTTTTAATAAATAAATCATCATTATTTTCAAATGAAATTCGCATCAGCGAATGATAAAATATAAAACAACACAAAGTTAAAATTATTACATTTTTTTTTTCATTTAATAATTTGGAAATTTCTCCTTTTTGCAATTGCGTGGATACTCTTTCTTTCATTTCTTTGTTCATTGTTTTGTAAAAAGATGTGTTTATTTAAATATTTTTCATAATAATATGCCACAATATCCATAATCAGATCATTGATTAACTTCATGTAACAAAAGATTGAGAAATAATGTAAATTATTTTTTATAATTACATTTATAATTAAAAATCAGATATATATTGTAGAAAAAATAAATACTTAAATAACTTTGCTCTAACGATAAAGAAAGAATATGCAAAAATAATGTTAGCATTAATTTTTATTTGACAGGCGGGTAACTCTGTATTGCGATGCAAAAAAAAACGGTACGAAATCGAATAATTTATTTTTGCATTTGTTTGTTGTAGCCCCGCATACAAATATCCGATAAACAAAGAGCAAAACGCAAAACATTTAGCTTTCGCATCGCAATACCGAGTAGCCCCCAGGTGGAGTTAATCAATGTGTGCTCTGAACGGCTCATTATAAGAAAATATTTCAGTTTGAGTTCAATTTTCACTTTATTCACTACTTTATTAACAAATAAATTTAACATTTCTATTTAAAAAAAAATATAAACTTTTTTTTTTTTTTTTGTAAAATAAAATAAATACGTGCTGAAAATAAAATAAATACATAGTACATATGTACATGTCCAAAGACGTATGTATGTATAAAACTTTATATTATGTTCTTTGATGTCAGTTTCATTCAGTTCAGTATTGTAAAGATTTTCTTAGTTGTATTGAAAAAATTTGGGTCCTTTAAAAAATTAAGTAATGTTTACAATTTGTTTTTCTAGTCTTTCATTTAATGTTGACCATTGAACATTTGATGTCTAATAGTGGAACGATTTAGTTTTATTTCTTGATACAAAATGATCACACGAGCATCAGAGTAATATATTTGTGTTTTGCCAACTCAGTGCCTACTTATACCGCCAATTGAATTAGTTTTAAAGTGTGCAGCATATCTTTTAAAAAAAATGTCATTTCTTTTCTAAGTCAACTACTATTTTTTTTTTTTAAGAAGAAACTTTTTAGTTATAGGCACTATTAAATTTTATCGATTTATAATTTGCATCTAAGCCGAGACATAAATATTATAACCACACAAAATATTTTTAACTTAAAAATTAATTGTATTGTATGAATAAAAATCTCGGGAGAGCGGAAATTGAAATTGGCTGAATCAGGGGAAAACTCTTATACGGTTTTTTTATTTCTTAATCATAATCTCGAAATCGCTTGAAATTACAAAAATAATAATAATAATAAGATGCACACTTTTAAAAAGAATGTTATTTATTTATACACTTACTGGATAGGTTTCAATGGGTTTTGTTTCCATATGCAAATCCCATACTTTAATACTCAAATAATCTCTTGAGATCATGTAGCGACCTGAATTGCTTAACTTCACATCACTAATTGAACTAATGATCTCACTAAAGAAACTACGACTTGTTGGATTCTCCGGTTCTTCGAATTGTTTACTATGCCGATCGCACAATGCTGACGAGCGCATATCACACAAGCGTATTGTGCCCTTTGAACTTGAGTAAACGAATACGTTGCACTCGGTTGGATGGAATTCAGCAGCTGTTATCACTTCGGTCAATTCTTCCATATTGGTCGGCTTAATGTCAACAATATTGAAACTTTGATCAGTCACTTCCAAATGCCACAGATTGATTCGTAAATCATCTGCCGATAAATAAGTCTCTTGATCTGAATTAACACTAATCGAATTGATGTGATAGGTGTGGGCATTGGCGAAAATGCGTCTGGGTGATGCTTCGACCATAAGAGGGATTTGTTTAACAGAAGGAACTCGTAAGGCGGTCACATTTTGTGGATCCCTTGTTAGGCCATTCTCCTCTTTGGTATTGTAGCCTTCGAAGGATTTGTCGCGCTCGCTAACTTTCCACAATTTAACAGTTTTGTCATTAGTCGAGAGAAGGAAGTGTGCAGGATTTTTTCTTCTTAACCATCGAATTTTATTAATTTTCTCCTCAATCTCTAACGATTTCAGATAATCGAATTCAGGTTCATGCGATTGGAATGTCGAATAGACATTGTATTCACCACGTCGTGGATTTGCCGTTTTCGATGCAAGATCACGCTGTAACATTTTTAAAAAAAATTTACTTAGTTCTCAAAAAAAAAAGAAGTTATTTCAGAAAATATATGTACATACCTGAAAAATAACAACACGTCCACCTTTATCACCAGTTGCCAGCAACTCGCCATCGTGATTGAATTCAACGCAGGATATAATATCTGCATCGGTAACATCATCTTCTAAGGCTCCTTTTATTTGTGAGAAGCACCAACTAGCTTCTCCATTACCTAAAAAATTTTATAAAAATGTATAAAAGCATGAATATAAGATTAATCAGAACTAAATTACAAGCTATTAAATGTAATTTTAATAAAATGTAATAGAGAAACACGGCTTAGTAACAAACGAGAATAAAAATTGTCAAGAAAATCATTTCGTCTATTAATTAATTAATTTTTAATTTCTCCGTATACATTAAAAAAAATAAATTTTCATGCGATAAAACAAAGTCGTGTTAATATTGCCATTTACAATTCAAGAATGGCTGAACGAATGTTAATTAGTTGTTATTTGTTAAATTCATATTCCCCCTGAATAAATAGTAGAACAACTATTAAAACATCTCAAAAAATTCAGTCACACCGAATTTGCATATCCTTAATTCGCTACAGATTTGGCTGACAGCTATACGAAGTAAGTCTGCAATGAAATAGCTTCCCAAAACGAAAAGGACTTAATTTATAACAAATTAATTTACCATTTTTAAAATGAATGCATGATATGTAGAACACCGAAATTGCTTACAAAAGATTTTTTTAGCAGCCTTTCGACCGGACTTAAAGACTTTAACTTCTATGGTATACACAGAACACTAAACTCGCTTACAAATTATGTCAGATAAGAGTGTAGTAAGCGAAGCCTTTGTGGAGCATATTTTGGAATAAGAAGACAATGAGTTCGGCCTAAAGCCGGTAATGAAAGAAGAATAAAAATAAATAAATGATGAATTCAGGGTGCCCTGTAGCTTGGTGTGTAGTGTCTTAAACTATCAATCTAAGGATCACAGATCCGATTAATTCCTAGACTGTCATTTGTTAAAAAATTTAACCTTATAATTTTTTTTTTTTTTTTTGAATTTTCAATTCAATTTATTTTTAACTATAATTTTTTAAAAACTGTAATTAAATATTTACAATATTAGATTAATTAAATATTGAAAACTTAAATTTAAGCCCTGCGAAAACATTGGACTTGTCTGCAGGATATATAATATTGTATGTTCCTTTGCCCCAGTGTACATACTATGCAGTTTAATTAGACGTCACAGCTTTAAAACAAAATTATGTCTTGAATTTCTACAGCAGTACAAGACACAAGTACTGTTAGAACTGTAAAAAAAAAATTCAAAAAGTGTCAATGCTTGTTCTGTACTGCAAAAGGACACTATAAATTGTGCTTTGTTCTAGTGTCCAGTGCTATATCTTCTATTTCAAATGGGCTTGTGCAGCCCTTTAGTACATACATTAAAAGCATATTTCGAATAGAAATACATAATAACTCCCCAGGTATGAGTGAGAACTAACATTTCGGTTGTATTTTTTATATTTCTCGGCCAATTGAGGACCGATTGCTCTCATTTTTAACACATATATTATGACTGCCATTTTTGACAAAACTGCATACCGCGGTTTTTTAATCCGTTTTGCAGTTTAGACAAAATGAGCAATAAAATGGTACTTAGAAAATGGTAAAGAATAAAGGTAGTCGCGGTTTTTGGCTAATAGATCCGTCATTTCAATAGCAACTGAAAGACAGAAATATCTGACAGATTAATATGATAAACTCTTCTGTACGCTGCCTAGGGACTTCAGATGGTTGACTTCAACGATTACACAGACAGACACATAGACGTCACTAAATCGACTCCGTTATTTATAAGGATCCAGAATATTTCTACGTTAAAAAGTGTCCCGTGTTCGGTGCAGAAATTACAAAAGGAATCAAAAACTTATATGTACCCTTCTTACTTAGAGTCAAGGGTATAATAAAAACATAACACAGGCTTATAAAATTAAATTCATATGGTGATAATATGTTATTATCAATTTTTAACCAGTTTCAGAGATAGTTACAAAGTTTTGTTAATAAAATTAATTTTTTTCAAGGAAACTTAAAAATATTTTCTCTAATTAATTCATTGAGAATTTAAAAAAGAACAAAATCTTAAACTGAGTCTTGGATGTTAATATGTATTCATAAATTATTAAATTATTCACAATTTAGCTTGTGTTATAGAAACACCACACAAGTACACAAATAAATGAACCTTGTAAGTTCGCAAAATCATTGTTGTTATTTCCAATACAAAAATTTTGGGCTCGGTTCATGCAGCTTTCAATGAACTTTCATACGAAGGATTTTTATACATCCACTTTTTACAGTTTTTTATAATTAACTTTAGTTAAAGTAAATGACAAAGTGACGAATAACTTTTTTCCTTTTTTTACAATTTCTCAATGAGATAAATATTAAATTATTTGGAATATGGCTCCACTGCTGTGAATGTCGATTAATTTTTGGTAGCTATAAAAAGTCATATCTTTAAGAAATTCTGCACTCTTAAAATTTTATTTTAATATTTGCTCTAGTATTGTGTATTCTATTATTTTATTTTTGTGTATTAACAAAGGGTGTTTTTTATAGACGTATAGAAATTTAAATTGCAATAAAACAACGATGGATTATTCGATTGACATGAATTTTATTTATCCGAAAGATAATCTTGTGGCATTACATTTTAAATATGATTTCTGGCATATGACCGCCACGGCTGGCTCGGATGTAGTCCAATCTGGACGTCCAATTTTCGATGACTTTTTCCAACATTTATGGCCGTATATCGGCAATAACACGGCGAATGTTGTCTTCCAAATGGTCAAGCGTTTGTGGCTTATCCGCATAGACCAATGACTTTACATAGCCCCACAGAAAGTAGTCTAGCGGTGTTAAATCACAAGATCTTTGAGGCCAATTCACAGGTCCAAAACGTGAAATTAGGCGGTCAGCAAACATGTCTTTCAATAAATCGATTGTGGCACGAGCTGTGTGACATGTTTCGCCGTCTTGTTGGAACCAGAGCTCCTGGACATCATGGTTATTCAATTCAGGAATGAAAAAGTTAGTAATCATGGCTCTATACCGATCACCATTGACTGTAACGTTCTGGCCATCATCGTTTTTGAAGAAGTACGGACCAATGATTCCACCAGCCCATAAAGTGCACCAAACAGTCAGTTTTTCTGGATGTAACGGTGTTTCGACATACACTTGAGGATTAGCTTCACTCCAAATGCGGCAGTTTTGTTTGTTGACGTAGCCATTCAACCAGAAGTGCGCTTCATCGCTAAACAAAATTCGCTTATGAAAATCGGGAACAACGGCAATCTCGTTTTGGGCCCATTCGACGAATCTACGTCTTACTTGATGATCGTTTGGCTTCAGTTCTTGCAATTGCCAAACCAAACTGAGAATAAATCATTTGACAGCTGTTAAATCGGTCGCCATCTCGAACAGTAATGCCAGCTTAAAGTTCTATACGTCTAAAAAAAAACACCCTTTATAAAAAACTGCGATATATACGAGTACGGCTATTAAAGTTGCCATATCTATAATCGAAAATATATCAACTTTAAATGTTCATGTTAAAAGTCATGTCTTTAGCTTGTCATACTCGTTTTGGTTAGTCTGTTCGTTTTTTAATATTGTAAGTAAAAGGGTGCGATTTTTCATTTTAGGTATTTAATAAAAAAACAAAGATGATACATATATACTGAATTGAAAAATCTGCGAAATACCAGATAGTGGTGTTATACTAAAAATACTAATTTGTGTTAAGCATTACCTTACACAAACCAAATGTAAGAATGAAGTGCAAATACCTAGGAAGTGATATTACTTTTCTGGTAGGTGCTGTTGAGTATAACAAGAATCTGATTTTGGAATTTGTCAAACACACCCAAATTCTTGCGTTACGGGTAAAAAACGGGGTTTACATACTTTCTTGTTATATTCGACAGCACCTACCAGAAAAGTAATATCACTTCCCAGGTATTTTTTGTCGCACACTGTTTTTTACCTTCTGATTATAATTTGAGATAATTAATAAGTCGTTTTTAATAATTAAAAATGGAATATATTCTACATCTGAAATAATAATTTGTTTTTGTTTAAAAACAATTAAAATGTACAAACTTACAACCTATCCAGGTCGATTTTCGGGGAACAAAGCAGGAAAAATAAAAAAGTTGAAAAAAATCCTATAAGATAAGTTAGTAAAATGAATTAAACAATATATTTCGATTAAAGAAAAAAAAAAGTCATTGAGTCGAAAGCAATTTTTGCTTTTGCAATTGTGTGAGTTATCACTGATTCAAAATTTAAAATGCTACCCAGGTATCGAAAGCTCACAAGAAATAAACAAACCATAACGAAACAAAAAAAAAACTTAAAGCATACAATAGCTACCAATCAGCTGTGGGCTTTTATAAATAAATGCGTAAATTTATTTGTGGTTTATTATAAGTCAAAAAGTGTTCAACTATTTAACACTTAAAATCTTCAATAAAACTTTTTTACGAATTTAACCGTAAAAATTTACTGGGTATGAAAATTGAAATTAAATTTCATTATTAATAAAAATTAATTTTTTATACAATTTTACTGGTAGTGCAAAGTGTCCGTCTATGGTACGAATATATGTATATTTGCGTTAGTCATACATGACTAATCGATTTTTTTTATTTCCTTCTAAAGACTTTTTAAATAAAATATTTTATGCTCTCAATGGCAAAAGGATTCGTCTACTGCAAGGACAAATATCAAACCTGTTTTTAATCAATCTTTTTTGTAACAACAAAAAAATTTAATTTCATTAATTTTTTTTTAGATATACATGTACTTGTTCAGATACAGTTGACGAATTCCCTGTTATTATTTTGTTGTAGTCAATTTTTTTCAATTCTAAAAAGTTCAGCTACCTTTGACATGCATTTATACCAAATACAAAATGTACATCTACATATACATATGTACGAATATATATAAATATAGATTTTCATAGATATAGAAAAGTTTTTTTTATATTTTACTACTATAGTTACTAGTATTGACTGCTGACATACACACGACACGGTCTTTTTCATTTTCATTTATAAACAATTGTACAAAATGCTAAAAATAGTATGGAACTAAAAAATATTACTTTAAATCACCCGAAAGCTGCGTATAATAATAAGTTGTTTTATGTTTTGTTGTATAACTTTCAAAACTTGTATGCTGATGGAAAAGACATTCATTTAACCATCCCGATCTGAAGGAGGAAACGAGATGGTAAAAAGTCGCCCTATAAAAGGTATTAATTTAATTCAGTATCTCCTCAATAGTCAATTTGACAAATATTTTTAATAGCGTAGTTTTTCGAAATAGGTGTGACATTAAATGTAAAAAATCAAAAGAAATCTTATTTAACCCTAATAATACCAACATGTATCTGTGGGACACATTTTGATGTTTAATTCAATGCTATTTTCCATATGTTTTGTATAGTTTAACAAAAAAAAAATATTTAAAATTCTAAATTTAAAATGCAACATAAACCACCAACATGTTTCCTAGACACATTCAAAAAAAATTTGATATTTGCCAAAACAACTGTCTTTCATATATACTCGTATTACAACAACTGTTTATGTTTTACACTTACTATTTTTCATTTATGTGTAAAGTTTACAATGTAAAATTTGTTTCGGGGATTCCCCTTTCAACACAATTTGATTGATAGGTAGAATCAAATTGTGTTGAAAGTTGTGCAGCAAAAATTAGTTGTGAAAATATTTCAGAGAGTATTGACGTACATTATAAATAAACATATTCACACATACATACACGTATTACAATATGAAAAAGCGACTGACAGAAAAAGAAATTCGACAAGAGATGGAAGAAATTGATGAAGATATGCTGGATGACATTGGCGATGAGGATATTTTTGTACAAAGTCTGATACGCTCTTGTATATTAAAGAAGACGCAAGTGAGGAATATGGGAATTATTTTTCGGTAAAGATGGTACTCAGTGGTTTTCCATTCCAAAACCACAAAGACCTGCACGCAATATTATTCGATGCCCATTGATTAAAGTCAACCTCCACCATGAAAACAAATTGCAGACCCATTAGATTCAGTTGAACTTTACTTGAATGACGAAGTTTTTTATGCACTTGTCAAATTTACTAATGTGTACGCATCTGCAACAAATCAGCGTGGCTGGCATCCAACAAATACAACAGAGAGAGAGAGAGATTTTATTGATTTTGGCAGGCACAAAAAAGAAGCGAACGCAGATATTACTGAGTTTTGGTCTTCACGTTATAGTTACCCCTTTTTCGCACTACAATGAGCCGAAATCGTTTTACGGATATATCAAAAAATTTGTGGTTTGATTACAAAAGTACTAAAACTATTCGACAACAAAAAGATAAACTGGCACCTATTAGAGACTTATTTGAAATTGTCAACAAAAACCTTAAAAAATTGTACACTCCAAACCGGATAAGTATGGTCTTAAAATTTGGTTGGTATGTCAAAACAAAACGAGCTATCCACACAACGCAATACCATATCTAGGCAAAATAAATAATCAAAGAGGTTTTGATTTAGGTAAATAAGTTTAGGAAGACCTGGTTGCAGCTTATGATATTAAGTGTGATAATTATTTTACGAGCTTGAAGCCTGCTAATAATTTGATAGCTAGAGGATTGGACATAACCGGTACCCTTAGAAAAACTTAGCGCTGTGTTCCTTTATCATTTTTACCCAAGAGAAAAAGGCAAGCAGAAACAAATTAATCGGTTTTACCAATAACATGACTTTGGTTTTTTATGTACCTCTTCAATGTACTATGATACTCATTGTGACATGTATGAAGGCTTGATACCAAGCTTTAGCAACATTTTGCTTTTTATATTACAGGTTGTTGTTTCTTTTTTAAACATGTATATAGACATACATTACATAATAAAAATTTAATGATATTTTTGTACTAAATAAACTTTTCAACGTTTTCTAAACAATTTCACAAATACAATTGGGAGGAACTGTATTCCCAGGATGATATCCCTATCCATTGTGGTTGTTTTCGATTAGGTCCCATTCATTGAGATAGAAGGGTTTGGCCAGAATGGCCGCATCTCTCTATAAACCCCTTTAAATTCAGTACATTTGTGAAGAATATGTATGGAATTTTTTTTCTCGCATGCGATATTTAAAAAAAAACTTATTTAACTAGACGTATTTATCTTCACACACATAATAATTTGTGTTTTATTCAAAATCAACATCGGCAATTAAAATTTAAACACCCTTTATTTTTTTTTTAAATCATGCTTCTGTGAGCCAATATTGGTTTATTTTCTAGTAAATATTCCTTAAAAGTGAAATTGTGAAAAAATTTTAAAACTCAATGGAGCAAAAAAAAGAGAAAAAAAAACACAATTAGTGAAAAAATTTTTGTCAAAAAGACGCTGGCTAAGATCAAATTTTTTTGAGGAATTTAAGTTGTGCATCGAGCTTCTGGCGAATTTACAACAGAAGCATTCACAGCTTTTGAAGCAGCTACTGTTGCTTAATACTTGTAGTACATACATACTTGTGTACATACATATAAAAAATGAAACTCAGGGTTGTGTCGTCAGGGTTGTGTTGACCGAGGTGCTACTAGTTTTATTGCTATATTTATTGTTATATTTTAAAAATACACACATTTTTCCTGTATCTAACAAAAATGTTTGAAAAGTAAAACATGTTGCTATACATACTCGTATACTGCAAAACAAGATTATTTTATTTTAATTGAATTCGAAAGCGATACCTATAAAATTCGGCTGTGCACGCTTTGAATTTTGCACATTCTTCTTAATTATTCAACAAAAAAAAAATACATAAAAAACATTATTAATGAAATGGCAAACGTTGTTGAAAATAATTTTCTTCTAATATGTACATACCTACCTTTTTGTTTATCCTAAATTAAATAATTAATTCAGTTAAAGATATTCAGAAAAGATCGTTGTAGAATCCTTATTTTTGAAAGCAATAAAATGTCCATAGGTATTTTTACATATAAAAAAAATTAAGAATGCATAATAATTTAAATTAAACTTTTGTTCATAAAAATTATATGAATTTAAAGTAGTTTTTAAAAAAATACCGACTTTAGTGTGACTAAGATTATGGGCCAATATATTTGCAAGCATATTTTAAACGAAACATTTTTAATATCAAAAATTCAAATTAACGACAAAAGTCAAAAACTATCTTTTGATAAGATTTCTGTGTTCATAGTTCTATTACACACTGGGCATTTAAAACACACACCCATTGACACACGTTTTTATAAAACTAATTGCCTGTTTCGCGTGTGCTTGTATACACAATACGCACATGTGCATATGTACATATATTCATTTTCGTTAATAGGAATGTGTACACATTATGTATTATAGCTTAAAAATTTACATAAAAACTCAAAACAGAAATTAATGAAATTAATTTTCGCGGTCATTTGTGAACCGATTGTTTTGATTTTTTGAACAGACATTGTTATGATTTCTGACAAAAGCGCATACTACATTTTCTTGTCCGGTTTGTATTGTAAACAATATATTAAAAAACCCTCTTAGACAAATGGTCCAAAAATAGCGGTAGTCACGGTTTTTCTCTCATTGGGCTGAATTTCAATCACAACTTGAAGACACCAACAACTGACAGATTGGTATGCTAAATTTCTTTGTACGTGAAGGGTATCAAAAGCTTAAGTCTGATGCAAACATTTCACACAGTAATATGAATACATACATGTACATATATATTAATATGCATATAGATATACGTGTGTCTGTGTTATGTACATTTATATCGTACGGTAACAAGACGAAATTTTAATATTAAATATTTTTATATCAAAAGGTGAAAAAAAAAATTAAATAAATAAAAATATTCAGTGTAAAAAATTTGATATTTAAATTGTCTGTTTGATTTCCACAGTAAACTTTTTCTTAAAATATAGACATGGCATTGATAAAATTTTTAAAAATTTTGCATTACCGACATTTAAATTGAGTTTGTTGTTTTTATATTCTTTGAGATCACATTAAAACGAGAAATTTTTAAGTAAATAATTTTATTTATTTTTGTTTTTTAATTAAACAGGCCCCAACTTTATTATTATTATTATACATTAAATAAAGCTAAATGTTTGTAAGTATGTTTTAATTTTTTTTTTCTAGTTGTGAGTTGTAGGTAAAAGCTCCCTCTCTCCATTCAACCTCCTTTACTAAATGTGCACAAATTCGTGATTTAATATATGTTTAATTTTTATATTTATCTAATTTGTTGTTTCATCGTTTTGTACAAAAAATGTTTAAAACGAGTACATAACATACTGAAGGTGAATATTGATAGATGCGAACATAGATAGAAAGATAAACAACGATCAATTTAAGTATTTAATAAAGATAAATTATTTTCCCAATTTTTTATATGGCAACCAAGTTTTTTCTTCTGAAATTAATTTTTAAAATTTTTTAATTTGACAAAAACACAAGTCTTTTACATGTATACCAAAATTTAAAAAGCAAATTTTTTTTTGGGTTTATTAGTATTGCTCTTTTAACCAATTTTTTTTAAATTTCTGGAATTATGTAGCGTTTACTTTAGCCTAAGGCAAACTTTTTTTGGTTAATTTTTTGGTGCATGAAATTTACACATTTTTATTTATTAATGCAAGATATGCGATTCTAAAAAATAAATTTTTACAAATGGACCCACTTTGTATAGATATGCCTTGATATATGGTAATATTTATTATAAAGAGAAAAATTTTTTTTTATAAAGTTTAACAAAATTAAATTTTTATTCGTGCTTAATTCCAATTTATGTTGGTGCGCAAAATGCACAAACATTCGAATACTTATTTCGTTATACCAATCGACCAAATGAGAATTTTTTTGCAATGGATAAACTCTTAAAAATACCGAACCGATTTTAAAAATTCTTTCATCAATATAAAGCTACAAAGCGAGTAACATAGGCTACATAAGATAACGTTACGCCCCCTTTATATCTATTATTCAATGATTTAACTTTTAAATTCTATTTCCAACGCATTATTTTTAAAAATTAGTTGATCGCTTGTGTTATATACACAGCACATTAATATATAAACTGTTATATTTGTAGTGGTATAAGTCTTATTTTTCATGTTTTGAGATCTTTAGGCGTTTGAGTTAATTTAAAAATATTGGTAAACGTTAATATTTTCGAATCATGTTTTTTTTTTGCTGTACACACTTTAAATTTTATTTAAAATAATTATTATGATTTAATAAAATAAAGGATTTTTCTAACTCCAAAGGACTTATTATACCACTTTCAAATACATATAACATTTTATAACAAGTTAAATTCGGCTATACCGAGTCTTATATACCCTTCACTGTATATAATATAAATTTTAATATTTTTCAATTTCCACAGTCTTCTAAAATATCAACCATATAAAAAATTAAGTGAGTGAAGATAAATATGCCGAGATAAATATTTATGTTTTAATGCCCCCCTTACGTTTTTTAATATTTGTAAATATATTTTAAGTATTAATGGCATATTTATCAAATACGCCTCATATTTTAGAAGTAGCTTAGTGGAAATCGTCTACATTTGTAACTTACCAACCATATATTCAGAACAAACCATAGAATATTTCTGGATGGGACATATATCATTTTAAAGGGGAGGTCGTCTACATTTGTAATCTACCACCTAAATACTCAAAAATTAGTTTGTATTTTAAATTTTTTTTTTTTTTTTTTTTTAATTTCCATATAATTTCCAGTGCTGTTACTCTGAAGAGTTTTCTAAATTTCCGTTTTGCATCATAAAATAAAAACTACGTAATATTCCGCAAATGTTAAAAAAATTCCAGAAAGCTTAGAATCTACAGATTACATTCCTTTTGGTTTCATTAATTTAAATTAGTAAAGTCAGTAGTAAAATTACCTCATAGCAAGAGCTAGGGTATATGGAAATATCAAAAAAATTTTAAAACTAATCCAAAGTAACTTCTGAGTATTACAATAGTAAAAAATCGAAGACCACACCAAAACACGACTAGCCTTTTTATCTGTCAAAAACAAACTGACAATCCAAAATTGCTGATATTGTCAACATAAATAACAGACATGTGTACCAACATAAAAAAAATGCGAAAATGGAACATACGTACCTCACGAAAATTTAAAATAACGGTTATTTTTTGATCATACCTGGTATATATATATACATATACCATACATATATATGTATTTTAAGCTTATTTATAATTTACTATTGGAATAGTGAAGTATTTATGGTAAATATGTGGTATGCAGAAGATCTTGAAGCTTCATACAGTGTTGACATTCTGTGCATCGAATCGTTTTGAAAAAACAAAAAAAATTAATTATAACAAATATTTTTCAAGCTTAACATCTTAAAAATAATTGCTTTTATTTTAATTTTCTAATATTTCAACTTTCTTTTGGATGTCTCCTTCAGATAAATGAATTTCTATTAAGATTTTCTAGTGAATGGGCCAAAAATTATCAAAAGATGTTGAGTGAAACAAAATGAGATAGAATTGTAAATATTTTCGAAGGTGGTAATTTTTTTTCTACATGCATTTTGTATGGTAAGCCTGGTGAATAAAAGCGCAAAATATTACAATATTAATAATATATACATTTAAAAAAAGCAGTGTGAAAAATATAAAATAGATACATTATAAGAACAAACATAATAATTAAATACTCAAAATAGGCTTCCTGGCAATGCCTGACGAATGCAGCAAATGTAGAACCTCAATAAGAGATGAAACTGGTATTCACTGCAGTGGAGTATGTAAAAAAAAGTGTATCACTGTGCGTCAAAATGTTCAGGTGTTGAACATTTGAGTCTTGGAAGGGAAAAACTTTGTAAGATTTGTATGCGACGATTGCATTCAATACATACATAATGTAGATCTCGTTCTTAAAGATATTCAAGATGGTGTAAACACAAACAAACAAAACTTAATTGCATATAAAAATGAATTTAAGAATACATTAAAGGAAAATGAAAATGAAATGAAAAATCTATTGGAAAAATGGATGTTACTCAAAAAATTTGTGAAAAAAGTGTAAAAGAGACTCAAAAATTCTATGACTATGTGAATGACTTGGAAAATAAAAATAAACAAATGTGCAATGATATTGAAGGAAAAAACAACAAAATATGTAATGAAATAAAAAAAGCTTTAAAAGAAACAACAGTTACAAAAAATAAAACAAAGTATGCTGATTTAGTTAAAACAAAACCAGTGATGCCAGATGCGATAAGAAATATACCTATAATAATAAAGTCTAAGGAACAACAAGCGATTGAGAAAACTAAAGACGAATTGAACAGAAAAGTGAACCCTGTAAATTTAAAAATAACTAATATTGAAAACCGAAGAAATGGAACTGAAGCTATTCAAAGCAAAATGAGTGAAGGATATGAAATTAAAGTTCCAAAACCCATGGAAATGAATATTACAATAACGGGTATGACATTTAAATATTCAGAGAGTGAATTGATAGAGAAAATTATGATACAAAATCCAATATTCAATGGTTCTGACTTTAAAATTAGTAAAATATATGGTTACATAAAAAACAATAAGAATATATATAACGCAAAATTGGTTGGGAGAAGTGTCGAGTTTACGACGGAACGGAAATAATAAAGTGTTTTAAATATAACGGATATAATCATATATCTAAAGACTGCAAGAACCAGGAAACTTGTTTAAAGTATCATGGAAACCATAAACATAAAGACTGTGATAAAGAGGCAATCGAAAAATTTATAAATTGTACAAGAGTAAATCAACAACTTAATATGGGGTTAGATGAAAATCACTTCACCGGGGATAGCGAATGTCCAGTCTACCAAAATTAACTTAAAAGTAAAAGAAGAAAATTAGGGCTAAACACTTAACAGCCAAAGAATATATGTGGTATATATACAAATATTCAAGGACTAATAAACAACTTTAATCAGTTAGAAATTATTGCTCAAAACAAAAAACCAGATTTTATTGTGTTATCAGAAACTCATTTGACAGAAAATATAGAAGAACAAGAAATATCACTACAAGGCTATGGAGAAATTTCAACAATAACAAATAATTTTAGAGAGAGCTGAACAATTAAAATACTGGCTAAATGCCTGCACAATGAGAAATGAAAATATTTATTTTGTGCTCAGTTGAAAACTTTATTGAAGATTTAAGTGAATACCACTGTGAAATAATAATAATAACAGATTTCAACATAGACTGGTCTAGTGATGGTTTTTATAAAAAAAAATTGCAAAGCATATTCAATGACAATGGGCTAAAACAAATAGTTAATGAACACACTAGGATAACCGCTAATACAAGAACAGTAATAGATTACGTTGTAACGAACAAAGATAAAATATCCGTAAGAAGCAACATTAAAAATATAATATCTGATCATGAATCTCTTGAGATAAATATTGAGTGTCCAATAAATACGTCGATTTATAAAAGGTGATTTTATAAGAACTATCGGAAATTAAAAAAAAAAAAAAAAACACATAAAATTCAGAAAAATGCATGAAATATTTATTTGGATCGATAGTTGGGTCGATATAATTTAATGTTTGAAGATTATTTCATGCAAATGTTGGCCGCGGCTGCGCCTCAAATGGTCCATCCGCTTAGTCCAATTTTGGCATACTCTTTCCAACATTTCGGCCGGTATCTCACGAATAATGTTGGCAATGTTGGCTTCCAGTGCGTCAATCGAAGCGGGCTTGTCCCTATAGACATTAGCCTTAACATAGCCCCACAAAAAATAGTCTAGAGGCGTTAAATCGCACGATCTGGGCGGCCAATTGACTGGTCCCAAGCGTGAAATAAACTGTTCACCGAACTCGCCTCTCAATTGGTCCATTGTTTCGCGTGCTGTGTGGCATGTGGCACCGTCTTGTTGAAACCACATGTCATGCAAGTCAAGCTCTTCCATTTTGGGCAAAAAAAAGTTTGTTATCATCGCACGGTAGCGCTCACCATTCACAGTAACGTTGTGATTCGCATCATCTTTGAAGAAATACGGCCCAATGATGCCGCCAGCCCATAATCCGCACCAAACGGTTGTTTTTTGTGGATGCATTGGTAGTTCTTGCAATGCTTCTGGCTGCTCTTCACTCCAAATACGGCAGTTTTGCTTGTTCACGTATCCATTCAACCAGAAATGAGCCTCGTCGCTGAACACAATTCTTCGATAAAAAAGTGGATCTTCATCTAACTTTTCAAGAGCCCATTCACCAAAAATTTGGCGTTGTGGTAGGTCGTTTGGCTTCAATTCTTGCACCAGTTGTATCTTATAAGGCTTCACACCCAAATCCTTCCGCAAAATTTTCCACGTAGTGGAGTAACAGAGGCCCAATTTGCTGCGAACGGCGCCGAATCGATAATTCACGGTCATCACCAACACTGGCCGATACGGCTGCGATATTTTCTTCAGTTCGCACTCTACAACAATGTAAATTTGGTGCGAAATTTTGTTACAATAGCCCGAATAGAAGCCTCAGTAGGTCGATTAAACTGACCATAAAATGGAAGAAGCGCGCGATGAACTTTCTTAACAGAGCACGCATTTTGGTAATAAAATTCAATAATTTGCAAGCGTTGTTCGTTTGTAAGACGATTCATGATTAAATTATAGACCAAACTGAAGATGTTTGACAGTGACACAAGATACAAAACGTGCGTGAGCTGTCAAAACTAGTGTTGCCAAAAAGATAATAGCAAAAAAATCACTCTTTATATAATAAAAGTTTATTTAATAGGGAACTACATGTGTTTAAAAACAATGCAAATTGTGAGACAATTAATGATGTGGCCTTTTTTGACGCACTGATAGAAGGAACAATATACAAGTTTACTCAGAAAAAAATAATACGGGAAAATTGGTGCAATAATAATTGGTTTACTGCAGAACTAAGAATGCTTAAACGAGAAAATACTTTAAAATACTATACTGCAAAAATGACAAATTCTATAGAAGCGTGGAATATATACAAACTAATTAGAAATATGTACAAAAATAAAATAAATTACGAAAAAAAAACAAATACATTGAAAATAAAATTAATAATGCCAAAGATCAAAAGACAATGTGGAAAGAAATTAAAAGTTTAATTCTTAAAAAAAGCCAATCTATGATAGAAACTGTGATATTTAACCAAGTAGAATATAAGGATAAATACGAAATTGCCAATCAGTTTAATAATTATTTTATCGATAGCTTAAGACAATAAGAGATAGTATAAATAATATAGAATATAGGTATAAACCAAATATCTGTGATAAATCAAAGATTCAAATTCAGTGCAATAAGTCTCCAAGAACTTAAAGACACATGCAAAACACTAAAGAAGAAATCTGACTTCAATAATGTCACAATAAAAATAATACTAGACAATTGGAATATAACCGGTCAGACACTATTAAATATAATAAACAAATCGTTTGAATATGGAGTATTTTCAGAATCATGGAAAGAAACTGGTGATTCCAATTGAGAAGGTATATAAAACGAAAAATTGTGAAGACTATCGGCCAATAAACATACTAAAAACATGCGAAAAAATAATTGAGAAAATAGTCAAAATTAAATTAGAGAAATACATAGAAGAAAATGATCTCTTATCAAAATACCAGTCGGGTTTTCGGAAAAAACATTCGTGTGAAAGTACCGTAAATTATGTAATAAACCGATGGAAAAATAAGCAAAGAAACAACAAAATATGTGCAATTTTCTTGGATTTCAAAAGAACATTTGAGACAATAGATAGAGAAATAATGCTTCAAAAGCTATGTATGTATGGTGTACAGGGTAAAGAACTAAACTGGTTTAGAACTTATCTTACACCCAGAAAACAAAGTGCAAATATAAATAATACAAGGTCAGATTTAAAAATTAATGAATGATTTTGTTGTACCGCAGGGTTCAATCCTAGGTGCATTAATGTTTATAATATACATAAATGATTTACCAAATATACTAAAAAAAGTGTGAAATAATTCTATATGCTGATGATACTCTTATATTTACTGAGGCAGAAAATTAAAAAATGTGTCAATTTAATTTAGACCATGACTTAAAAAATGTAACTGAGTGGCTCAAAATGAATAAACTGAAACTTAATGAAAACAAAACTAAAATAATGGAACTGAATATGGAGAGTCAATTGTTAATCTAAATTAATAACATAGAAATAGAAAAAGTAAATAGCATAAAATATCTCGGTTTTGTTATAGACAAAAATTTGAAATTTAAGAAATAAAGTTTCCACTATTACTACAATAAACATTTATAATGTGACAATTAAACCTCACTTTGAGTATGGGTCTACCATAATATATACAGGCTGTACAGCAACACAAGTAGAAAGACTTCAAAAACTGCAAAATAAAGCAAAGAGGTCCATTTTAAAATGTAATAGATATTCTCCAATTCAAGGCATGTTAAACACATTGCAATGGCTGAACATAAAACAACGACTAGAACTAAATACACTCAAATTTATTAAAAAAAATGAAAATAGGAGACGCGCCGCAATATCTATGTGAACAGCTTATGTACGTTGGAAACATGCAACCGTACCAACTTAGAAACGCGCAAGATTTCAGAATGCAGCGAATGGCAAGTAATGCAGCGCAGCTGTCATTATTCTACAAGGGCTTAAATTTGAACGACATGCTACCATATGAAGCGAAAATTGGACCTAATGTTAAAGCTTTCAATCGTAAATATGTTCAGTTTGTTAAAAACAATATTTCAAGAAATTTATATATATAAATTTGTAGTAAAATTTCTAACCATATTCCATTTAATGTATGTAAAAAATGTTTCTTAAAATTTTTAAACAAATTTGTTTATAATTTTTATTATATGTTTCGCCCTATCCGCCAAATAACTTTTTTTTTTGAAAACGCTATAAAAACATCGAGTGGAGCTTCGGCTGTGTGGCACGTAGCGGCGTCCTGTTGAAACCAAATGTTGCCAATATCCTCCTCTTCAATTTTTGTGAACAAAAATTCGTTCAACATGGCCCGATAACGATCGCCATTGACTCACGGCCACTCCTTGCTCATTTTCGAAGAAAAATGGCTCAATTATGCCTCTGGACCAAAATCCGCACCAAACGGTGACTCGTTTTGGGTGCTTCGGCTTTTCAATGTATGCGTGCGGGTTTTCTGTGCCCCAAATGCGACAATTTTGCTTGTTTACGTACCCGCCAAGATCAAAATGAGCGTCATCTGAAAAGATGATTTTTTTTTGGCAAAATCGGCATCTTCTGTAAGTCGATGGCAGGCCCACTTAGTGAAGCGAAAACACAACCATATTCTTTCAGCGGAAGGATAAAAGTAATTATCTGTCAAATCAGACATGAGCTAAGTGTTACCATTCACGAAATAAGCACTAGTTGAAAAAAAAAACGTTCGATGGCTGACCCTTTATTTATATATTACTCCTTAATAAATCAAATAAAAAAAATGTTGTCATCTCGGCGAATAGACGGTAGATGTTAAATGTGTTCTAGTGTAAAAAACTATTAGCTTTGTGTTTAACATTGCGCTGTCAAATATCTATTTCTCTCTCTCACACACTGAAAAACTAACAAAATTAATTCTATAAAACTAATTAATTCATTAAAACTAACAAAATGTTAAAATTTTGTATACGAATATTTAACATTTAACAACTTTAACATATTGAAAAATTCTTTCTTTGAAAAGAGGAAGTTTCTAACAAATTCTGAAAATATTACACATTTTGGATGCAAAAGAAAGGAGTTTAGAGATATCAGAACTATATCACTCATATTCATAAACATTACAAGAATCATGTTATAGGGTGTCAAAATATGACATGGTGTAATGTTCCTCCCTACACAAAATTGTGGTAACACGGAAAATTCTGTGGAAAATAAGATTAAGGGGCCAAAAAAAGGGAGTTCAGCGATTTAAGAACTGCATCACTCTTGTTCATAATCCATTTCACAATTTATTTATAGACTGAGAAAATCTATCATGTTGGCCAATTTTTAGATCAGTAAAAATAATTGGAAAAAAGCATAAAACTACAAAAACCTGCTTAATAGGCTATTCAGACATACACGTTAATTGAGCAATTAGACATTTTACGCAATTATCGCCTTTATTGAGCTCAATTTATCATACAAATTTATATTAAATAATTGAGCAGTTAACAATTGATTGCACGTTAAGGAAGTCAAAATCAAAATGCAACTCTTTGTTGTGCCCTTAAATATCAACTCAAAAGTGAAAAAAGTTGATATTTTCAGTATTAAAAAAAGAAAACGTAAATATATTTAAAAATATAAATCTAGTTCAATATTTTTAGTATAAGCTACAACATTTTTTTTTCAATTTTACTTTTTAAAGTCAGACAACATTGAATAATTTCACAATATTTCCAGTACATTTATTGCTTTTCTGTTATAAAAACACAACTAAGAAAAAAATGGTACCTACTAGACATCTGCACAAATGTATTTGAATTTGAGTAGTACTTATGTACTCTGCAGCAAGTGCATGTATTGGCAAATACAAACCAAAATGAGTTAACATTTCAGGAACAACAGAATTCACGAATGACTACTTACTTATGCTTGCTGGCTTTTTGTGTTTGTAAAGGGTGTTTTTTATAGACGTATAGAACTTTAAATTGCAATAAAACAACGATGGATTATTCGATTGACATGAATTTTATTTATCCGAAAGATAATCTTGTGGCATTACATTTTAAATATGATTTCTGGCATATGACCGCTACGGCTGGCTCGCATGTAGTCCAATCTGGACGTAAAATTTTCGATGACTTTTTCCAACATTTGTGGCCGTATATCGGCAATAACACGGTGAATGTTGTCTTCCAAATGGTCAAGCGTTTGTGGCTTATCCGCATAGTTAGTAATCATGGCTCTATACCGATCACCATTGACTGTAACGTTCTGGCCATCATCGTTTTTGAAGAAGTACGGACCAATGATTCCACCAGCCCATAAAGCGCACCAAACAGTCAGTTTTTCTGGATGTAAGGTTTTTCGACATACATGAGAAATAGCTTCACTCCAAATGCGGCAGTTTTGTTTGTTGACGTAGCCAATCAACCAGAAGTGTGCTTCATCGTTAAACAACGGCAATCTCGTTTTGGGCACTATTTGCAAGCGTTGTTTAGGCGTGAGTTTATTCATGATGAATTGCCAAGCCAAACTGAGAATAAATCACTTGACAGCTGTTAAATCGGTCGCCATCTTGAACAGTAATGCCAACTTAAAGTTCTATACGTCTATAAAAAACACCCTTTATATATTCGTATTTGCTTATGAAGTACCCGACTATGCTCACAAATCATTTGTAGAAATCGCAAATACATCAAATTCTTCAAATGGATTTGGTACTTGTAAGCTATGACTCATAGCTACAGGCATTAACACAGAGAATCTCTATACATCTTTATTAAAGAAAGTATGTAGAAACAGCAAGAGAGCGAATTTAAATGAGAATGATTGTTTTTCATTTTTTTGTCGAGACTGTTGTTGCCAGATCTAACGTCTGGACGTTTCTAGAAGTGGCCACGGCTTACATAAATACACATTAAATATTTACACACATATACAGCTGCACTTTTTTTTTTATAAAAGTATAATTTATATTATATTTATATATAATTTATTATTTACAAAACAGTTATTAATATCTGTCGTTTTTTGTTGAATGATTTGGCGATTTCGTGTTAAGAAGTGTGGTGTTCCTCAAATACAGTACTCAGTACAGTATTTAGGTTAGGTTAACAGGTCGCCCGAAAGAAATAAAACAAGAGCTGGGCTCACTTGGGTCCTCTGACGTGGTTCCTTTGTGATACCTGTATAGAGATAGTAATAGCAGAGTGAAGGGGAGGAAAGAAGATAGAGAAAGAAAGAAAGAAAGTGAGTGAGTCCGTCACACAACCAACCACTGCTTCTAATGAAGCCATATAGCATGTCGACACTTGCATTCGACAGCGCAGTGAGACCCTGCAGACGTCGCTCACCGAAGTGGATCATGCGCCGCTCTTCCAGAGCCGGACACTGGCAGAGAAGGTGCTCCACAGTTTCCTCCTCCTCCTCGTCCTGACAACTTCTACAGTAGTCATTATAACGCAAACCCATTCTTCTAGCATGGTTGCCAAAATTGCAGTGTCCCGTTACCACAGCCAATACATTTCTCAATCGGGCTCTTTGGAGCGCCAACAAATCCCTACTGCGACTGCTATCCAGCCTAGGCCAGATCATCCTCGCCGTATTACACGTCCATTCGTCTCTCCAGTATTTACAAGTACAAAAAAGTTATTTGTTGCAGATGTCTAGTACCTACACATTTTCATGAATCCATTTTTATCTAAAATGGTCAATAATGTACCCAAGGATGAATTTTTACAAAATCGATTTTTTCTACTCTGTGGATAGTTATATATTTACATATCTAAAATACATAGTCACATTATGGGGTCTAATTGTTCATTGCGAAAAGCATTTTTTGGGCGGAAGCAAAATTGCTGTTATTGATTCCACACACAATACCTACCTATATATAAATTTCTACATTGTGCTTACGCTTAAATTTTTTCATGGAAAACAAACGGAAAAATCAAAAATGTAAGAAAAAATACAAAATTTGCAAAAATAAAATGTGTTTTAGCTTAATTTAATTTTTAAAAATTTTTTCCCTATCACCAACCGCTGAAATATTAAAACAATACATTCATAATAGACTACTTTTTAATTTACAATTAACTGAAATAATTTAAAACAATAAGATAATACCACAGGAATAAATAATAGCTAATGTGCATAGCGATCGATATTTCTTTCCGCCATATTTTCCTTTACCTGCATTGATTTCGAATCCGACCCTATAAGTCTCTTGCAAGGCCCATTTTGCATATATTTTTTGTTAAGCTTTGCCCCCAGGTCTTTGTTTTATCCTTCTGAATATTTTACTACCTACTGTTACAAATTAGAGCTCTGTAAACTGAAAATTTAGCTACATAAATTTGTAGAATTCTTGTATACTTTATATTTACTACGGGATTTACACTATAATACCGAGTAAAACGTTTTGTCAAAAATTTTATTAAGAGGAAAAAGTAGAATAGTGTGAAAACAATACATCAAAAAATAGTATTGGAGAGAAATTTGGCAGTCGTATTGCTCTCACTATTTTTAGAAAATTTTCTAAACGTTTATACTTTTCATTGCATCAGAGCTGAAATAATAAAAACAGCTGACAAAATACAATGAAAATCTTAAAGCTTCTTGTATTATAGTGTAAAACCCACATACATAAATACGTATTTATCTTCCCACACACTTGTTTTTTGTCCGTTGTGTATTTTAGTCAAAATGGTAAAAAATAGAGGTAGTAGCGGTATTAACATTTAAAATGTATCGGGTCATACATCAGTTGACGTACTGTTTTAGAATATAATAAAAAAAACGTTAGGTTTATATGAGGTTAAGGTCAAGCGACTCCGTAGGCCAGTTCATGTCTTTAATATCATTGACTAAAAACTGTCAACTGCCAGCTGACGAGATTTTTTATTAGTATACTTCAAGTTATTGTTATGTTGGCAGCACCACTTTTTATAAAATATCAAAGTAGCTATTTGGTGTGTTGTTGCTGTCTGTTGTAATGAATTAGTAGTACTCGACAATCTGAATAACATGCTTACACTATTATCCTTTGAACTCTGTGATTTGTTTTTTTTTTTTTTTTTTTTTTGGATTGTACTCTGCGCTTGGTAGTGACCTAATATGAAAAAAAGAACTTTTTTTATCATGCAAAACAACTTTACTCTCGTCCGTACATACAATTTTAATTCATTTTTAGAAATCGTCAGTTTAAGTGTTCATAACTAAATTTTAAAAGATTGCTGTTATGCTTTGCAGCCAACAATGGAAACTTTCAGGGATTACAAACTTCTATAGGTATTATGTTAAGGCAAATGCTTATGAACTGAAGAGAAAATTTAATCTGTAATTGTTTTTGTTTAGCTCTGTAACTGGCTTAAAATGGTCGCTAGTCAATAGGCTCACTTACCAATAAGTACGTTATTATAATACGTACCTATCATTTGGCTTCTAAAATCACTCTTTAAATAACAATTCTTCTTTGCTCTATGTAATGCTTCAAACGTCCCAAATCTGGCATCTTTTTTAATTTTTTAATAAAATAGTTTTATACACAATTATTTTACAATAGGTAAAAAAATAAACTAAAAATAGTCTGGCATCGTTCGGTGCTATTTTTTATACCGACAGATTTTAGATGTCAGTACAGAAATTGTTCCATACACCAGGACCACACACGGCAAGTTTAGTTGGGCAATTCTTAATTTTGTAGGAGAAGATAGAGGAATGGAAAGGGGTACAAACTTGCTCATACTCAGCAACTTCTTTTTGTTATCTCTCCGTATCTTTTATAAATATCACCAGGACCACACACGGCAAGTTTAATTGGGCAATTCGTGATTTTGTAGGGGAAAAAGGAATGGAAAGGAGTACAAACTTGGCTTGTGGCGTTCATGTCCGACCTAGTTCATATGAACGAATCAGCAAATTGAACGATTCGGACTTTTAAATTTTTTTAAATTATTTCGTTCATCGTTCACTGACTTTTACTGTTTACGATTAAAATAACTAAAATTTGTTTAAGTTAAAATGTAGCAAAATTTTATTGCAGACAAACATAAAAAATTGATGGTTAATTTAAAATCACATATGCTTAAATTCAATAATCAGTTGTAATAATATATCATTATAAAGGTATTATGGTGTATAAAAAATACAATGAACGAAAGTCATAAGTTTGTTGTTACAGTGTCCGAAATTAACGAAAACCAATAATATCGTACAGTGTCCGAAACGTACGATGAACGAAAATCAAAAGTCATCGTACAGTGTCCGAAATGAACGATGAACGATTAAAATGACCTAGGTCATTTAAGTGATTTCAAAAATCTGAACGATGCAGTGAAATGAACGATCATGCCCAAGTCTAGTACAAGCTTGCTCCTACTCGGCAATTCCTTTTTGTTCTCTCTTCGTATCTTTTATAAAGATGTAAAAAAAAGAAGACAGTAGCTTGAGGCTGAATGAATGACTGAATAAGAATGCTACAAATGAAACAAAATTGCTGTTTGTAGACACAGCGGCAATTTTAAAAGAGAATTGAGAAAGAATTGCCCAACTAAACTTGCTGTGTGTGGTCCTGGTCATATGAGAAGGGTCAACTTTAGGAAAATAAAATTAACTCTTTTAAACATGCAGTAAATAATACAACTGCAGTCAGCGCTATTATTTTTACCGGCACTGTATATCTACGAACATACTGATTAAAAATTTAAAAACTAAAAATGTAAAAAAAAAACACAAACCTAATCGCACACATTCACTCTTTAAATACTTAAAAAAGTGCAACAAAAAAAACTTACCGGCCATGACAGTTTAACAGATTGCTGGACACAAAAAAAGTAGAATTGTTTTTAAGCCAAATCCAAAAATGTATATATGTTGATGTAAATGGATAGAAGAAACTGTAGACAAATACTTTTACAGCAGGATATTGGGAAAAAGGGCAGAAAAATTTGATTATTTCTACGGTATTATATATATATAATTTTTGGTAACACTTTATTCTTTTTGTTTATTTCTCTACGTCTTCTTAATTCTCTCGTTTTACTTCGAGGACTTTTCATTAACATAAATGTTAACAGTACTGTTATTTTTATTTTTACTGCCCGCGAAATAGAAATAGAATACAAATTGCACTGTTACAACTATATAACAAAATTTAAATTGCAAAAGAAAAACAAATTTACTTTATAATGTTTGCAATTTTTCTCTTTTTTACCCGACTAATTTCATTATTATGTACTTTTTTATTATTGATTTTTCTTTAATTTTTTTCTTTGCGTTGTTTCAGAATGTCTTTTTTTTCGTTTAATTGCGATCATATTAAAGCAGAATTGCCAGATATTTTAATTTGCTATTTTATTAACAGATAACTTTTATATCCATGTGTGTGTATTACATATTTAAAAAATTAAGTGACAAATAACATTTAAAAAAAATCAAGATCCAGTCGTCATAAATTTGTTTTCTATATAAAATACTTCTAAATTTTTGATATCTAATGTGACAATTTGAAAGAAACATTTTTACTTAAAAAATTGCATTATTATTGATAAGAAAACACATCAAAATAACTTATTTTCAGAAAAAAAAAACAAATATTAATGCCTGTGTACACATATTTTTAATAGGTATCATTATTATGATAATTTTGAGCCAATAAACAAAGCAGTGAATTATCGGAATTGTATTTAATCTTCGTATTTAGTTCTATTTACACTATAATGTTGAGTAAAACGACTTGTTAAAAAAAATTTAAATAAAATGAAAATATATACATCAATACATAAGAAAATACGGATAGAAATTTGAGGGTCGTATAACTCTCGCCATTTTTAGAAAATTTTCTAAGCGATTACACTTTTCATTGAATCAGTGTTGAATTTTTGCATACGAACAAAGAAATAACAAAAACAGGTGACAAAATCCAATGCAAATCTTAAAGATTGTATTATAGTGTAAAAACCCCACCTGATTTTAAGACAGCTGTATACCATTTGATTTTGCTATTTCAAAATCCTATGAAAATCTTAAAGCTTGTACAGTGTAAAACTCAACCCGCACAATTAGTAAATAGCAAGTATTTATTTTTATTTCATTAAAAAAATCTGGCAACACTATTAATAAAAAGCAATTCTATTCAACAGCGGCGCCTAACCTTCAGGATGTATAGATGTAGAAACAATTATGTACAGAGGTATATCGAATTTAAATTTATTTTCTTTTTAAAAATTTTATAAATTAAGTGATTTTTGCGTAAGTTGTGATTCAATAGTACTCAAAACAGCCGCGTGACTTATAAAATAATATAACTAGTAAATTTGCTAATTTTTAGTTTTAACAACGATGGATATTTTTATGTCAAGCATATTCATTCTTTTAATCACACTTTATCTAAAATATTGAGTTAATTTTATATAAGAAAAATCAAGTTAAAAAGAAAAAATATGAGAACTACAACCACTGCTGAACAGAATGCAAAAAAAGAAACACGGAAAAATGACGGACACATCTCGCGTTTAAAAAGAATAAAAAACCTAATTCACAGCGAAATCAGAAAAAAACCCCAAATAAATGCTGCCTAAAAATTTTACAAATATAAAATTTTTTATAAAATTACTGTTCTCTAATTGTAGAAAAAAATAATATAGAACCAATATTTATTTTAAAACGCATAGAACACGACAAAAATTCACAAGTTTCAATTCCTTTTGTACGTTTTAACTCTTGTTTTTACTATTTTTTTAATTCTGTTTAACGCCGCTGTTACTTATGCAATTTAATTTTATTGCGTTTTTATATTTCTTTTTACATTAAATTATTCACAGTTATTTTTAACTTTAACCATATTTCTTGAACATAGTTAATGCATATGATAGATTTATAAAAGAATTTTTATTTAAGTTTAAAAAAACAAAATTTATCTGTACGCTTCTTCGTTTTAGAAAAATGAACTAAAAATGCTTTACAACCGCTTCGTGATTTTTTATTTCTTTTGCTCCGTTTGTGCATGTGTGTGTGTGTTTTCAGGCGAATTCATCTTGACAGCAGTGATGGCACAAGACTTCAATGTTTGACATTTTTGCACATGAACACATAGCTGCCAGATTGGCGAATTATCAACATTCAACCAAAGAAACATTTAAGATGAATCAATAATAAATATGAAGTTAATGATAAACAACATATTTTTACAATGTGCGTTTCGTAGTATTGACAAGCTTTGTAGTTTATTTTGATGTCAATTCGAAAAAAAAAATATGTACTTATAAATTTGTTTTAATTTATTTCTGTGTTTTGTAGATTTTTTACTATAGGTATTGCAATATATTTTATGGAATAACATTTCATAAAAAAGAACATAAAGAAGTAAACATAATAAATATGTTTACATAGAATAGTCATCAAAAATTTAAAGCATTTTAGAATTAAGTAAAACCTATGGAATAATATTTCTTAAAAGAAAAAAAAACTAAAAAAAGTATATATAATAATGTTAATTAGAAGCGTTGTATAATAAAGTAAAGGTGTGAGAAGTAAACCTAATAATTATATTTAATATAGAATAGGCTGAAAAAAATGGTAAACAAACATTTTTAGAATTTAGCATAAAAGAAAAGAAAATTTTAATAAAGGTGTAAGTTAATGAAGCAAGTTAACGTGTTGCTTGGTGGTTAACATTAAAACTAAGTGTTTTTATTTCTTTTTGCAAAAAATACCCCAGAACAATTCGCTTACAGTAAAAATACAGCGTTGCCGCTAATAAATTTAACTTCAATTAGTCAATCCTGAAAGAAAAACAAACCACAATACGAAAAAGGGGAATAAGTAAATCGTGAAAAAACAAGTTTGTCTCAACAATAATGGATTCCTGCGACTTTGTTTACCCCGCAAGCTTCTCTACCCTTCCCAACCACAAATGCTGTAGCTGACTTATGTCGTTATTAATAAACCCACAGTGCAGAGGGTAATATTTTGCTTGTGAAAAATTCTCAAACCACAGTAAGATAGAAATATATGTATATATGTAATATGTATATGTAGAAAAAATTTAGTTTTGTATACACAAAAAAACAGAAATTAAAAAAATTTTGACATTTCAATAGCATAAGATTTTTGACATTCTAATAGCACAAAACTCTCCAAAACAGAATATATCTTTGTCACTATCTTTATTGACATTTTAGCAAATTTTCAAAGCGAAACGAGAAAAGGAGTATAAAGGATAACAAAAATAAACAAGTTGCTTAAATTTAATTTAATTAAGTATTTCTTGCGTTATGGGGGCTTTATACTACAATACAAGTATTAAGATTTTGCAGCTGGACTTGCAAGGAAATTCTTTTGCAAGTAAATTTTTGGCACTTGCAAAAAGCTAAACGTCAAAAAGACAAACAGTGTTACCCAGTAAAAAAAAAATTGATAAACATTTCTGTATTGTTATAAAAGGATGACTTATATATTAAAATTTTTTCCTTAAAATAAAAAGGAATTGTAATAATTTTATTTGGAAATCAAAAGCTTAACATAATATTAATCCTTATTTCTGCTTAATTCCAGAATTGTGTTGGTTTATTTGAAATTTATTGTTTTTCTCATGGTATTCTCAAGAGTTATTTATTCAGTACAATAAGTACCGAATATATATTATATATTGTAATATTATAAGTTTATTTTTTTTGGAACTTTTTTGAGATGTTAAAAGTTTTTCTTCCCAAATTAAAGTTTTTTGGAAATTTGTATACCTATCAATAGTTTTTAAATATTTGTTTAAAATAATTATTATATATTTTAAAACTTCACTATTTTTCATTTATATCAAAAACTGTGCAAAGTTATAGTGTTTTCAGACTGAGTGTATTTACCATACAAAATGACTTTCATAAATTATATTTTGGAATTGAATTTATGAAATACAACACTGAAAATATATTTTTTAACAATTAAAATTCTATTTATATACGGATTTCTCTAAAAATTGGTACATACGCACCTTAAGTAATAAAGGACCGGCCCGGGCGAGTAAAAATAAAAATATTTTCAATATTTTCTAAAGAAAATATATTCAACGGCAGCGGCAATTAAAAAATTTTTTGAACGAAAGAGAAAGACAATGTGAGTTCCGCAATTGTATTTACAAAAATCCACACGTGCTATGTAAAAAGTTTGTACAAAATAACGTATCAAATACATTTATATATATGAAAAATTTATATAATTTTGTACGAATTGTTAAATTCTTAATTTAATAAATTTGCAGTGTGAAAGCAAAATCATCTGGTACTTAATATTAAATTCAGCACTTAACATTCAGTCTGAAAACAATATTATTTTATTCTTTTTACTACCTTTTATTGCAGAAATGGTTATTATTTGCTTACTCCATGCTACATACAACTTTGTTTTATGGTTTTTATTTTGAATAGTAAATTTGTTTTCTATTCACATGCAAAAAATTGTTCCGTTATTTTAGCTGAATTTACTTAACCAACTCATAATTAAAAAATTAATGCCTTACACATTTATTTCTTTTTAATATATAAATCTATGTTTGTTATTTAAGATGTATAAATATTTAAGGTACTGACTCACTATCCCACTTAGTCGTACGATCTGTCTAAAAACGCATGTGTGCTAAAAAAGTATGATAGTGTGTATTGAACAAGCAGAATTTTTGACAGGTCTGTCCGATTTTTTAATGTTATGAAAATTTTCATAAAATAAATTTTATCTGTGCGATCAGATGTGCATTTTCTATGTTCAAGGCAGAAAAATAGCAACAATACCAAGCTTGTGTTTTATTTATACAAATTTTTAGGTTATTTTTCATTTTACATATTTGTAAAAAAAATATATTCCGGCAAAGAAGAAAATGAATACTTTTAAAAGTATTAAGGTGAGTAAACATATGTTTTTGCATCTTTTTTTGTATAATAGTGTGGCATAAAGTTCGCCATTTTAAAGCGATTTCTTCAAGTAGGACAGAATTCTGTCACACATTATTTTGACATAATCGTACAATCGTGTAGAATAGTGAGTCAGTACCTTTAGCAAGGAATGGTAAAGGCTTGTTTAGGTGAACGTTGTTGAAAACGTCCGTCGACGTTAAAACGTTTGTGTAGTTATAGAACATTTAAAAACGTGTCATATGCTTTTCACATAAGAAAACAAATAAAAAAAAATTTTTTACAAAAAACTGTATCGCACTTTTTGTTGTAGTGTTTAATTACTAAATATTGTTGTTTTTAGTTGGTTTTTGTTTTTTCTAAAAAAAAGTTTTAAGCACTTTAATTATTTAAACTTTCGTTCAGGCTCGTACACGCATCACTTTTTTTTCAATACAAAACTACTCTGTCTTAGCTGTGCATAAACGTCCCGTAAAAACGTTGCTAAATTCTATTTTATACAAATTTTGACGTACCATCAACGTGACATTTGTTTTCAATAAGGACTTTCATTGCTTTTCATATAACAAAACGGATCAGCTGGTAACGAAATCTTAAGAAAAAGTTTTATAAATGTAATTTATAGAACATTAAGTAACATTTTGTGTATTTAGAAAGTATTTATTGAAACAAAATAAATATTTGTTATGTTCATTGTAAGTACATAATTTCATTAAATTATGAAACAAACTGAATGTTTAATTTAATTTTTATAAACACATATTCGAGCACTGGTAAATACGTATTTCCTATAGATATGCGAATAAAGTATTAATACTGTTTAAAAATTGAACGTATCGCAAGCTGCCATATTTCATTCGAAATGTTAATCCCAGACACACGTAAGCCAATAAGCAAACCAACAAATACATCATTGCCAGTACTCTTTTTTAGACCAGTTCATTTATCCGTAATAACTTAACTCTTTCTAACTACGTATTATTCTATACGTATGATTAATACTTTTTGTCTGGTAAAAATTTCATTTCGGCTTACAATATATATACACAATTAATTTTAATTTTAAAGCTAAAATTGTAAAATTCGTGAAATATATAAATTATTTAAATACGGTACAGCGCTGTAGCTGGTTGTAATATTTAGTACTAATAACTCAAAGGCGCGTGAAATAAGTTGTGTTTAATTTCCGATTGACACTACTATTCAAAAGCTATTGTTAAGTTTTTGTTTTTTGAAAAAAGTGGAATTCGGTGCAAATACAAAGTGCAGCGCAAAATTAAAAAAACTCTTCTTCCAAGTACAGATGTTTTTTTTAAATTATGACTACAAATTCAATAATTTTTCGAAAATTACAAATAATTAACACGTAATATTATTAAAAGTTTTACATAAACAATTTTATTGGTTAATATATGTAAATAAATGAACCAAATAAAAATACCAAAACAAAACTATAGAAACACTCTTTTTATTTACAGAATTAACTTGAAAATGCTAATTAATTTTATTAGCTGTATTATTTACAATAAAATGTTTCACTTCTAACACACTGGGAATCTTCTTTTTTGTTATTCTTACTACAGTGAAGGGTTTTCATTACATACATAATTGCCTTTGGATCGACCAGTAGCGTTTTATTTTTGACGCATTATGGAAATAGCATGTACTCGTAAGTTTAAAATTATGGCACTAATTTGCATGTTTCCATAAATAAATCAACAAGTGTTAATTGCTGAAAAAATAAATTGATAAATAAACAAAATTAATTTTTAATGTAAGTCTTTCTATATAAACATCTGGCGTATTCAAACATTGAAAACATAAATTACCTAAATATTTAATAGAGATAATTTATTTTTCATTGATTCACAGTTATTGTTTTTCAAATTTATAAAATATATTTTTTATTTATTGACTCACTTTTCCGACAACAGTTATTTTGTATACTATTTTTTCATTATTTAATTTCTCAGAATGGGTATTTTCTTCCGACGAAAGAAATTGAAATAATTATCATGTTTTTTCAAAATTCTTTAATTTTTTAAGTTTTTCAAAACAGTAAAATGAATAAAAATTTCTCAAAAATAAAATGTTTTTATTACAAATAATATTTTTTCGGCTACTGTGTGTGGATGTATGCACATATCTATGTAATGCTAGGTACAGATTATGCAACATGTTTACGCAAAGCGTTTTTCGTTCAGGTTGCATATTTTAATACAAACACTGTAACCAACAATTAAACCACCAGCAAATATCAAAATATTTTGATATTTTTGAAATGTCAAATGTAACACGACTACACACTAGGTAACCAAAATGCCTTTGTCTGGTGTACATACGAGTATTAAAGTGCTGCACAAGTATACTTGAAACAGCTTTCAAGCATCATCCCTGATTTCAAATACTGTCAAGCACTGTTCTATCGCATATCAGAAAAAAAAAATACTACAGTGATAAAATGTTTTGCAGTACTGTAAAAATTAGAACCACTAGACATAGAACAAATAGAACACAAATACACTAGCACAAAACTGAACATAACAATAACGCAGTAGGAAAAGAAACACGACGACAGCAGAACTCTTCAGAATTTCGCTGTATTCACACATTCATAGGTAATAGACTTGTGCTCCGTAATTCATTTTAGTGAGCGCTTTTCTTAGTTCAAAAATTAAAAAGGAATAGTTCGTTCATTTAATCTTTTGTATCTTTATCACTTATAAATACTTTTGATTTTAATTGAACGTTCTTTATTATGTAAAATGATATCGAATAGTGGTTAAAGGAATTTTTTACGAAAATAGAAAGCAAAACAACAAAACAAAATTCGAAAAATTTTTAAATTTAGTTTTCGATTTCTTTAATTCAAAAAGTATTTAAGTCACTATGGCTAAAAAAATTAAGTTTTAATTTTAAAATTTTAAAAATAAGCTTTTTAGCACGCATAATACATTTTCTCTTCTTCAGTTTATTTGTTTTAAGTACCATTTCGTCATTGTTTTCGTTTAAGTTTAGTTCGTTCGTTCATTTAAAATAAAGAGCAAGAGAATGAACTATAGGAATGCGTGAATAGTACAATGTGAATAGTTCGTTCGTGTACTACCCAAGCCTAATAGATATGTACCAGTATGTACAGTAGAAACTCGATTCTTGTACATACTCGGTACTTACAAACCTCGTTTCATGCAACACTAAAATTTTTGTCATTACGTAATCAGTAGTTGCAACATTCCTTTACAGATTTTTTAAAAGTCATAAAGATGACTTTGACCAAATTCAAAATGAATTTTCTTTGATGCAAAATAAACTCTCTAAGTTCGGTGAATTATTTACAAAATTCACGAACTTGGACAAATTTGCTAGAGCTCAAGATGAAATGTCCTCGATAAATAAAAATCAATCTGAATTACCATCAACGGGAAACACCACTGAAAATATTAATTATGCCCCTGTGCCATCTTCATCTCTTAATGTCATTTCCCAACAAGCTGTTGGTGGATTATCACTAAATGTTGATAATGGTATGGAAAATGTAAATTTTTTGGATGCGATTTCAACACCGGTGATGTCTCCGAGTATACAACACAACGATGCAAGCCTACAAAATAATTATCAGGTTGCAGGCAATAGTCAAACCGTCCTTAACCCTACTCACAATCCGTTAAGAGCTGTTCCACCTAGAAAAGCTATTTTTGTTTCTCGATTAGCTAGTGATACTACGGTCAATGATGTAGAATATTATATAAAATCAAAGATTGGATCTGGAGCTGATATCACGACGTTCAAGTTTAACTTTTCGCAGCCAAGAGAAATATCGTCTTTCAAAGTCATTATTCCTGACAACTTTTTTGAAGTAATTCTGAGCTCAGATTTCTGGCCTATGAACACATTAGTACGGGAGTTTACATACAGGGAAAGACAACATACAGCCGTTTACTTACCCTCGCGTGCTACCAATCTTTCAAAAAACTAAATGTTGATTCTAAATTATCCTTAATTTACCAAAATGTTCGTGGCCTAAACACTAAACTATCTTCTCTGTACATCGAAAGTTTCAGCTTTAATCATTCTGTTATAATTTTTTCTGAAACTTGGCTCACTGAAAGTGTATTGGATAATGAAATTTTCTGTGACACCTATCAAATTTTTAGATGTGATCGTGGTGGTAATAGAAAATCAGGTGGTGTTTTGATTGCAGTACTGAATAGTCTTCCAGCTGAGCTGTTAAATCATGATATTTCATCAAACATTGAATTCATTGCTGTACAAATAAAATTATACAACAAAAACATGTTCATTACTTGTTCCTATATTCCACCGTCATCATCTCATCTTGTGTACACTGAACATGCTAATGCTATTAAATATATTACCAGTAAAACTAAACCTAACGACTTAATGATTGTTGTTGGTGATTTCAATATGCCGTTTTTAAAATGGGAAATTTCATTGGAAGAGGGTTTCTTTATCCCAACTATCTTAAGAAACAATCTTGGTCATGAGAAATTATTAAATACCTTATTTGATCTATCTCTTAACCAGCTAAATGGTATTTTCAATGATCATGGGAAATTACTGGACTTGCTATTTGTCAGTGATTTATCAAATATTGTTGTGAATCGTGTGCCACCAGTTACTAAGCCTGAAGATCGCTATCATCCAACCTTAGAAGTTCATATATTTTTAGACTCAAATTTAGTGCGTGATGTTCCTGATACAAATGAAAAAGTATTTTGCTTTAAGAATGCTAACTACAATCTACTAAAAAGTTTTTTAATCGGTACTAACTGGAACGATTTATTATTATGCTCGAATGCTACAATGGATGAAATAGTTCATCGGTTTTACGATAAAATTTGGTCCCTGATGGATTTATGTATTCCAAAACGCACTGTTTATAAATTTAGTGGCCCACCTTGGAATACAAAACATTTATCCAGAATAAAAAACAAGAAGAATAAATTCTATAGAGCCTATAACAAATCTGGTAAATTAATTGATTATAGAAAATATGCAACTGTACGTGCTGACTATATCTATTTAAATAAAATCTATTACTCTCGCTATTTAAGTAAAATGCGAAATATTTTTAAGTCCAACCCAAAATCCTTTTACAACTTTGTTAACTCAAAAAAGAAGTCTGCCAAATTTCCAACCGTGATGCATTTTCGAGATCAACAGTCTTGCGACAACCTTCATATTAGTAACATGTTTGCTGACTTTTTCTCCACAACATATTCAGATGCTGACTATGATGACTCTGCGGATTATCCATTTTTGCAATCAACAAACCGAGTAATTTCAATTCCTTTCTTTGATACTTCTTCCGTCATGCTTAGTTTAAAGAAGCTGAAATTCTCGTATAAAAGTGGGCCTGACAATGTTCCTAGCTGCTTCCTAATAAATTGTGCTGAGGCATTGGCTGCACCTTTGACAATTATTTTTAATTTGTCAATAAAATATGGTTATTTTCCCAAAATATGGAAAAACTCATTTATTATTCCGTTATTTAAGTCTGGAAGCAGATCTGAGATTGCTAATTACCGTGGAATTGCTAAGCTTAGCACTATTCCGAAGCTATTTGAAAAACTTGTAACAGAGCACATTCAACATCTTATATCATCTTTTTTGTCACCGCATCAACATGGATTTCGTAAAGGTTGTTCAACAGTAACCAACTTACTTGAATTAACAACTATTGTAAATCGTGGCTTTATTCAACAAATGCAAACAGATATTGTATATACGGATTTTAGCAAGGCTTTCGACAAAGTGAATCATAAGTTACTGTTAAAAAAATTGGACGTTTTTGGTTTTTCATATAACTGCACTAAATGGATGGAGTCGTATCTAACAAATAGAACCCAATCTGCTCGTTTTAAAAACGCTTCTTCTAAAATGATAAATGTTTCGTCTGGTGTTCCACAAGGTAGCCACTTAGGGCCTTTGCTGTTTACGGTCTTCATAAATGATCTTCCGAACATAATTGTACATTCTAATGTCTTATTATATGCTGACGACGTAAAAATATTTCTAAGTTTAAATAAGTACCATGATCATATTTTACTTCAAAGAGACTTGGATGCGTTCCAAAACTGGTGTAACATAAATATGATGGGGCTAAATCTAAAAAAATGTAAACATGTTTGCTTTTATAGAGGTAATCACATGAATTTAAACTTTTCGCTAGGTAATCATACGCTGGAAAAAGTTGATTCTATATTAGATCTTGGTGTTTTATTGGATGCCAAGTTGAATTTCATTCAACACATTTCTATGACTGTAAATAAGGCTCGAGGCGTTCTCGGCTTTATAAAACGATGGGCAAAAGAATTTAGCGATCCGTATATAACAAAACAACTTTATATTTCACTTGTGAGACCTGTTTTAGAGTATGCGTCGGTAATTTGGGATCCTACATACAACATACATGACAAAACGATTGAATCAGTACAAAAGCAATTTCTGTTATTCTGCCTTCGAAGTTTACATTGGAATCCCCTTAATCTCCCGTCATATAATAGTAGACTCGCTTTAATTAAATTACCAACCTTAAAAAGCCGGAGAACAATGCTAAATGTCACTTTTCTCCTAAAACTAATGAATGGGGATATTGTATCCGGATTTCTACTAAGCAACATTTCCTTCAATATACCGCAACGCTATTCACGCCATTATGAGTTACTTTCTGTTGAATATTTTAGAACAAACTACGCAAATGCTGATCCTTTCAGAAAAATATGCTATCAGTTCAATAAATTAAGTAATTGTATTGACTTTTCGTTAAATATCAATGTCATTAAATGTAAAATTATAATGTATTTAAATAGTTAAACTTTATTGTATTATATGCGTCTGTAAGGATAAATTGTCCATAGACAGAAATAAATAAATAAATAAATAAATAAACATGTTTTTTTACGTGTGTATATTTTATTGTTTGTTTGTTCGCCTCTCACATAATATTATGTTAATCAAGTTTTGTATTAAATAATATACGACTTAACTAATCAACAATGACATGACATACTTATAATTACGAGACAGGCAGAAAGCAAGAGAGTGAAGTTGTGTTCGAGACGTGGAAGAAGTATGATCAGTCATCAAACCGCTTACGGAAAAGAGTTGTGCTTAAGACGGACAAAGAGTAGATCGGTAGTCAAGCATTGTATAAAATATTAAACCGGTTACCGAAAACTTTACAAGTGTATTAAACGAAATTAAAACTAAACATTTTTTAATTTATTTGTATGAAAAATTTGAAACTTGCAGCAACCTTAAAACTTGCACCAACCTTAAAACTTGCACCAAACTCTGTACCTCGTTTCTATAACTCTCGTATCGAGAAAATTTTCACAAGAAACAATAGAATTGAACAAAAAACAATGAGAATTGAAACAAAATGTCATTTATTACACATGTGTTTCTGTAATTTTTCTTTGTGACAGTTTTGTAATTTTGACGTACTTTATTGGAAAAATATGAGTACAAGTGTTTCTGTAACAAAATTTTGCGAAAAAAGTCTCACTAGAACTGTCAAAACATCTCACATTTTAAAATGCATAAGAGAAGGGTGCGAAAGTAGTGAAAAAATGAAAATTAATAAGCTTAAAACGTTTAAATTAATAAATTACCTAAAATAAATGAAGTCGAATATTTTTGGTAGCTAAATATTGAAATTTTATGTGTATTCCTTGTTAATAAATTTTCTTCTTTTTTTTTTTTTGTGCGGCATAGAAAATTTACAGATGTGATGGCATCGCACCATTTTGAAATACTTTTATTCACATTTTGTACTAACAAAATTTGTAACAAACAAAAATGTCATGTAGAAGTACGAGTACATTCATCTTATATAAATTCCTCTTTTTGTTGACACTTTACATTGTATTTGGAAAATTCCAATAAAGACGTAACAGCTTTCCATTTTCGCAAATTAAACTACAGAAACACTTTTTACTCATAAATCGAAAAACGGTGGAATTTTTTGTTTCACACTTTTCGATGTGAGAAGTTCTCGCATATAGTTACAGAAACGAGCCACTGATTTCATTGCGAGCAAGAATCGAGTTTCTACTGTATTTGTTTATAAAGGATGTCCCAACAAGAACGCAAGATTTAAATTTTAAATAAATGACTGATGCAGCAATTGAATTGTTTCTCTGGCTGTATGACATGTGGCGCCGTCTTGTTGAAACCACATTCAGTTCTTCAATTCTAGGCAAGAAAAAACTGGTTATAATTTCACGATACCGAACACCATTGACTGTTTGCGCTTGACCTGCCTCATTTTCATAAAAAAAAGGTCCAATGATTCATCCAGTCCAAAAACCACACCACCGGTGACACGTTGAGGATGCATTTGCTTCTCGTGAATCATTCGAGGATTTTCCTCACCCCAAATGCGACAATTCTGCCTATTGACGAAGCCATCAAGATGGAAATGGGACTCGTCACTGAAGATGATTTTATCAGCATTTTCATGTTGTCTCTCCAATACGCAATTAACGAACTCCCTTCGCTGTCCATGGTCATTTTTTACTAACTTCGTACTTTCTACTAGCAAACAATAACAATTGCTCAAATGTCAAACAATGACACTTCGAATGGCGCCAAATTTAAATCTTGCGTTCTTGTTCGGACACCCTTTATATGTGTACTTTCACAGCCACATGCTATTTTTTATACGAATGGGACAAAGCGTCTTTCATTAATATGTATCTGCTTTGTTTTTTTAATGGAAACTTTTAAACTAAATATGTATGTGTGTAATGTTTGTGAACACATACACCACGCCAAACACATGCCTAATATGTTTAGTCACGCTTGTGTTGACTAAAGCAATATGTGTCGATGTATGTATGTATATACATGCATGTATAATTGTAAGTAATGCAAGGTACCTGAAAGAAAAGGAGTTTTGCTTTAAAAGAGCTAATTACTACCTACTAAATCAATTATTTAACGATACTGACTGGAACGACTTATTATTATGCCCTTACTCTACGATGGATGAAGTTGTTCAGTGATTCTACAATAGAATTTATTCTCTGATGGATATATGTGTTCCTGTAGAGTGTCATCTTACAGGGTAAATGGTCCACCTTGGAATACAAAACAGTTGTCCAGAATTAAAAATAAGAAGAATAAGTGCTACAAAACTTATAAGAACTCTGGGAAACTTGTCGACTATAGCAAATATGCATCTGCACGAGCTGAATACACTGCATTAAATAACATGTATTATTTGAAATATGTATATGAGTAAAATGCGAAATAGTTTTAAGTCTAATCCTAAAGGCCGGGTTATGCGAACGTTGAAATGCAGAAATATATAAATGTAAAAATGTAGAAGTCAGCTGATCGTTTCTGCTATATGGAAAGCAATGCAAATGCTTAGCTGACTAAAATGTAACGTAGCAATCTGTTGAAATTAGAGTTTCACGTAACAAAATTTAGCAGTGATGGGATGTATGCGTATTGAGTATGTTTTGTTTTTTTTCTTCTTCTTTGTTTACTATAGAAAACACATGATACGTTTCTACGTTTCTATAGTTGAGCTCTACATTTTTACATTTCAACGTTCGCATAACCCGGCCTTAAGTCTTTTTACAATTTTGTTCATTCGAAGAAAAAGTTTACTCAGTTTCCAACTATGATGAAATTTTTAAATCAAACGTCCAGTGATAGCTTTCATATTATTAACATGTTTGCTGATGTTTTCTCCACAACATATTCCGATGTCAACTATGATGACTGCAGTTTACCCATCTACGGTCATCAAATCACGATATATCAATTCCTTTTTTCGATTTGTCCACAATTATTCTTAGCTTAAAAAAGTTTAAGTTTTCATGTAAAACTGGACCTGATAATGTTCCTAGTTGCGTCTTAAAAAATTGTGCTGAGGCATTGGCTACACCTTTAACAATCATCTTTTATATGGTTACTTTCCTAAAACATGGAAAAATTCATTTTTTATTCCGTTGTTTAAGTCTGGAAACAAATCCGAGATTGTTAATTATCGGGGAGTCGCTAAGCTTAGTACTATTCCAAAGTTATTTTAAACGCTTGTAATAGAACATTTGTCACATCATATATCATCTTTTTTGTCACTTAATCAGCACGGCTTTCGTAAGGGTTGTTCAACAGTAACTAATCCACTGGAACTGACAACCTTGGTAAATCATTATTTTGTACAACGGTTGCAAACGGATATTGTATATACGGACTTAAGTAAAGCATTTGACAAGGTGAACCATAAATTATTGTTAAAGAAATTGGATTTAATAGGCTTTTATTATAATTGCATTAAATGGCATATTTACTAAACAGAACTCAAATTTTTCTTCTAAAATGATAAATGTGTTCCACAAGGTAGCCATCTTGGGCCTTTGCTGTTTACCATTTTCATCAATGATCTTCCTGACATAATCAAATATTCAAATATATTACTATATGCTGATGATGTAAAAATTTTCCGTAGCGTTAATAAGTATGCTACTTCAATATGATTTGAATGCGTTTCAATTATGATGTAACACAAACTTGATGGAGTTGAATCTGAAAAAATTTAAGAATATGTATAGAAGAAATTATAGGAGATTAAGCTTCTCACTTGGCAATCACACTTTGGAAAAAGTTGATTCAATTTTAGATCTTGGACTGTAAATAAAGCTCGTAGTGTTCTTGGTTTTATTAAGCGATGGGCCAAGAAATTTTCCGATCCGTATGTCACCAAGCAACTGTTTGTTTTGCTTGTTAGGCCTGTTTTAGAATATGCCTCTGTAGTATGGGATCCTACGTACAAAACACATGAAAATATGATTGAATCAGTACAAAAGCAGTTTTTGTTATTCTGTCTCCCCAGCTTACGTTGGAGCCTACTCAATCTTCCATCATATAGTAGCAGACTCGCGTTAATTAAGCTGCCTTCTTTGAAAAGTCGGAGAACTATGTTAAATATATCACTTATAATGAATTTAATTAATGGAAAAAATTTGTTCTGGATTTTTACTCGACTACGTATCTTTTAATAATCCTCAACGCCCTACTCGTCATTATGAATTGCTGTCAGTTGACTATTTTAGAACAAACTATGCCAATGCTGATCCATTTCCGAAAATATGTACTGAGCTTAACAGACTAAATCGACTTATTGATTTTTCTTTAAATTCTAATAATTTTAAGTGTAGGTTAGGTTAGGTTAAACAGGGCGCCTGAATAAGAAGCTGGGCTCACTTGGGTCCTCTGACGTGGTCTCTTTGTGATACATGTATAGAGTAAAAATAGAGAAGAGAAAGGATAGTAATAGAAGAGTGAAGGAAAGGAAAGGAAAGGAGATAGAGAAGACAGATATAGAAAGAAAGAGAGTGACTGAGTCCGTCACCGAAACCAGCCGCTACTTCTAACGAAGCCATGCAGCATGTCGACCCTTACATTCGACAGCGCACTGAGACCCTGCAGACGTCGCTCACCGAAGTGGATCATGCGTCGCCCCTCCACGGCCGGGCAACGGCAGAGAAGGTGTTCCACAGTCTCCTCCTCGTCCTGACAACTTCTACAGTAGTCGTTATATCGCAATCCCATTCTCCTAGCATGGTTGCCAAAATTGCATTGTCTTGTTACTACAGCCACCACATTTCCCAATCGGGCTCTTTGGAGTCAGAACAAATCTCTACTGCGACTGCTATCCAGCCTAGGCCAGATCATCCTCGCTGTATTACACGTCCATTCGTCTCTCCATCTGGACTGTGCCCTTCGCAAGAATATGCTCAATTTTAAGTGTAAGTTTATATTCTTTTTAAATAATCAATAATATTTGTTTTATATGTAAACACATATATATTTTATCATTGTCGTTAATTACTCAATTTTGTTTTATATTGTTATATACGCTTTAAACTGTCTGTAAGGATATCCATAGACTTTAATAATAAATAAATAAATAAATAAATACTTCCTTTCCGCTAGTGTACATACCAAGAATGATCAAATACAAGATTGCGACATCACAAACATAAATTTAAATTTTCTGCGAATGTAGCACAAGTGACGTCACATGCTGATAATGTGACGCACTTGTCAACCATTCAACGTCAATCATGAGTATCTCTGTGTATTTTTTAAAAATGGACGTCACACGTATACGTTGTGTGTGAATTTGACGAAAATGAAAACTAGTTTGATTTTTGCTCAAAATTTGCTGGTCTGTCACCCCTTCTGTAATCATCATGTCACAATTCCGATCGGATTGGCTTTAATTCCGTAGTTGCAATTTCGATTGAAGTAATTTTATCTTCTATAGATTCCGATCGGAATTGCTAATTACCAAAAACGCGAACAAATCACTATTTGGGTTAAGTATGGTAGCTTTACATAAGTATATCAAAACAGATTTTATCTTGTGCTGAATTTCTATGCTTTCCTCTTAAATAATAAAAAAAAGTTTTAAAGAAATGTTGGCACTTTTAAGTTTAATTAATTTAATTTTTGGTTTAATAAATTTAAAATGTATAATTGGTAAATTTTGTATAAAATATTTGTATATGTAATAATTTTCTAATGTTTGCCAAGAAACGTTGGGAGTAATCTACTGAGGATTCAAAGTAGCGTCTGATGAAATGGTCCATATAGATATGCTATCCCCTTCGGTACTTATTGTACTGAAAAAATAGCTTATGAAAATGTCATGAGGAAAACAATAATTAATAAAAAATAAAGATTAATATTTTGTTAAACTTTTGAATTTCAAATAAAATTATTACATATACAGGTACACATTGTAGAGAAGCCCTGTGTTTTTCTTATTATTTTTGTTTTATTTTTTTTATTTTTATTAATATTATTAAGCACAAATAAAGATTAATATTTTGTTAATATATTTTTTTTAATAAAATTTTCAGTTATTTTGTTTTGTCATGCGCTTCGTTATGAAAAAAGTGGTTTGCGCGAAAAACTTGTGTAGTAACAATTCTGAAAAATTGATTTTTCATTCAGTAAAAAATGTGAACATTTTTCATGTAGTTATTAAAATTTGTAATTATTAATGAAATACATATTTAATACATAGAATTTCCTCAACATTCTCATCGGTTGTTGATGTGCTGGGGAGTACAGGGCGATCGTCGTCATTCACATCTTCTTGACCTTCTGTGAAAAGCTTGTACTACTTGTAAACATTTTTTGGCTTAAAGTAGACTAACTGTATGCCACTTTCAACATTTCAAGTGTTTTGGAGCACTTGATTCCATTTTTCACACAAAATTTAAAGCAAACTCCTTGATCTATGTTTTTTGACAACAGAAAATCGCCGAACACGCAAAACACTTCTAACTTTTATGCCTCTTACAAACAAACTAAATGTGCTATATAGCTAAAACTGCGAACAGATGTTCGAGACGAGTTTACCAACATAACAAAATAAAAAAAATTGATAATCGAATGTACGTAGCCTGCGAAATTTGAAAATTCACCTTTTTTTAACAGACCTCGTATACATACATATGTTACATGCTACGTTCGTATATTTGTATTGAAAAGAAAAACAAATTTTCGTATATTTTGTTTTCAACAAATGTACGAACAAAGTTGTCGTTCGTTTTTATTGAGCCGAGCCGTAAATATCTGTTTATACAACAAATTATTTGAAAACATTTGTAGTACAACAGTTATTTGAAGCAGAGGAACAAATAAATTCCTCACTCGCTGCAAAATTATTTATAACTCTGAATATGTGTATGAGTTGAGTTAGTGGGCAAAAACAAAACCATACCATATTTGTTATACTTATTCTCTTTCTTAACCAGTAGTAACAAATACTTATTTGTTTTGACAACACTTATAGGTGCGCTCGTGCACGTCTTTAATAGACACCCACTAAGGACCTGATTGGAGTCCGACTGTCGATATAAATGCGAATATTCCTGCCAAATATTTCATGATACCATAGCCAATCTGCTACTTGCTTTATCGCCATCAATTCAGCTTGTAGAACGTTGCATTGATCGGGGAGTGTGAAGGATATCTTAGTCTCAGACTCCTTAAAATAGACTCCACCACCAACTCCAAAACTATTTTTGGTGCCATCGGTGAAGACAATCAGAATCTCTCCTAAGGGGAAGATTCCATTGAGATTCCCGTTTCGTCCGAAATCGTGAATCCGAATTCCATCTGTAGAAAAGGTCTTGGAGTAACATAGTCAACGAGATTGGGGATCTCTCTCCAAGTACCAATTATGTCTGAATGTCCCCATGATCAATGAATCAATTCTCGCGCCGCATTCAATCGCACGGATGCAATTAGTGCTAATTTCTCAGCTGTAGACAAACTGGGAGCCAATTAAGCATCGTAATGAGTGCCTTATTAGGCATTGATCTCATTTCCACTGTAATCAGGGTGGCCATGCATCTACAAACCGTTTCAAATCGGGATCTGTTGGTAGTTGTGCTTAGTGCATTCCATCACACTGCTACTCCATCTTAAATAGCCAATGAACGTTGCGAGGATATAAACCCCAATTTGTCCCTATGGACCTCCTACAGGCATATATTGCCGCATTCGCTCTCGTTGCACTTGTCTCAACATTAGTCCTCCACGAGAGTTTTCCGTTCAGAATTACTCCCAGGTACTTTTCACTGGCAGAAAGCCTCAACTCTGAGCCGTTCAGCCTTGGCAATCTAAATGCAGGAATCTTGTATTTACGCGTGAATAGTACAAATTCCGTCTTCATCGGATTGACGCTCATTCCATTTAGCAATGGCTTTAAGCGTAGATTCCGAGATTCATTTAAAACTTGGAAGCAAATATTAAAAATAAAACACGCGATTATCTCATAATAATAAAATACGTTTTTACTCCCAATATACAACTCAGTTGAACTCAACTAGTCATAGTCAAGTTTAATTCGATTGCTATACGGACTTTGCAATAAATATTTTGTAAAATTTTCTAGCATATATTACAGCTAATCCCCTGTAAATACGTTTATTGTATATTTGTGTTAAGTTAATGGCGTTTTCTATTCTCAAAAACATTCTACTTCTAAATTATGTAATACTAGATGTGTTTACCCGGTCTCGCCCGGCACGGTCTTTAATTACATGAGTCTTTATCCTTATGTAGCAATTTTTAGATAAATCTGTTAACAAATAAAATTTTTAAATAATAAATTATTTTTTTTTTTTTTGGAAAAATGTATAGTGTAAAAATCTTGGGTGTAAAAATGGGCTTGACCGTTCAAATATTATATATTTCCTTGGAGTAGGAATACTATATGTACAGAACATGCATTTTATTTATTTAATACTTTTAAAATGTAAAAAGTGGTTTAAATAAGGATTCTTAAATTTTGTAATTTCCCGCGAAATTTTTTAAATTTTTTCTGTCATAAGAACCTTCTCCTGACAATAACAAGCACAGCAAAAAAAAATAGTTAAATCGGTCCAGCCGTTCACGCGTGATGGCGGGACCAAGGGATATAGGGATTCATTTTTATATATTTATATAGATTTTAAACAGGTTGCCTAAAACTGCACAAAGTGATGCCTTTTTTATAGTTTCAATAGAACAAAAATAAGTTTAGCATGCAACATTTTTATATGTTTACCGCTTTTAGAGCAATTTGCGAAGTCCGATTACGTTAACACAACTGACAGAAAAAAACTTTGCACCTAAAATAAAACAAAAATTAATTTTTGCTTCAAAGGCAACCAATAATGGATTTTTATGAAGAATATCTTGACGAAGAAAATGTTGAATCTCCTTTTTCATATAAATACAAATTAAATAATTTACTTAATTGCAAAAAAGGGCAGTATCTCACCCTCACTTATAAGTTGAGTGCAAAACATGCACCATTTTGGAGAACGTGATACTGATTTTAATTATTACATTTTTTTGACAATAGAAGGCAAACATTCTTGGATGGTAGAATACTCGTATATGCAACACTTCTATTAGAAAAGAAACTGCCATAAATGATTAAATCGACTTTTTTTTGTTATTGCTTATAAAAGTATGTACTCACTTTGAGGTTTTTTTGAAGTGTTCATATTTATGGCCGTATTTAACATATTTCCTATTTTTGTAAAACTAGACTGACGCATAAATGTGTTATAACGTGGTGGTAGTGGGGGTGGCGATGGTGGTAGCGGTGGTTCAGTCTCAGGTACAGGACTTTGTCTTCCCCAAAGACCCATTTTGAAAGATAAGATTTGATAAACTGTTTAGTCTGTTATTGCTGTTACAGTTGCAACTTTCTCTTTTGGAATTGTTGTCGTTATTAAAAAATGTTAAATTATTGTAAGACCCAATGGTTACAGTTTCTAAAATAAATAATATTAACATAAATATATTATAATCGAGTTATGTACACATTTTGCTTAAGCTTCTAAGTAACTTCCTGTTAAAATCATGTGAGGAATAATTATTATCTTTAGTTCAGATATTTTAATTAGAGTTTCAAAATCTTATGAACTAGATTTGGCTTCAGTGTAAATTGCCTATTACACTGAATTTTCAATGGAAACTCAAAAATGTAAAAAAAATATACTAACTTTAGTTTTGTTTTATTTATTCAAAAATAATTTTCGTTCTGTTTATTTAAAATTTATTTTATGATTAAAAAATTAAAGTTTATTCTTATCAGCAACAGCTAAAAAATTAACACAGTTCGTTCACAATAGAGAACTTTTTAATTCACACTTAAATGAAACAATTTAATAATATCATGAATGAATAATAGCAATTTGCATATTGATCGATATTTCTCTCCCCTAAATTTTCCTTTCCTTGCGGAAACAATAATACGATCCAATATTTTCGGTAGCACGCTCCAGTCATACACTTCTCTTCTTACCCTTGGATATCTAAAATGTTAGAAAATGCGCTGTAATATTTCTTCTTTTTTTTTTTAACAAATACAAAACAATTTGACAACAACTATTTGATTTTCGACGCTGTTGACATATCGGAAAAGCTGAATGCAGTACAAATCCAGTTTGATTTCATTCATTTACGTTAAAGCTAATTCATATTAAATGGAGATAATTCACAATTTAATTTGAATTAAGACTGCTAATGCAAATTAACGGCGACATCTGTCTACGCTATAACGATCATTAAAATTTTAATAACAGTCGTCGCAATAATAGTAACTTTTTTTTTTTTTTTGACTGTTGCTACATAAATATTAACTGTGTGGTTGTTGGTTTTGCTTTGGTTGGTTAATAATACAATGTATATTATGGGTTGACATCAATGTTGTCATATTTTTTTGGTAAATCTTAAAATTTCTGAGAAAAAACTATTTTTCGGGCAAAAAAATCTCTTCCTACAAATCATTGTGTTTTTAAGTTTTTTTTATTAAAAAAATGTAACTTAAATAACAAACATACATATGCTTGTTTATAAAAATTAAATTAAACATTTAGCTTGTTTCATATTTAATAGGAAATAGTGTACTTACAACGAACATAATAGTACATTTACATTAAAGCGAAATCTATTAGATATGATATAAAATCTTTTTCAAAATCTATAGTTTGCATTAGTTTTTCTTTTTTTTTGACATACGAGTACATATTAAGATTTCATTTGCGGACCAAGAACAAGCTGCACTAAATTTCATATTAATATAATAATTAACACTTATCCTTTTTTTGTGTATGTATTTCCGTCCATTTTTAAAAATTTTCTTTATTTTAATGTGTTTAATTTAATAAAAAAATTTTTTTTCATCAAAATGTCAAATTTTCTTGTGTAGTGTCGTATTTTTTGGCGTATGAACAACAAAACCACAGTTGTAATGTATGTAATATTTTATCATAAAAATGCTTGTAAAGCCTACGGACTCACTCACGCATGTGTCCTAAAAAGTATGATAGTGTGTATTGAAAAAGCATGTGTGTGACAGACTTTTTGAAAGGTCTGTTCGATTTTTTAATGTTATGAAAATTTTCATAAAACAAATTTTATCTGTGCGATCAGAGTTGCATTTTCTATGTTCAAGGCAGAAAAATAGCAACAGAACCAAGCTTGTGTTTTGTTAACCGAGCTTTTTCTGCCGCAATTGAACGAACTAGGACTAGAGGACATGTGGTTCGAACAGTACGGAGCAATGGCACACATTTCATTTTCATTTAGAAAAAAATGAGAGCCAAACAACATCGAGTGACGTTTTTACACAGTATTTTATAAAGGACCCATACAATTTTATAATTTATTTTCAAAATACTTTTATTTATGAGTAACAAACAATTTTTTTTTTAATTTAAATTTTTGGCCATTTTACTCAAAAATGTTTGCTTGGCAGTTTTTTTTTTTAACTCAGCATAATCAGTGAAGTGATCAAAAATATTTTGAAATCAGTTTTATTTTATTTTTGCAACTGGTGAAAATGTTCGCTGAACTGGCCCAGGTTGTCTGGGAAGAAGTCCAAATGTGACTGCAGGAAATGAATTTTTATGCCTATTTCATGCGATTCACGAGATGGCCATATATGTCCATCATAGTGATTTGGTGCACGACTATCAAAAATCTCGAGTTACGGGTAAAAAAAATCGGTTTTTCGTATCTTTATGAACTAATAAACCAGTAACTTAGTTGAAAATCAGCCGATTTAAAATTTCTCAGCGGATTTAGAAAGAAAACTTTTGGCCGTTTGAATGGTACATATATTATTTAAGTCAACTACCTACTCAGTAGCAAAGTTATTGACATTATCTCCCATACCGGTAACATCAAAAGTGGGCACCGAAGCTTGTCTCACAGGTAAGTGGCTGCTACAGTGGGCATCTAACTTAGAACAAGAGGCTCGTGATATAAACGTGTAGCTAAATGGTAAGTTCATACGTCAAGGTAAGAGCCCTTTCAACGAACTAGGAAACCTTGTCTCATCGTCCATCTTTTTGACTTCTACATGATTACTAAAACCAAAAAGAAAGTGAAGAAAAACAACAACCAGAAATCAACGATGACGACCATTGTTAATATGAAACATGTTACACGAATTGGATACTAGAATGTTCGGACACTATATGAATCCGGCAAACGCCAACAGATAACCTTGGAATTCCTAAGATTAATCTTAATATATTGGGTATTACTGAATGCTCACTTTGGTGAAAATATAATCATAAACGCCGAAAAACTCATCTACTCAGGACATTGAAGGAGTTGGCTTATTGATGAGCAAACATACGGCGCATGCGCTAATGGAGTGGAAACCAATTTCACTCCGAATCTCGGTTTTCCGACATTGTGCGGAAAGTGTTGATAGCTGAAGCTTACGCACCAACATAGGTTAGTGGCGAGTTTTATAACCAATTCACAGCAACTTTTGCATCCATAAGAAAGCAAGACGCAGGTATTTTAATGGGCGCTCAAATTGGTAGTGACAATGCAAGACATGGAAACGGTAATTTAAACGACAATGTGGTAGATTTTGCAACAATAATAAACTTGTAATTGGAAAACCAATCTTTCCTCACAGGACCCAGCATAAAAGAACCTAGCGTTCTCCAAATAAGTTTACGGAAAATCAAATCGACCACCCGTGCTTTATTAGAACTTGCCACAGAATCCTTCTAGACGTTCACACATTCAGCAAAACCGATGTTGGCTCTGACTATTTTCTATCATGCGTTCATTCTAGTGTGAGCACACAAACATTACGCACATGTTTCGTTGCTTCCGTAAAAAACTAAAACAAAAATTAATGAAAGGCCAAAAAATCTGTTGTATTTCTTAACCATTTAATGATCAATTGTTCTGATTTTTTGCACAGATAGTATGACTGTCATGTCTGACAACCTTGTATACCACGTTTTTGTATTCAAGGCCTAATTAATAAATTTTTGCAAAAATATAAGTAATCGCAGTTTATCACTCAAAGCTCTGCCATTTATGGACCGGCTGAACTAAATTTTAACAGTAACCTGATAAATTGGTACGGTAAACTTTTTTTGCAACCGAAGTAGAGATTTTAAGAAGTCTGTGGAGAGACAGACATTAATAATCGACTTCGCTATCTATAAAGATCTAGAACATACATATGTATATACTTTAAAGGGTGCCATAAGTACGATGTAGAAATTACAGACACACATATTTACACATTGCTACCTACAGTACATAAATAAATATCGATTGCGAGTTTATATTACATTCGTCTATGATTTTGAGAACTTGTTTATTATGAACTGTGTAACAGCAGCATTTTAAAAATCAAATTCAAGGTGTTGAGAATGATAGTTTGACATAAAAGGTCGATAAGTTTAAGACATTAAACAAGTTGAAGAATATAATAGAAACGAAAAACAGAAATTAATTAGCTTATACACTATATTTTATTGCTTGTTTTTATATACGAATAACATATGTACATACGAGTACACACATATGTGTGCATGTGCAAAATAGTACTAATGAACATTTTATTTTATACATATGTACATGTACTAAGAACTCACAACGTTTTTTTTGACGTCTATTGTTTGTGGGTGCAACTTTTAATTGGATATTTTCCAGAACCAAATTACATTTTAAATTAAATATTTATTTAATGTAATTAAATTACATTTAATGTATTACTATTGGATATCTTCTTTAAAATTCCTTTTTTCATATTTAAAAATACATGGTATAAATACAGACATTTTATTGCTTTTAAAAGTAAGGATTACAGAACAGATTTGATCGTTAATTTGAATTTCTCTAATTCAAATTAATTAATTATTTTAGGACTAACAAGGAAGAGAAAACACACAAAGAAAAAAGAGGGTTGAATATAGTCACCCCAAACATAGTTTGTTCTTCACAAAAATATTATTATTAATTTGAAGCGTCTAAGCATTATTGTGATCACGATAAGCATATTTCTATTTATTTTTAACCACACTATGTTTACCGTCATAAATCATAAAATTTTAACTGAAAGCATAAATATGTTTATAGTAAACATAATAATGAAAATATTTGGTTGGATGTAAATTGTTTTCTATTTTGTCTCTTCCGCAGCCATGTAAATAAAGTGAGTATAAAACAAAAACTTAATCATCAAACTCAACTGAGCTTTGTGGCTGAATGGCGAGTTAATGCTTCTTAAAGCGGGTTTCAGACTATTGTATTTAGTATTAATACGTTCCTCGAGTGAGGAATTAAGCATCTTTGGAGGAATTGGTTACCTACTAGATTACCGAATCGATTCTTTTTACGTGAGACTATTGTAAAGTGTTTTCTGCAATTAAGCAATCAAGTAGTTATTTTTTCTCTCTTGTATAGAATTAGTTTTATTTTTATTTCAAGAACTAGTTTTTTAATTATAGACATAAGCTATTTTAAAAGTTATCGTAAGAACGAGTTCTAAATAAAACTTTAGAACTAATTCCATATGTTAGATTATAACTACTTATAAACAAAATTTTAGAACCAATTCCATTTTTTAATTTAGAACTAGTTATATTTTTTTACATAGAACTAATTTAGTTTTTAAATTTAGAACTAGTTCTATTAATTTATAGAACTACTTCTATATTTTTAGTATAGAACTTGTTCTATTAATATAAAACTAGTTATATTTTTTAATTTAGACAGCCAAAATTATTATGAAGAACCGCTATCATTTTCCATTTTTTTTTTTTCGTTTTAAGCATTCTACTTTGAAATATTTGTTTTTTGATGCTTTATTTGCCTCATGTAGTATTCCTTCGGAAGACGTCGCCACTAAAACTATATATGTTACTAAAGAAATGCTTACGAAATAATATTTTAACTATTTTCTTAAAATCCATCAGTCGATTTTATATTTGCATACCTCTGATATTTTATAATAATTAAAAATTATGTCATTTGAAAATATATTTGTGATCCCTTTGGAAACTTTGGAACCTAGCACTCGTTTTACTGAAGATACCTGAATATTATTTTATTATATACACACATAAATAAAATAAAAATTATACCAGAAATAAATAAATAAAAACAGTTTATGTACTCGTATTTATAGCAATAAATAAATATGTATTTACTTACAATTTCACTTTTATTTGCTGGGTTTAAAATATTTTCAAAATTATTTAATTCATCTTCAGATGAAATGGAATACCCTACCTTTTAAATAAGAGTAAATTTTTTAATTTTACTTTTTTAATATTTTTATAAAATAGTGACTTACTTGTCATATTTCTTAAGTTATATTAATATATTTAAAATATTTTATCACTTTTTCCACTATGTAAGCACAAAATTAAATTTTTTCACTATTTTTGTCTGTGTATTTCAATGATCCGCTTAGTTTTAATTTTTTCAAATAGTACTTCACTAATTATTAATAACGCCACCATATCATCCATTTTGCCGTATATGTTTACCTTTAAAATTTTTCTTTTAAATGAAAAAGTACAACTTGTAGTACGATTTGTAGTAACGTGTATCACAAAACCGTACGTATTTAAGTATCGTTTATCATCAGCATTAGAATTTATTTTAGTTTCTTGAACTAAACGTATTTATTTTAGGATTAATAAAAAGAAAATTATTTCTCTTTTGTTTTATTTTTATATATTTTTTATTTGTAAGTTTATTTTATTGAAACGGTTAATTTATTAAGCTTGAGGTCGTATTATAAAAATTGATTTTTATATCGATTTTTCGCTCCAATAATAAATAAATAAAAATTTATAAAAAGATCTTAAGCTTAATAAACTAGCCGGTCCAATTATATAATTTTTTGTTTTTTTTTAAGAAGAATGTGGAAAATGGAAAATATGAATATTTGGCTAAAACAGCAAAGGATATAAAGGGTGTTTTTTATAGACGTATAGAACTTTAAATTGCAATAAAAGAACGATGGATTATTCGATTGACATGAATTTTATTTATCCGAAAGATAATCTTATGGCATTACATTTTAAATATGATTTCTGGCATATGACCGCCACGGCTGGCTCGGATGTAGTCGAATCTGGACGTCCAATTTTCGATGACTCTTTCCAACATTTGTGGCCGTATATCGGCAATAACACGGCGAATGTTGTCTTCCAAATGGTCAAGCGTTTGTGGCTTATCCGCATAGACCAATGACTTTACATAGGCCCACAGAAAGTAGTCTAGCGGTGTTAAATCACAAGATCTTGGACGCCAATTCACAGGTCCAAAACGTAAAATTAGGCGATCACCAAACGTGTCTTTTAATAAATCGATTGTGGCACAAGCTGTGTGACATGTTGCGCCGTATTGTTGGAACCACAGCTGCTGGACATCATGGTTGTTCAATTCAGGAATGAAAAAGTTAGTAATCATGGCTCTATACCGATCACCATTAACTGTAAAGTTCTGGCCATCATCGTTTTTGAAGATTCTATACGTCTATAAAAAACACCCTTTATAAGACTCAGCACAGTCGAATTTAACTTATTATCAATAATATTTGGACTATTTTTAAATTTTTTTTTGAAATTTCCATACACCCCAGTACTGTTGAACTCAGGGATTTTGGCAATTTCCGTTTTGCATCATAAAATAAAAACTACGAATTTTTCAGAAAATGTTAAAACACTTCCAGAAAGTTTAGAGCCTACAGATTTAATTCCTTTTTAATTTTAGTAATTTTACTGGGGTATGAGGGAATTTCATAAATTTTTTAAAAATAATGCAGATTTTTCTGAGTACTTGGGTGATTACAAATTTAATATGTGAACCAACCCGTAATATTCTACGGTTCGTTTGCAATCTGTTAGAAAAATCAACATATTTATGCACATTTGTATCTATGTATGTACTTATATGTCTATTAAACATATTTATAAATATGTCATAAATACTCGAAAGATATTTACAAATACTAAAAAACATAAGGAATTACATGAAAACATATTTAACTAACCATATTTATCTTCACTCACTTCAAAAAAAGTATGTAATTGAAATCGGTCGTATTAAATATGAAAAATTTATTTATTTATTATTGGAGTGAAATATCGATAAAAAAAATAAATTTTTATAATACGACTAAAATTAACGAGTTCTAAGAAACAATACTTTCTGAGAACCTCATTTTTAAAAGCAATAAAATGTCTGCAGGCACTAAATTTTTAAATTAATAAAAAAAGAAATTCTAAGAAAGACATTCAATAGGAAAACAAAAAAATTTATTTTCATTTAATTTTGCAAATTTTTGTAAAAGTTTTTAAGCCAAACATATTTAATTAAATATTTAATTATCGAGAAAAATTAAATGAACTCTCTTTCATAGAGATGGCTGTATTCGTACTATTATACTCAAGGCAATAAAATCCACACACACACACATGTACTCTTTTATTTTTCGTGTTTGTGTGTACAAAGCAAAAACAAAACAAAAATTAATGAAAATGTGAAATGCCGGTTGTATTTTTGATTTTATTGGTCCATTTGTGGACCGATTTTTCTGGTTTTTTGCACAGACATCACAACTATTATTTTTAATAAAACTGCGTACCACGTTTTATTGTCCGTCTTGTAGTTTAGACAAATTACGCAAAAAACGTACCAAAAATGTTCAAAAAAAGAGGTAATCGCAATTTTTAACTCATAGCTCCGCCATTTATGGACTCATTCACCTAAGTTTTGGTAACGATACTATGAATGTGATGTTTGAAAAAACTGCTCACTACTTTTTCTAGTTTAAATAGAAAACGCAAAAAAATAAAGCCATAATTAATGAAAATCTAAAATATCGGCCATTTGTGGACCGATTGCTTTTATTTTTAGCACAGGTATTATGACTTATACTTCAAACGAAACTGCATACCACGTTTTTTGTCCGTTTCTTCGTTTAGACAAAATACGCAAGAAAACCTACTCAAAAAATGGTAAAAAATAGATGTAGTTTCGGTTTTTGACTTATAGCTCCGCCATTTATGGACCGATCTGGCTGAATTTCAATAGCAATAGTCTTACAGCAACAACTGGCCGTTTGGTATGCTATACTTTTCTGTATGTTGTCTAGATTCTTCTGAAAGTTGATTTCAACGACTACACGGACAGACAGACGGACAACGCTTATTAAACTCCGCTATTCATAAGGATTCGGAATATATATACTTTATAGGGTGTCCCATGTACGGTGTAGAAATTACAAACGTAATCACAAAGTTATATATACGCTTCTTACTTACAGTGAAGGGTATAAAAATGAATTAATTCAGTTAGCTGATACATTGTGGGAGGTCATTTGTAATGGAGAAATTTGTTGTGTTAAACGACCTTCTGAATCAACTTCTTATGAAAAAATGGTTGCAAATTTAACTACCACCTTGTGTGAAAATATTAATAAATTATCGTTAGAAGTCAGTTCTCTTAAAAAGGAATTAGAATATCGAACCTCACGTTTTCCGTGTAGGGATAATAATAGAAATACTTCAAGGTCACGTGGTCATTCTTTCAATAGAAAATTGTCGTTTTCACTATAGATTCGGTTCTCAAGCTAAAAAATGTGAACATCCTTGTTCATATGTTAACAATAGTGAAAATCAAACAAACTAAAATCATCCATTGTTGCAGCGACGAACAATGGAAATACTGATTATTCATCAAGTCGCCTTTTTATTTATGATCGTAATAATAAATTAAAGTTTTTAATTGACAGTGGAGCTGAAATTTCTGTTTTACCAGCCTCAAAATATAAAACTAATAATAATCAATCAGATATCTTTTTAACTGCAGCAAATGGCCCAAGTATTTCAACATTTGGAAAAAAAATTACTTACTTTAAATTTAGGTCTCCGTCGTGATTTTTCTTTTGTTTTTCTTATAGCAGATATTACTAAACCTATTACTGGTGCAGATTTTCTACATAAGTACGGTCTTCTGATAGATATTAAATATAAACGTTTAATAGATCCACTAACTAAGTTGTCTGTAAATACGTTTACAAATATTTGGAATATCTCTTCCAAAAGTACTTTACGTAGATAATCAATATACTCAGCTTATGAAATCTTTTCCTTCTTTAATATCAGAGCCAGATTTCATGAAACCTATTAAACATTCTACTGTTCACAGAATAATTACAAAAGGTTCTTTACCTTTTTCAAAACCTAGTCATTTAGATTCTATTAAATATAAGACAGCAAAAGCTGAATTTGATTTTCTTGTAAAATCTGGTATATGCAGACCTTGGAGTTCCAGTGTAGCTTCTCCTTTACATTTGGTTTTAAAAAAAGATAAAAATTATTGGCGACCATTAAATTTTATTACTGTACCAGATAGATATCCATTGCCACACATTCATGACCTAAATATTAATTTAAGAAATAAAAATATATTTTCTAAATTGGATTTAGTGCGTGCTTATCACCAAATACCAATGGCAGAAGAAGATATATTTAAGATCGCTATAACAACACCATTTGGCATGTTTGAATTTAAAAGAATGCCTTTTGGGTTACGTAACGCTGCTCAGACATTTCACAGATTCGTCAATGAGGTTTTTAATGATTTAGAATTTTTCTTTACTTATATTGATGACATATTAATATTTAGTGAAAATGAAAAAGAGCATATGGTTCACTTAAAACAAGTTTTTGAAAGATTAGATAAATTTGGACTAAATATCAAACCAGGAAAATGCATTTTTGGAGTTTCAAATATAGATTTTCTAGGACATAATATTAAACAAAATGGAATAAAACCTTCTGAAGAAAAAGTAATAGCTATCCGAAATTATGAATATCCAAAAACCGTTAAACAAATTCAGAAATTTGTAGGAATGGTAAATTATTACCACAAATTTATTCCTAAATTGGCAGTAAACTCTGCATGAAATTATTAATAAAGCTTTAAAAAATAAAAACAAAATTTTAGAGTGGACTGAATGTGCGATTAGGGATTTTGAACGTATTAAAGAATCTTTTGCTTCACGAATTTTCTTAAATCATTTTAATACAAAAGCAAAATTGACCTAAACAGTGGATGCTTCAAATATAGCTGTAGGTGGTGTTTTACAACAATTTTATAACAAATCATCTGAACCGTTAGCATTTTTCTCTAAAATATTTACAGCTCCTGAAAAGAAGTATAGTGCTTTGTTAGCAGTATACTTGAACATTAAACATTTTAGATATTTATTAGAAGGAAATGATTTTATTGGATTTACTGATCATAAACCTTTAACTTTTGCTTTGGGATCTAAAACTGAAAGAAGTCCTAAACAAATTAGAAATTTAGAATATATTGCACAATTTACGAATGATATTCGACATATTCATGACAATTGTAATATTGTTGCTGATACTTTATCAAGAGCATTTGAAGTAGAATCTTATCAATCAGAATTTGATTTTAAGATTTTATTTGATGAACAACAGAAAGATAAAGATATTTTAGAATTTCTTCAAGATAAAAATAAACATCTTAATCTGAAATTAGTGAAACTACCAATTATTAATAAAGAAATTTTGTGTGAGTGTTCTTTAAACTCACCTAGACCTTTCATTCCAGTTACATTGCGAAAAGAAATTTTTAAAAAAATTCATAATATTTCACATTCTGGAATAAGAGCAACTAGAAAACTTATAACTCGTTGTTATTTTTGGCCAAATATGAATAAAGAACTTAATATGTGGTCGAAAAATTGCATTGATTGTCAAAAATCTAAAATAATTAAACACACAAAATCACCATTATTTAAAATTGATATACCAAAAGGCAGATTTGAACATATTCACATGGATATAGTTGGTTCTTTACCAATTTCACGTGGACACAAATATATTTTAACTATTATTGATCGTCACACCTGTTGGCCTGAGGCATATCCTCTAAAAGATATAACCGCCTCTGATATTGTAGATACATATATTAGAAATTACATATCTCGTTTTGGAGTAATAGCTTACTTCAAAACTATTTAAAGAATTAACTAAAATGTTAGGAAGTTTCAGAATTACAACTTCTCCATATCATCCGCAATCTAATGGTATTATTGAAAGATTTCATAGACAGCTAAAAGCAGTTTTAATGGCAAGAGGTAAGTCGACAGATTTGTTTGACGAGCTTCCAATTGCTTTACTTGGTATTCGTTCATTATTCAAAGAAGATTTAAAAGCTACATCTGCTGAAATGGTATACGGACAAAATTTGCGTCTACCTGGAGAGATTGTTTCTTTTACTGAAAATTTCGATGCTTCGGACATTTTATTCAAATAGAAAAATCATTCTAAAAATGTTAGATCAAATATAAGTCATCATAAAGATTCTGAATCGAGTGTCTATGTTCCAAAAGATCTTAAAAATTGTAAATATGTTTTTGTTCGTAGAATTCACAAACGTTCACTTCAGCAACCATTATGAGGAACCTTACAGAGTTATTGAAAAGGAATCTAAATATTTTAATACCTATTGACCGTTTAAAACACGCTTTTACAGAAAATTTTATTGAAAATTCGTTTTCAAATTACAGTAATTCTCCACCAAAAACTAAAAAAATTTCATTTAATTTATCAAACATTAAAATTTCGGAGGGGAAGTAGTTGTAGGTACAATTTATATATAAATGTATAAATGTTATACTTATTTTTTATTACTTGTTATTTGTTTAAAAATTTTAAAATTTAATAAAGTATATGAGGATTTATTATTAATCAATTTCTGTCAAATATTTTCATTAGAATAATTTTGAATTTCAATTAATAAAAAACATTTTTAATTTAAATAATAAATATTAAAAAATAATAATAAAATTTATTATAACTATAGACATCAACTTTAATTCTAGTATTTCCAAACAGGCGAATAAATCTTTATTAACAAATAATCAAGTAAGTAAAAATAGATTAGCTGTACCAGCGATAATGATGAAAATCTTCAAAATAAAATTTACAGAAAACTTTTCTGATGATATTGGTTCTTGTGAGTTCAAATACAAAACTTTTAAAAATATTCAATCAATTAAAATGGCTATTTTGTTAAGCTTGAGGTCTTATTTTTTAAAAATTTATTTTTATATCGATATTTCGCTCCAATTTTTGTAGCTTCTTCAGGATATAATTATAAATTAATCAAATTATTAAAAATACATATTTCAAAAATTTTCTTGACAAAACTAAATTAGGGTGTTCAATAATAAGGTTATCCCAAACAAAATTTGAAAAATATTTAAAAGTAATATGTTAAAAATGTATATACAAAACAATTGTTATAAAAATGTATGTGTTAAATGAATTATGTATGTATGTAACAAGTAACAATTAAATTTTTTTTTTTTTTTTTTTTTTTTTTTTTTTTTATATAAAAATATTAAATAATAACATAATTTTGTTAATATGCTCAAATAAATATATAAAATTATATATTTGTACATGGACCCACTTATTTGTATATAAATAATATGTGCATATTAACAAAAATATTTAACAAAATTTATATTTGTTTATTAAGTGTCTATAATTTTGAGCTATATTTTCTGTATCAGACTTAAAATTTATTCTATGTGTTGTAGGTGTATTAATTATTTGTAACATTTCTAATGTGTACCTTCTTTTATAATTATTTTCTATATTTAAAACTGAAACATTTTCAAAATTAGGAAAATGATTTAATTCAAAACAATGAGAAGTTAATGCCGTTTTTTGTGAAGAAATGTTCCTATACTTTTGATCCGATTTATGTCCAGCCATTCTAGTCTTAAGTTTATTTTTTGTTGTACCTACATATACTTTGTCACAAGTTTCATTTTTATTACCATCACATGGTATTCTATAAACTACATTTGACATATCAAATTTCTCTATTCTATCTTTAGTTTTACTAAATAATGTATTTAAAGTATTGTATGTTTTGTACGCCATACGGAATTTTTCTCTATCATAAATCTTAGTATTTATTAAACGTTCTGACAGTCCTGGTATATAAATAATTGATTTATAAGAAACCTGTTCATTTAAATGAATTGTATTATATCTTCTATTCCTATAATACTCTCCAATTAATTGATAAATTAAAAAATCTGGATAATTATTATCTTTTAAAATATTCCTAATTATTATTTTATTTTTGAAATGAAATTCGCTATTACTAATTGTCAGTATCCTGTTAATTAAATTTTTAGCTGTGTTCATAATAATTTTTTTACTATGTTTAGAAAAATAATTTATTAATCTTCCTGAAGCTGTTGGTTTTTGATACCAATCTACCAATAACTTATTACCTCTCCTAATTAATAATGTATCCAAGTATGGAAGTTTGGAATCTAATTCTTTTTCCATTGTAAACTTAATATGAGAATCAAAATCATTAAAAACTTCTAAAGTTTGCTCAATATAATATTAAAGATTCTCTGGAATTTAAAGAGAAAATTAAAAATGAAATAATTAATGATAATGAAAAATTAGTTTCTTTTGATGTAGTATCACTTTTTCCTTGTGTTCCCATTGATTTAGCTATTAGTATAATAGAAGAAAAGTGGAATATAATAGAAGGATATTCTCGAATTAATAAAAATTTATTTTTTAGAATATTAAAATTTTGTATAGAAGATAATAGATATTTTCAATATGATGGAAAAATATTTAGACAACAAAAAGGTCTTCCAATGGGATCTCCTGCTTCACCAATAGTAGCTGACATAGTTATGGAAAAATTATTAGATACATGTATAGAAAAATTAAATAATAGACCAAGAATTATTTTTAAATATGTTGATGATTTATTCTGTATTATACCTGAAGCAGCAATTGAGCAAACTTTAGAAGTTTTTAATGATTTTGATTCTCATATTAAGTTTACAATGGAAAAAGAATTAGATTCCAAACTTCCATACTTGGATACATTATTAATTAGGAGAGGTAATAAGTTATTGGTAGATTGGTATCAAAAACCAACAGCTTCAGGAAGATTAATAAATTATTTTTCTAAACATAGTAAAAAAATTATTATGAACACAGCTAAAAATTTAATTAACAGGATACTGACAATTAGTAATAGCGAATTTCATTTCAAAAATAAAATAATAATTAGGAATATTTTAAAAGATAATAATTATCCAGATTTTTTAATTTATCAATTAATTGGAGAGTATTATAGGAATAGAAGATATAATACAATTCATTTAAATGAACAGGTTTCTTATAAATCAATTATTTATATACCAGGACTGTCAGAACGTTTAATAAATACTAAGATTTATGATAGAGAAAAATTCCGTATGGCATATAAAACATACAATACTTAAAATACATTATTTAGTAAAACTAAAGATAGAATAGAGAAATTTGATATGTCAAATGTAGTTTATAGAATACCATGTGATGGTAATAAAAATGAAACTTGTGACAAAGTATATGTAGGTACAACAAAAAATAAACTTAAGACTAGAATGGCTGGACATAAATCGGATCAAAAGTATAGGAACATTTCTTCACAAAAAACGGCATTAACTTCTCATTGTTTTGAATTAAATCATTTTCCTAATTTTGAAAATGTTTCAGTTTTAAATATAGAAAATAATTATAAAAGAAGGTACACATTAGAAATGTTACAAATAATTAATACACCTACAACACATAGAATAAATTTTAAGTCTGATACAGAAAATATAGCTCAAAATTATAGACACTTAATAAACAAATATAAATTTTGTTAAATATTTTTGTTAATATGCACATATTATTTATATACAAATAAGTGTGTCCATGTACAAATATATAATTTTATATATTTATTTGAGCATATTAACAAAATTATGTTATTATTTAATATTTTTATATAAAAAAAAAAAAAAAAAAAAAAAAAAAAAAAATTTAATTGTTACTTGTTACATACATACATAATTCATTTAACACATACATTTTTATAACAATTGTTTTGTATATACATTTTTAACATATTACTTTTAAATATTTTTCAAATTTTGTTTGGGATAACCTTATTATTGAACACCCTAATTTAGTTTTGTCAAGAAAATTTTTGAAATATGTATTTTTAATAATTTGATTAATTTATAATTATATCCTGAAGAAGCTACAAAAATTGGAGCGAAATATCGATATAAAAATAAATTTTTAAAAAATAAGACCTCAAGCTTAACAAAATAGCCATTTTAATTAAAAAGAAAAAGGTCAAATAAAACTTACTAATAAATATTCAATCATATAGAATCCTAGTAACTCATTTAAAGACAAAATCTGAGTTTCCATATCTATCAAAAAAAAATAAATAAAACCAGAGTTGTGCTCAAAAAATTACATAACACAACATCAAAGCACAAAATTTGGCATTGAAAAATTCTGGCATCAAATTAGAAATATCATTAATATTCATAGTACAATTACTAAACAACCACTTTCAATGTTGTTTTTTTTTTTATTTACCTTGAATCTAATTTAAATAATAACAAGTTAAATTAGATGGTACCGAGTATAAATTATACCCTTCACTGTAATAGCTCAATATTCATATTTTTGACTTTGCACATTCATTTTAAATATTTAAAACAAAAATTAAAAAAGATTTTTTTTTCATTCGAAAATAAATAATTAATTACAGTTAAAGGAATTCAAATTAACCACATTCACGAAAAAAATATTTCTGCATTCCAAAATGTCTGTAGGTTTTTAAATTTTGTATATAAAAAAAGAAATATATGTAATAATTTCTATTTGGAATTTAAAAGTTTAACAAAATATTAATCGTTATTAGTGCTTAATTCCAGAAATTGTGTTGGTTTTAAAATTTATTCTTTAATTATGATATTCTCATAAGTTATTTAAGTTGGGAGTAGTCTACTGAGAATTCAGAGTAGCGTCTGATGAAATGGTCCATATAGATATGCTATCCCCTTCAGTACTTATTGTACTGAATAAATAACTTTTGAGAATATCATGAGTAAAAGAATAAATTTTAAAACCAACACAATTTCTGGAATTAAGCACAAATAAAGATTAATATTTTGATAAAAAAAAGAAATTTTAAGAATGCAAAATAATTGTAATTAAATTTAATTTAAAATGTTTGCAAACATTTTTTAAGCCAAACATAATGCTGAAATAAATATTTAATTTCAGATAAAAAATTTCATATTAACGCCAAAAATCAAAAACTTCAATAAGATTTCTGTTACGTAGTTCTTTTACACAACATAGATTTTGACATTAAATAATAATTTTTTTTGTCCAAGCAACGTTTGGACACAAACATCTACATTGGTGCATATTCATATTTTTCTTCTTTCTCTTCAATACCTTCTACAAAATTTAAGAATTCAAATGAGAGGCATAGTAACGGTTCTTTTCTAAGCTGGTGGTATTTTTTTATTATTTTTTCTTTTCTTGTTTACATAACCCCCCGTTTCCACATGCAAGTGCAAGTTCGAAAAACTCAATACACTCTCACTTTTTCACTAACACACTCATATTTTTCGAACTTGCAGCTAAACTGGCAACCAAATTCTTTTGCAAGTAAATTTTTGACACTTGCAGCAAGTAAATTGACAAATGAGAAACAGTGCTACCGCGTATGAGTTTTAAATTAATGTATTAGTCTGTGGAAAAATAGAAGTTACGTTAGTAATTGATATTTAGCATATTTAACAAAATTAATAAATAAAAAAAGAACATAATGACCCACCAACACATTTAAAAGTTAAATTTAATTATCAATTTCATATTTTTGACTTAAAAAATACTAACAACAAAATTTTTAGTTGGTATTTACGGTGTTTGCGACGCGGCAACACTTCATTCATATATTTTTATTCCCTATATCAATGGCGCAGCCATTTTTTCATTAGAAGTGAAGCCGTTGCCGATATTTTAAAAATGAACTTGCACTGTCTGTATAGACACTCATACAATTTGCAACTCTCGACTATTTTTTCGGCTTTTTCGTAGTTAATACGTATACTCAACTTGCAAGCAATTACTTGCATGTGGAAACAGGGGGTAAATTTAGCAATGTTATATTTTGGTGGGAGATTCCTATAAACGCAGTCGCAAATAGCTTGTGTAAAATGTTTTTTAAAAAGTAATATTTCCCGTTATATTTAGTTATTTTTTACTTACGATAATGTTTTCAGTCGTATTTATAGTAAGATTTGCTGAAAAACTTCTTTTTTATGTTTTAATCGATAAATTTTGTTATAATAAAATAGGCCTAGAGGATCTTTTCTTACCGACCAGGAAAACATTGAAATTAAATTTTATCATGACCAACAGAGAAATTGCACGTAAAATTAATCATTTGGAAGGAATTGTTCGAACCTTTTTCAAAAAAGGGCAGAAATACGGAGTATGGAAACCCACAAAGGGAAATTCAAAATTGACCAAGAGACAGATAAACGTGATAAGCTACTCACAACAAATTAAACGACACGCAAATAAAAACTAAGCTTAATCTTCCTGTCACTTCAGAACATGTTGCACACATTTTATGATCATTTATGATCAGATGACAACATAAAACGGAAGAAACCCAAATGTAAGCCAATGCTAAAACAGCACCATAAGAAGAATCGTTTACATTTTGCAGGCACATATATAAAGTGGACAGATGAACGGAAAATTGTAATTTTCTGAGATGAATAAAGCTTAATTTGAATGGTACAGACTGATACTCATGCTATTGGCACGATCTGAAGTCGAGTGACTTTCGAATGTCAAAACGCAAAAGGCAGTGTCATGGTGTGGGTAGCTTTTTCTGCTGTTGGAAAGACAAAAATGTGTTTTGTTCCGACAAAAATGTATAGCTCATTTTGTAATAAACCGTTAGAAGATGCTCTTATCACATTTATGAATGAAAAAATGGATCTTTCAACAAGATAAAGCTGCAATACACGTCTCTAAGTAGTCCAAATTGTTGGACTGTCCGACCTGTAGTCCACATTTAAACCCAGTGAGAATTTGTGGGTGTATATAGCCGGGAAAGTCTACGAACATAATGCACAAAATCAAAGCATAATTACAGAAACAGAATTAAAACTAAAAATTAAGCAAGCCTGGGAAGACATTGGTCGGGAGTATCTTAAAAAACTTGTGGAATCAATGCGAAACCGCATTTTCGAAGTTATAAAAAAAAAAAAAAACAATAGGTCGTCCACTCATTATTAATAATAAAAAAAAACTCTATGTTACATAAAGTGCGTTTATAGGAAAATTCCCCTAAAATCTTTAGTTTTGTAATAAAATTAATAAAGAACGAAAATGGTCATTGCATTTTGAATTCTGTAGGTAGCAATATCTTCAGTATATTTAATGAAGCTTTAATAAATGAATTTATACATCTCTAAATAGTCTTTTATTTTTAGTAGTTGGTTTTAAAAAATTAAAGTGCGTTTATAGGAATATGCACCAGTGTACATAACAAAAACTATTGGTAGCTTTACAGTTGCATGTCCACTTGTATACATGGCCAACGTCGAGCCGCCATTATGAAATTTCAATTTTCGGATCATTTCCATTCTCCTGTTTTCTTTGCTCAGTGCAACTGCAAAAACGTATTTTGGAGTATTTCTAAATATATATACGAGTATGTATAATAAAATTGTAAAAATAGCGAACCTAAGCTGATGAAACCAACAAAGCGAATTAAATTTTAAAGAAAAAAAAACTTAGCAATTATAAAACACGAAAAAAATACGATAGATATTGGTCAATCAATACTTCCCCTATTACCATACTATACTTGCCTGGATAACCTATGAACAACTGGGAGAACCACCCATACTTTCATAATTATAATTACTCCACACCCGCGACACAACTATAATTTAGATCTTCTTACAGCAGGCATTCATTCCCGCCAAGCTGTAGGAAGATTTAAAAACGTTATTTTTGACGTTTTCAGTTTGACCAGGACCAAACACGGCAATTTTAATTACGCAACTTTTTCTTAATTCTTTTTTAAAATTACCTCTGTATCTGAACACAAAAATTTTGTTTCGGCAATTGTAGAATTCTTCATTCAGTTACCTGTCTTTTTTACAACTTTAAAAGATACGAAGAGAAAACAGTTGCTAGCTGGTCCTGATCTTCCTTTTTTTTAAATTTGTTTATTGTATTATACGTTATGTAATAAAATGACAGGTTCGTTCGAGAACCAAATAATTAGTAATAATTTTTACTAAATCATGTTCGTTTACACAAATTTTGGTAAATAAAAACAATTTTTGAGAGAGCACACTCACTGACAGTTCTATAACTGAGTATTTCTTCATTTGTACTTAGGAAATTTTTGTTAGTAAAATTTAGTAAGATGAAAAATCATATAATTAAAAATTTAAACAAATGACACTTGATAAATTAATTACATTTTAACAAAAATTCTTAAAAAAATAAAAACTGAAAGTAAAAAAAGACAAAAATAATTATTATTGTGTTTTTAGCGTATTACATCCAATTTTCTTTTTATATTTTCCATTATCTTCCCTAGTTTCAGTTTTCGAATGTTGGGTGTCACAATGCTATATTTTTTATTTTCAATCAACTGCTTAATTAATAAATTTTACTAATTTTCCGTTCGGATACTTTTTTGTATAAAAGCTTTATCGAGAGCAAATGTTTTTAAAATTCACTCAGTTACTAAACTTTACTAAGAAAGTACTCGAACGAACCTAATATAAGTTAAGGTGTGAAATTGTAATTAATAAAATTTTTTGTAATATAGATGACAACCTTGAAAGTCAACAAAATATTTACGAACCGTTGAAAAAGCATGTAAAAAATGTTTTTTATTGACTTGAAATACTACAGGCGTGATTAGCTAATAATTGTTTAAACAAATAAAAAAAAAATGTCAAAGTCCACAGCTCCGCCATTTATTTACCAATCGATTGTTTTAGGATTAAAAAAAAATTTGTATTGAAAAATTATTGTAAATAGTATTTGTAATTTTTTTATTATATTTTTTTAAGTAGAATGTGGAAAGTGAAAAATATGAACATTTGGCTTCTACAAATTTAATTTCTTTTATATTAATACACAAAAATAAAACAATACTAAGTAGAACAAATAACGCATATTTTAAATATTTTAAAAATAATTATCAAAACAAGGTATGCCGTAGCCATTTATAGCAACGTATGTCCCCATTTACATTATGGACATTTCTTGCCGGATGTTTTTTTCAATTCTCTTTTGTTCTTTCCTAAACCGTTTACATTTCGGACATTAATGTCCAGATAGAAATTTTTTCAATTCTTCTTTCAATTTATTTTCGAGACGTACTTAATTGATTTATATGAAAATTAATTGTAAAGAACTTCTGAAGCAAACCAAATTAAATTAATAATAAATAATTACATTTTAAAAATGTGGGCAAATTAATAGTGTAAAAAAATGACGATTATTACGAAAAGTGGAAAAGAGAGACAAAAAATGTCTAGTACGGTCGTGTACTACACATTTGCGTATTTGCCTTCTCGTCTACAAAACTTCGTCTGTCCGGACAGAAATGTCCATAGTGTAAATTAGGACTAAAGTAATTGATATTCATAGCAGTGGTGCCACACTACAATAATTTAATATTTATCTTATTGGAAACTTGTAATTTTTAAAAAAAGTTATTGGTCACTGTTGTGTAGCCAGTATATATATGAATATTTTAAGGCTTATTATTATTATTATTATTATTATATATTGTTTCTTTTTGAGTACGTTAAGTTTTGCTTTACTTATGGTAACACTTGTATGAATTCGCCTTGAGGTTATCTATTCTGGTATCGACGTACTCAAGTACTCGGTATTATAATGACCCATAGACGGTAACCGCTTTATTCCATTTTTTTATAATTAAAAGTACTAACGTCCATATCAGAAGAAGCGACAAGGTCAGAGAGTTAAGTAAGTTGACTATATGAATTTCTTTAATTTCTTGGATTTAATATAAAATTAGTATTTTATACCTAGATAATAAAACACACACAAACACATTATAAAAAGGATTTAGTTTTATTATTGCTCTCGCGTTGCAGCCGCAACTGTCACTTTTGCATTTACTTTACCTAAAGTTAATTACAATGAAATTTCGGTATAACGAATCTGACGGGGATCGAAAAATTCTTCGTTATAGATATTTATTCATTATATTTACATATGTATCAGTGAAACCTTGGTATAAAGAAATTTTAAAAAATACGAAAAAATTCGTTGTACATACAGATTTTTTAATCCAAAACACTATAATAAAAAATCACTATTTAAGAGTCGACACTTCGTTTTGTAGAGGCTTTTGATAACGGGACTTTGACGACTTACATGCTTAAAATGTTATATTTTTCAAGTATGATTTCGTTGTATAGAAGCTTTCGAAAAAATACTTCACTATATAGCTTAGAATTCGGTTTATACTATAGAGGATTTTTGTATGAGTAACTTTGCAATAAAAATCTTTTTTCAAAGTAACTAAAAAAAATGCGGTCTTTTATAACGAAGTTCGTTATATCGAAGTTTCACTGTATATTTATCTGGCACCTTATAAGTAAGTCGTAAAAATGGTCTTAAAGACGATTGTTGCAAAATAGTTTAATGAAAGTCAAAGCATACAAAAAATTAATTAATAAATAATTTTTGTTTGTTTTAGCGAACAGTAATATTGTTATGTATGTATATGTATATGTTGTCTTCTTACTAGGCTTATGATGTTCATGTCCGACCTAGTTAAAATGAACGATTCAGCAAATTGGATATTCGGATGCTTAAATTTTGTTTAATTATTTCGTTCATCGTTCACTGACTTTTTTGGATTAAAATATCTAAAATTTGATTTAAAATAGTTAGAATGTATTAAAATTTTATTACAATCATTTCAAACATTTTATTTAATTTAAAATCACATTTGGTTGGTATAATAAATACAACGAACAAAACGAAATATTTAAATGATGAATAGTTTTCGAAATGAACTATGAACGAGAAAAAATAAATAGTGATTCGCAAAACGAATGAAGTGCAAATACTTGGGAAGTGATATTATTTTTCTGGTAGGTGCTGTCGAGTGCAACAAGAATTTGTTTTTAGAATTTGCCAAACACCTCCAAAATCATGAGTTACGGTTTTTCGTATCTTTATTAACTTATAAACCAGTAACTTAATTGCATATCAACTGGGTTTAAGTTTCTCAGCGGATTTAAAGAGAAAACATCATTTAAGTAAACTTAAGAAATCTGTGCTTATTGCCTCACCAAACAAATTGAAAAAAAAAAAAAAATTTCGCCACTTTTCAGCTTCTAGACGTTTTTACACAATATTTTACGAATATAAAGGAGCTGTACAATTTTTGATTTTATTTTCAAAAAATGATTATTTATTCGTATGAGCAAATCCCAACTTTTTTTTTAATCTGTTAAAAATTACTGAGTTATTAAATTTTAAACCCGATTTTGGGGGTTTTTGGCAAATTCCAAAAAGAGATTATTGTTGTACTCGACAGCACCTACTAGAAAAATAATATAACTTCCCACTCCCACTTTTTAGCCACACAGTGTTGCCTAGTTCATTTAAATTACTTGGAAAATCTAAACGATTCAGTTAAATGAAAGATTATGCTCAAATTAATTTCTTATAAAATATTGATCAATTAATTCCCTGTTCAGCTAAATGCGAACGAAGCTTTCGCTTACTTTATTTTCACGTTGCCAGACTACAGAATTTAACTTGTATTGAAATTGAGCGTCTCTGACCTGCACTACTAAATTTGTTCAATATTTAATAATTAAAATAGGTCTGTTCAATAACTAAAAATTGTTACGTATATGTAACAATTGTTAGTGGAAAGTGTTCATTAACTCAAAAAATTTTGCAAGATGAGAGCGTCAAAAGAGAGTGAAAAAATAATTTTCCATATTCTATCTGGTACAATTGTAATTAAATTTTAAACTTTAAGACTATAAAAAGTATTAAAACATATCCATTTTAGTTTAACTTGGGATCAACAGCACCAAAGTAAAATGTCGAAATTCCATATTTAATTAATTATTTGTTTATTGTTTTCCTTTTTTCATATCAGCTTATATATTTAGTGTGTTAAATTCTATGAGTACTTTAATACTCGGTACTTTATCTAAGGAGGTTTATAACTCAATTAGTTCAGAAATGTTTTTGCAAATTTAATTATTTCTAAAATTTACATTTCTTATAAAGTATAAACTTTCATTAAAAACAGAATTTAAATTTATTGGGAAAAAACTGTATTATAGTAAAATAAAATAAAATTTAACCAGGAGCCAAATTACCGCACTCGTGATCGTGTAGTCTTTTTAATCGAGTAACATTTCGTTACGTATCGATTGGTTGGATTATTGCATTCGGTAACAGACGTATCGAAATTTTTTCAAAATGTACTTGATTTTTTTACATTGGAATAGAATTTAAACATATGTTTTGCTAAGTATCATATGTTTATTGCAAAGCAAACATTAAAAAAAAACAAAAAATTTTCCAACTTTACCAATTAATTTTTGTTAAACAATTATATTGAATTAAAAATTTAATAAAGCACTATGTCAACGTTTTTAATGATGTGTAACGTCATCTGACTCTGAAGACGAGTATAATAGTGTACGTATTAGGAAAGGAATGCGGGATAAAAGTGATCCAATGTCATTGCCGGCTAGTTCGTAAGGAATTGGATTATTTGATTTTATTTTTATTATATACATGATTGTGTTATATCATTTTTGTTAGATTTATTGAGCGATTTAGGCTTTCCAAAGATGCTTTTCATTTTCTTCTTTCGGAACTATCTTTCGGTGGACATATGTCTACCACACTACCACCAAAGCTGCAGCTTTATCGCTTTTAGCTAGTGGTGGGTTCCAACATACTGTGGTTGATGACTACTTGATGGGAATGTGCCAAAGTGCAGTTTCCAAAACGAGCAACCAAATTATAAATGAAATTCAAGACAAAACATGTCCAAAGTTTGTAAAATTTTTGCCTAATGAATCTGCTTCATGTATGGAGTCATTCATACAAAAATTTAAGCTTCCAGGAGATAAGTATATTTAATATCTTTTAGTTAGATAAACTACATGATTTAAAATGTTTCTATTAGTGATCGGATGCATAGATGGAACTCATTTCGGAATGCAAAAACCATAACAAAATGAGCATATGTTTTTTAATAGCAAAGGCTACCATAGCCTCAACTCAATGATAGTATGTACAATTTATATAAACAATTATTTAAGAATGTACTTTTATATAATTAATATATTTTCATTCCTTAGATTTGTGATCATGAGTAAAGAATCTTATTTGTTAATTCTAAATATGGAGGGGCATCACACGACTCCTTTGTATGGAAGCTTTCCGAATAAAGGCGTTTTTTGGAGGAACTCCTCAAAAATATTTGGCTTTTAGGTAAAATATTTTTAAAATTTCGGCATTTGCACAAAGTTGTTGTGCATATATATATTTAATTTTACAATATTTATTTATTTTTTTGAGCAAAAGTCAATATATATTTTTTTTATCCTGATGAAGCTTACTGTTGTTGTGTGTGAAATATTGGAATAAAAATATATTGACTTTTTTTTAAAAAAATAAATAAATATTGTATAATAAAATATTTAATTTTACATAAAATTTTCCTGCAAAAAATTTAAACATTTATACTTTTTTATTGTTTTAAACATTAAATATATTTGAAAACGTACATTTTATGTCTTTTTCTTTTACAAAACAATTAAAAAATATAGCTTACGATTGATGGAGAGCTAACGAGTATTAATTAAACAGCAAAACTAGAGCAAACACTCGTTATCGTATGCAGTAATCTAAAATTTCGATAAAAATTAATCGATAACGAGTGCGGTAATCCAAAACAGAAAATTTACGACAGATTTTACTCTATCACGAGTGCGGTAATTCGGCCCCAGAATTAATTTTTAATTTCCATTACAGTTCGACAAACATTTTTTACAGTTTTTATTGAAAGCAAGAATAAAAATGAGTTCTTTCTTTTTTGTTTGCAATACAAATTTTCAAACAAAGAGAAACAGTTTTACTGAATCAAGATGTGAATATTTTTTAGCCTTATACTTTTAATGCCTGTCCCACGATATCTACAGGAAATGTTCGTTCGACATGGTATATTGAAAACAAAAACAAAACTTCATATTTTATTATTGTTTTTAAAATTGTCGAAAGAACGTGTACTCTCGATATCGTGGTATATTCTGTTACTGTAAACCCAAAAACCTTTTTGTTTCTTAAAAAAATATACAAGTTTTCACTTAATATGTATATTCTGTTGACATGCAAATAATAATTTTTCATTCTCTTGATTGAATAAATGACTAAAATCACATTATTTTTATGGCAATATGTAAAAGTTTCCAAAATATAGAGGTATTCATATATCTCTATATACTAAAACACTACATTAGCTTGCAAGTTTCGACTAGTAAAGTGTTAATTTTATACTTGTGGCGTTCAGGTCCGACCTAGTTCATATGAACGATTCGGACGCTCTAATTTTTTTAAATTATTTCGTTTATCGTTCACTGACTTTTACTGTTTAAAAAATTAGTTTTAGTTAAAATGTAGCAAAATTTTATTGCAGATTTAAACATAACAAATTGCTAGTTAATTTAAAATCACATGCGCTTAAATTCAATAATCAGTTGTAATAACATATCATTATAAAGGTTTACGGTGTATAAAAAATACAATGAACGAAAGTCATAAGTCATAAGCCTTACAGTGTACGAAAGGAAGTATGAACGAAAATCAAAAATCATCGTAGTGTACGAAAGGAACGATGAACGAAAGTCACAAATCATCATAAAGCGTTAGAAATGAACGATGAACCGTACAATGTCCGAAATGAAGTATGAACGATTAAAATGACTTTGCTCATTTAAATGATTCGAAAAATCTGAACGATTCAGTGTAATGAGCGATAATGCCCAAGTCTAGTTCATTTACTATTTAACATTTTTGAGCTATTTTGCAAAATTTCTTTTTACTTTCTGGTTGCTGTTTTTTTGCTAGCAAAGTAAAGGAACACACCTAATGTTTAATTTATTAATTTTGAATAAGTTTTGGAAAAATTTGCGAGTTAGAGATCTAATTCTAAAGAAAATGTGAGCTTGAAAGAAAAGTTTTTTTAATTTTTTCACTGCACTTTATATTTGCTCTCAAATAATTTTTTTTTTTTTCAAATAATGGTTCTCCATAATTACTAGACCACAGTTGTTACATTATACACATTATGTTCTCAGTTGATTTTGATAAGTACTTGTCTCTGATTTAGCGCGACAATTTGTAAGGCTGTACTTCCAACTCATTTCTTCGCTTCTTTGGCTTATAATCTATGAAACACAAACAGTAGCAGTCTTTGAATAAATTTCTTTTATTAACAAAAAGCTGCACAAGCATACTTGAAATGGCTTACAAGCACTTCGTAATGATGTGTGGCTTTCAAGTATACTTGTGCAACCCTTTAGTATACACCCTTCTTATTCGTTTGTAAAGGATCCTAATTTTATTTTTTTTATAAATATCTGCTCAAAACAAAACTACATAAGTTTTAATGTTATATTGTTTTAATTTATAGAATAGTCTATCTTTGAGAATATTAACCCTGAAATTTAATGATACCAAGTTGCATTATTGAAAATCATCCGCAACTTAGATTTTTTTTTTTTTTTTTTGGAAATATTTTTTATTTTATTTATTTATACAGTTTTGCTGTACGAAACTTCTTTACTTAGTGATTTTTGTGTAATTTTTTGTAAATTTTTTTTTTTTTGACTTGGTAACAGGGTTCACAGCGCACTCAAATTGAGCTCGGCTCTCATCGAGCTCAATTTGAGCATTATAAAAACAAACTCATCTTTTTGTTATGAATTAGGAAGGCCGTCATAAAATGACTCACTACACTAAGCAATCAATTACTTATTTTTGAATTATGAATGACAAAATTTATTTTATTAGTGTTGTACTTTTTGCAAATATATTTTTTGTTTGCTTTAAATATTATTTTAGTTGTTTTTTTACTTATTTACATACCTACGTAAATATGTATGTACATATGTAAATGATCACTACATGTCTATTTGATATTGAAATCTTTGCAGCTTGTCTTTATTTGTTTTTCATATCTGTTTATGTTAATAGATAAATTAAATAAAGAGCTGAACAAGCCTACCTTTAAAAAAATATATATATATCTTTCATGTACCCCTGCTTTTTTAATTATTTTAAATTTTTTCGGACAAATTATTGGTTTAGTAAAAATTGTTATTCACAAGCATATTCGTACATAGAATACATTCATAGCTGTATACGAGTACATATGTAAATATTTCAGTAATAATCCGTTTGGCGTCCTTATTTGTATAAGCAATGAAAAAACTGTAGTCATTCTCTAAATTCAGAGACTTCAGAAAATTGATTTCAACGCCTACACAGACAGACAGGCAGACGGACATCGCTTATTCGACTTTAGAAGAATCCAGAATATACGTACATACGAGTATATACTTTATATGGTGGCACATGTACTGTGTAAAAATTGTAAACAGAATTACAAGCTTCTTTCTTACAGTGAAGTTTAAAAAAAACCGGCTGTATGATTGCTGTTACCTTATATGTACATGACAGTGTTTTAGTTCAGACGTATAAAAAAATCTGTAACAAGTTTTGACAGATCGGACAACTAAATAGAATACTGAATCACGGCCTTAAGAGGATAGCATATATTTTTTTATTATTTTCGTTTATTGGTTTTCGTATACTCTTAAATACATATTTGTAATGCCATTCGAATGTAAAAGAGAAGGTATGAGAAGAATAAAATAAAATTTTGGGCGGGAATAAGTTTTTTTGTTTAGTTCAATGTCAGTAAGAAGATTGAAGTTGCTTATTGGATTATTTGAAGCTCTTTGTCTTACCTTTTGAGTCCAAGTATTTTAGGGTTTTCCAAGATTAGATGATCGGAATTACTTTACTAAAATGATCAATATGAATATTATATCCCGCAGTATTTATTGTATTAAGCAAACTTTGGGAAAGGCGGAAAAAAAATTAAGTTACGAGTCAACATAATTGAAATTAGCAGCAAAAAATGGTAATACATTTTTAAGCTTATTGCTAAACAGCTTTCTAAGTACATATGAATTTTTACCTGTAGTGCAATTCTATAACTTTCTGCGATGCGAATATTCGAAATATGTATCGACGAATTTATTCGGTTGCAATATCGATAGTGCAATTCTGTAAATTATTTATATCATTGGTACACAGCTGCTTTTTTATACCCTTCACTGTAAGTAAGAAATGTATATATAAACTTTGTGATTCCGTTTGTAATTTTTACACCCTACATGGGATCTTTATAATTAGCGGAGTCGATTTAGCGATGTCCGTCTGTCTGTCCGTGTAGTCGTTGAAATCAACTTTCAGAAGAATCTAGATAACATACAGAAAAGTATAGCATACCAAACGGTCAGTTGTTGCTGTAAGACTATTGCTATTGAAATTCAGCCTGATCGGTTCATAAATGACCATTTTTTGAGTAGGTTTTCTTGCGTATTTTGTCTAAACGAAGAATCGGACAAAAAACGAGGTATGCAGTTTCGTTTGAAGTATAAGTCATAATACCTGTGCTAAAAATAAAAGCAATCGGTCCAAAAATGGCCGAGGAATATCAAAAATACAACCGAAATTTTAGATTTTCATTAATTATGGCTTTGTTTTTATGCGATTTTTATTTAAACTGAAAAAAAGTAGTACGCAGTTTTTTCAGACATCGCATTCATAGTATCGTAACCAAAACTCAGCTGGATGGGTTCATAAATGGCGGAGCTATGAGTAAAAATTGCGACTACCTCTATTTTTGAATATTTTTGGTACGTTTTTTGCGTAATTTGTCTAAACTACAAGACGGACAAGCAAACTTGGTACAAAGTTTTATTACAAATAATAGTTGTGATGTCTGTGCAAAAAACCAGAAAAATCGGTCCACAAATGGACCAGAAAAATCAAAAAATACAACCGAAATTTTAGATTTTCATTAAGTTTTGCTTTGTTTTTGCGTTTTTTATCTAAAATAAAAAAAAAAATTAATTACAAGTTTTTTCAGATATCATATTCATAGTATATGGACCAAAATTCAGTAAATCGGTCCATAAATGGCTGAGCTATTAAACCAAAATCGCAACTATCTCTATTTTTTTACATTTTTTGGTTGGTTTTCTGCGTAATTTGTCTAAACTACAAGACGGACAATAAAACGTGGTACGCAGTTTTATTAAAAATAATAGTTGTGATGTCTGTGCAAAAAATCAGAAAGATCGGTCCACCAAAATGGACCAGAAAAATCAAAAATACAACCGGCACTTCACATTTTCATTATATTTTGTTTTGTTTTTGCTTTTGCTTTGATTTTTTTTTTTTTGTGGAATTTTTTTAGCTGTCATGTGCATAATGCTTTGTACACACAAACACGAAAAATAAAAAAGTGTATGTGCGTGTGTGTGTGTGGCTTTTATTGCCTTGAGTATAATAGTACGAATAGAGCCATCTCTATGAAAGAGAGTTTATTGGATTTTTCTTAATAATTAAATATTTAAAAACTTTTACAAAAATTTGCAAAATTAAATGAAAATAAATTTTTTTGTTTTCCTATTGAATGTCTTTCTTAGAATTTCTTTTTTTATTAATTTAAAAATTTAGTGCCTGCAGACATTTTATTGCTTTTAAAAATGAGGTTCTCAGAAAGTATTGTTTCTTAGAACTCGTTAATTTTAGTCGTATTATAAAAATTAATTTTTTTTATAGATATTTCGCTCCAAATTTTTCATATTTAATACGACCTCAAGCTGAACAAAGTATGCATTTCAATTACATACTTTTTTTGAAGTGAGTGAAGAAATATGGTTAGTTAAATATGTTTTCACGTAATTCCTTATATTTATTAGTATTTGTAAATATCTTTTCAGTATTTTTGACATACTAAGATACAAATGTGCATAAATACGTTGATTTCTCTGAGAGATTGCAAACGAACCATAGAATATTACGGGTTGGTACACATATCGTTTTAAACAAGAGATCGTCTAGATTTGTAGTCTATCGCCCAAGTACTCAGAAAAAACTTTGCATTATTTTTAAAAAAATTTTGAAATTCCCTAATTCCCCAGTACTCTCACTCTGAGGAATTTTTTTCATTCCTCATTTTGGCGAGGTACCATTTCCGATTTTGGCCAGGAAAATCAGTAGGCTCTAAGCTTTCTGGAAGTGTTTTAACATTTTCGGAAAAGTTTGTAGTTTTTATTTGATGATGCAAAACGGAAACTACCAAAACCCGTGAGTACAAATAAAAATTAAAATAAAATTTCAAAAAAATGTTAAAAAAGTTCTGAGTATTTTGGCGGTAGGTTACAAATAGATATGATCTCCTCTTTAAAATGATGTGTGTCTCACAATATTTAATGGTTCGTCGGCAAGTTGCTAAAATCACTTAGAGCAACAGCACTGGGGTATATGGAAATTTCAAAATAATAGAACCATAGAAGATTACGAGATAAGATGTATATCATTTTAAAAAGGAGGTCGTCTAGATTTGTAATCTATCTTCTAAGTACTCAGAAAAAACTTTGCATTATTTAAAATTTTTTTTTTTTAAATTTCCTCCTACCCCAGTACTCATACTCTTAGGAATTTTTATCATTCCTCATTTTGGCGAGGTACCATTCCCGATTTTGCAACAGAACCTTACTGAAACCAAACTGGAATGAAATTTGTAAGTTCTACGCTTTCTAGAATTGTTTACGTTAAATTTCGTAGTTTTTATTTGATGATGCAAAACGAAAATTGCAAAACCCTTCAGAGCAACAGCACTGGAGTATATGAAAATTTTAAAAAAAATTTTAAATATCCAAAGTAATATCTGAATATTTGGTTGGTAGGTTACAAATATAGATAATAATATTTAATGACGTAAAATGTATTTGATAAATATGCCATTAATGCTGAAAATATATTTATAAATAATAAAAAACGTGATGGGGTACGTTAAAACATATTTAACACGGCATATTTATCTTGACTCATTTAATTTTTTCTATGGTTTTGCTATTATAGAAGCATGTGGAAAGTGAAAAATGTTAATATTTCGCTAACACAGTGAAGGGTATATAAGACTCGGCACAGCCGAATTTAACTTGTTTCTGTTTATATATGTAAGTGATTTTTGTATAGAGAGAGGAACGGACGTGCAATACGGCGAGGATGATCTAACTTAGGCTAGATAGCAATCGCAGCAGAATTTACTGGGACTCCAGAGAGCCCAGTTGAGAAATGTGGTGGCGTAGTAACAGACTATTGCAATTTCGTCAACCACGCTAGGATAATGTGTTTGCCATAGAACGACTACTTTAGAAATTGTTAAAACGAGAAAGAAAAGGAAAATGTAGAACGACTTCTCTGCCAGTGTCCTGCCCTAGAAGATCGGCGAAAGATCCATTTTGGAGAGCGCTTCTCACAGAATCTCGCTGCGCTGTCGACTATAAGGGTCGACATGCTATATGGCATCGTTAGGAGTAGCAATTAGTTTAAGCGACGGACTCATCATCTTCTATCTGTCTTCCTATTTATTTCCTTTCACTTTTCTATCTCTATTTGCTATCCTTCTTCACTTCTGAAGTTTTCATAGGTTACATATAAAATTGTTTAATTACTCTGGTTTTTTTCGTGTAGCCTGTCAAAAGCCGAACTTAAATCTTATATGGAATGGAGAACACCGGCTTCGCTTGCCGGCTTCAAATAGCCGTAAGGTGACCTAGACCCACCCCATGACATTTAGATGTCCAACAAGGTCTGCTAACCTTACTCTCGATATCTCGGGTAGTTCGGCCATCAGATGTGCACTGAGAAATCTGTGTCTCGAAGCCGTTAGAGCCGGGCATTCACAGAGAAGGTGAAAAACCGGCAGCTGCGGCAGCTATCGTTGAATTGCAGTCCCAGCCTGCTGGCATGCTTACCGATAATCTAATGACTAGTTATCACCGCCACCAGTCTGGAAATGTCCCTTTTATTCCTGCTCACTAATTGAATAGAGCGTTTACCATTATAATTGACGCGTCACATTACACGTCTGTACACTCCGCCATCTGGTATATGCCTTTTCCCGGTAGTGATCAAAAATACCACTCCTGATACTACCAAGCGATACAGGTACTGCCTTTGACATAGAAACCTCCATGTTAGAGCCAGCCCACACCGTCAGTGTATACCCTGGTGTCATATCTACATACATACGTTCATTTTTTCCACTCCCGCCTGGAAGGAAAAACAACTTTGAAAAACCTATCAAAGTCTATCTGGGGAACTATGTAGTCGGAAGGACCCTAAGATCCGGATGCAATCAATTCAGGATCTTAGCATGCCTCCACCAGGCGGATGCAGACAACCTAGTCGCACTCCTAGCTTATATGGCTATCAGATGTAAATTTATAGGAATGAGATGCAGTACCGTATTCAGAGCCTCCGACGCGCTGGTACACAAACATCCGGTAATTCCTATACAAGCAGATCTCTGAACCCTATACAGCTGGTCCACTACGTATATCTTCTCAGTAGCGGTCCACCATACCAAAGATCCCTATGTAAAGATTAATTTACCTAGTAATTCATATACACTCCCTGCCACATGAATAGGACCCCCTAACACAATTTCTTTAAAAAGGTTATATCTTCCAAAAAAAGGTACGAACTGAATTTTTAAAGGTCGTTATTGTTTTGTTTTTATAAAAAAAAAAAAAAATTTTAACTAAGTTAAAAGAATGTCTTCAAAATTTGCATCACTACTATAAATTTGTAATTTTATTTACATTTTCATAAAATTTATTAACGCGTAGTGCCTCGTTTTCTATAGATTATTTCATAAATTCGATTGGGAATACAATTATGTTATACAATGATTTCATGTAATCGAGCGAAATAGTCAATCAAATTACTTGTATGCCTTCAATTAGAAACATATACTGTACGAGGTAGCCATCCCCAAACGGTTGTAATGATGTTTAGGTCCGGCGAATAAGGAGGCCAAACGAGCACATTAACATTTAGATCGCAAAGCCATGACTTTACCACCCGGAATATTTGCATAGTCTTGCTGCATGTTAGCTTCCAAAAGCGTAAAGTAAATTTAATAACTTTTTTAAATTTTTTATTTATTTATTTTTTGTCTTGTTAAATAAGATGATAAATACTTAATACAGAGTACTATTTGGGATTACGTTAACAATACATAAATAATCACCGAAAATAACGATTTCTATCGTACCGAACATTTTCGTCGCAATTTGCAAGACCGAATTCGACAAAATATCGATATATTTACCTGTTTTTACGATGCATATCATCGTAATAAAAGTTACACACTAGTTATCATATGTTGGAAAGGGCACAAGGTTTATCTTCCAACATATTGTAGGATATAGACATCCCACTTAGCCAGGAGAGGGCTGGGCTGTCTATATCTTCGGAGCTGGAGAGAAATCTTGTAGTACCGAGTCCGGAACATGGCATAGGGTACCTCAATGAAAAATAACTAACTTTCAAGAATTAGATCTTGAGGTTAATAAGCTAGAAAAAATCATAACCTCAGCTTATGAGAATAGCTGTGAATTGGTGGTGAAAAAATGTTTCAGCAATGTTCCCTGGTGAAATAAAGAGTTGGCACCCTGAGAAGCACTGCCCGCCAGCTCTTCAATAGGGCAAAAATTACTGGCGATTGACCGAGTTATAAAATTGCTTTAACGGCATATAACAATGTCTTGAGAAGATCAAAGAGAGATTCATGGAGGAAACACTATGAGGAAAATGAAACCCAGCTGCTAGGTTGCATAAGTCTCTCACGAAGGATCATTCAAGCGGCCTCTCTCCACTTAAGAGGGCTGCCGGAGAGCTTGAAAGAAACGAGACAGCTTCTGCTGGACACACATTTTCCAGGCTGCGCCTGCTGTTAAAGAGACAGTGCAGATGTCAGGGGCTTTATGTACCTAACTTCTATACATAGGGAACTCTCACTGGCCTGTAAACAGAACTAAATAGGCTATTTCTACGTTTGGATCATTTAAATCTCCAGGTGTGGACAATACACACACGTGTATATTCAGGCAAGGTGTTGACGTGCTCGCACCTAGGGTGACTAATATATTTAGGACGAACCTCGAATTAGATCAACTGAGACTGCTAGGCTATGCAAGCCTAATGAGTAAAATTGAAAAGACTCTGGTTAGTAAAGAAATAGCCCTCGGTACAGCGGTTGATATCACAAGGGTTTTTAACAACGTTACCTTCGAGTATATTGAGAAAGCAATGATTAAGAAGGAAATACCCCGACTGATTATAGCATAACAAAGGTTTTAAATATGCTGCGTAAGGAGATTAACTGTCAGGTCAATCAAAAGATGCCTTAAAGGGGGCGTTTTATCGTCACTCTTATGGCTATTAACCGTCGATGGGCTTTTGGAGACACTCAGAGATCTCGGATACGAAGTTCACGGCTTTGCGTATGATTTGGTAATCATATTCAGCGGCAAGTTTGACTCTGGGATTGTCAATAGAATGTATTCTGCTCTTGACATCAGGAGAGGGGACTTTGGATAAATCCAAATAAAACTAAAGTGGAAGCTAAGTTTAGGGACCTTGACAGTGACTTGGTGATGTCCGAGGAGATAAAATATCTGGGAGTAGTTCTAGATAAGACTTTACTTGGAGTAAACATTTACTATACATAACTGGCAAAGCCTTAAGGGCAATATTTACGTGCCAAAGAATGTATGGTAAAACGTGGGGCCTATGACCAAATATGATAGCGTGGTCCTACCAAGCCATTACAGTACCGATGGTCACTTATGCCTCCTTGGTATGGTGGCCAAAGGTAGAACAAAAACATGCTCAGATAATCCTCAACAAAGTACATCGAATAGCCTGTTTGAGTTTAACGGGAGCGGTGAAGACGTGCCCTACACTAGTCTTAGGTATGACCACTGGGCTCACTCCCTTGCATATTGTGAATAGCGGAGTAGCAGCTAGTTCCGCCTTAAGGCTAACTAATCTATTCTATGTTGAAGAGGGCAATCTTAGTGGGCATGTAAAAATTCTAAATAGAATCTATTTGAAATTCTCCATGCCTTGCCGTCTCTGATAGGATAGATAAAACACTCACATTCTGCAGCGTTTTGAAGTGGTTATTAGTGAACGCTCAGCTTGGAGAAACAGTAAAATAATAATGGACCGAAATCGACAGTTGTGATATACTGATGGGTCCAAAATGGAAGAAGGAATGTTCTCTACGAGTGCCCACCGATGGTAAGCCGTAGAATAAGCTGCTTAGGTAGTGAAGCATTAGTCCGAGAAGATCTAGGCATGATTAACCCTACAGCAAGGTGTCTCGGATTGTAGTTTGGAACTGGGCTGCACAATAGATCTTAAAAGTCGCGGTGCGATTATAGTCCTTGATAATAATAATAACACCGTGCAGCACTAAAATCTTGAACCCAATGACACCCCCGAAATCTGAAAGCTTATGATGGTAGAAGAAAAACCCTAGCTGAGGTTTGAATTATTAGCTAAGGTTTTTTTACAATTCATTTTGGGAGGAGGATTTTAGTACATTTTTCAAAGAACATGTACTGATTCTTAAGTCTATAACTCGTTAACTATTCGAAATATTGCTTGTTTCTCTTCAGCAAATTTTTAGATCTGATTAAGAGAGATAAAATCAAAAAACAACATCTTACTCAAAACAGCAAAACTGTCAAAAAACGTAAAATTTCGTCATAGATTTTTATTATTGATGATGGAAAATATAAGGACATTTCAAATATTTTAAACTAGATACTTAAAAAATTAATGATTTTGAACATAAGGAATGAAATATAAGGACACTTCAAATCTTTTTAAATATATATTGAACTTTAGTCGTCGCTTTTGGAGCTAGTCTCATTATCTGAAAACATGTTTCCGACCGTTTCGATAGCTTTATTTTCGTATGAAAATACTTTATGGCTAGACCAGCATACTTCCCCAAGCATCGCATCTATTTTTTCCCCTTTGAACCGCGTTTCCATCGGGATGGTTACTTGGTGGAAGCGCTTATCTTGCTCATCAGATTTTGTTGGCAATTGTTTTTCGAACTCTGCCAAATAATTATTTAAAAAGTGAGGCTTTAATTTCATGGTCACACCGATAGCTTGGAAAGACTTAAGCATATTTTTTACTAAAATTTTCCATTCGACGTCTCGATTTTTTCTTAAGACTCTTTCTATAACTGATTTAAGTGCGTCCCCAAGCAATTAATTCGTTTCCGTGCAAAACCATATTGAAATCTTCACTTTTTTCATTAAGTACACCTGTTTTAAGCAAAAAAAAAAAAAATGCATAAAAAATAAATAAAAATTTTCAGAGATTAGTTAAAAAGTACATTACCGACAAAATTTTTAGATCTAATTAAGAGGTAAAAATTTGCTGAAGAGAGAAAAGCAATATTTCGAATAGTTCACGAGTTATAGACTTAAGAATCAGTACATCTTTGAAAAATGTACTAAAATCCTCCTCCCAGTCGAAAACTTCAAAAATTAATTGTAAAAAAAAACTTAGTTAATAATTCAAAACTCAGCTAGGGTTTTTCTTCTGTTTCAAATTGTTTGTCATCTGAACTATTTTGGTCTGGTCTAAATACAGAATTTATAGCTGTAAAAATTAAATTGCAAAACCGAAACGTTTATGTTTGCTCTTTTTATATTCCTCCTGGCTCTGAGAACTCAGTTTACGAAAGCCATTTAGAATCTATTAAATATATGGTAAACTCAGCAAATTCGTCGGACTATATTATAGCAATGGGTGACTTCAACTTGCCTTTGGTCACTTGGAATTATCCACCCGATACTGTATACCTAGTTCCTTTAATATCAAATGAATTCCTGCAGCACTTAATGGATTTGTGCCTTTTTCAAATTAATGCTGTTTATAATTCTAATAATAAGCTACTAGATTTGGTATTTGTTAATGAACCATCGGATTGTACTATAAGCCGATGCTGTCCAATTACTAATCCTGAAGACGGTTACCATCCTACTCTTGAAGTTATGTGCTCATGTTTGCTTCCTACATCTCTTAACGTACCTCAAAATGATAAAAAAGTATTTTGTTTTAAACGTGCCAACTATAATATGATGAATCGTCTCTTTTGTAGTATGGATTGGCATAATTTGCTATGTATCACTAATGGCAGTCCTTCGAATTTTGAAGCGGTCATTACCTCATTTTACAGAATTATCTATTCTATAATGGAAAAATGTATTCCAGTAACTATGTTATACAATTACTCTGGCCCACCTTGGGGGTTTAAACACCTAACCAGTCTAAAAAATAAAAAGAATAAACTCCTTAAAAAATACAAAAAAACTAATTGTATTACGGATTATGGAAACTATTCTATTTGCCGGGCTGAGTATAATAGATTAAATAACTTTCTATATAAACACTACATCAACAAAATGAAAACAAATTTTAAAAACAATCCGAAATCTTTCTTCAGTTTTGTAAACTCTAAGAGAAAATCTCAAACTTTCCCAACTGTAATGAAATATCAAAATAACGAATCAGATGATAACACTGTAATAGCCAACATGTTTTCTAACTTTTTTTCTACTACTTATTCTGATGCTAAATATGATAATACCAATAGTTACCCTATCAAAATTGATTCAAACCTGCAGTTAAACTTTCCTTTAATTGATTGTGCTGAGGTCAAAACTGAACTGATGAAATTAAAATCAACTTTTAGCTATGGACCTGATGGGGTACCGAATTGTTTATTGAAGCACTGTGCAGTTAGCTTATCTAAACCACTTTGTGATATTTTTAACTTATCTATCAAACACGGATATTTCCCTACTCAATGGAAGAGCTCCTATATAATACCTTTATTTAAATCTGGCAGCAAGTATAACATAACAAATTACAGAGGCATTGCAAAACTTAGTTCAATTCCTAAGTTGTTTGAAAAGTTCATTACTAGATATATAAGTCATAATGTATCACATCTTCTATCCCAGCATCAACATGGTTTTAAAAAAGGATGCTCCACTTTTACTAACATTTTACAACTAACTACTATAGTTAATAAAGGATTTGCTAAAAATCAGCAAACTGATGCTATATATACCGATTTTAGTAAAGCTTTCGATAAAGTCAACCATGACCTGCTACTTTCTAAATTATATATGATGGGGTTTTCTCCAATTAGTCTGTCTTGGATCAAGTCTTATCTAAACGATAGAAAACAATGTGTACTTTTTAAAAACTGCGTATCTACTCCTATAAATGTTTTATCTGGAGTACCACAAGGGAGCCATCTTGGGCCGGTCCTGTTCTCATTATTTATAAATGATCTGCCTTCTGTCCTGAACTATTGTAATATATTAATGTTTGCTGACGACGTTAAAATTTTTTTGACCTATGATGGGATCTTTGATCATTCCTGCTTACAACGGGACATTGACAATTTGTATACATGGTGCAATATAAACCTAATGGAACTGAACACTAAAAAGTGCAAGCATATGAGATTTTATAGATGCACTTTTGTTAATATAATCTTCTATCTGGGTGGACAACCGTTGGATCAAGTAACCTCTTTCCTTGATCTGGGTAGCTTGCTTGATGCTAAATTAAGTTTTATTCCTCATATTAATATGACAGTTAATAAAGCTAGAGGAGTTTTAGCCTTCATTAAAAGATGGGCAAAAGAATTCACAGATCCCTATATTACAAGATTATTATATACATCCTTAGTTAGACCCATACTTGAATATGGTTCGATTGTTTGGGACCCTATATATAATATACATATCGACCACATTGAGTCTGTTCAAAAACAATTTCTTTTATTTTGCTTGCGAAGCTTGAATTGGAACTCAGCAACAAATCTGCCTCCATACCATCAAAGATTGGCGCTTATAAAACTGCCTACACTAAAAAGTAGAAGAACGATGTTAAATGTATCATTTGTGTTTAATGTTATTAAAGGAAATGTGCAATCAGAGTTCCTTTTACGCCATATTACATTCAGTGTGCCAGTTCGTCCAACACGTCATTTTCAATTGCTCTCGATCAAAACTTTTCGTACCAACTATGCCAATGCTGATCCTTTGAGAAGAATCTGTGCCAGCTTTAATACCTTTTATCAATTTATTGATTTGTCTTTAAGTTTGGAAACTATTAAACGAAATATAATTTTATTTTTAAATCGCTAATTGTTTTTGAAAAATTTTTATAATTTTTGTAATTTTAAATCATTCATATATAGTCTGTAATTTAATGTAGACTTATTATTCAAATAAATAAAAAAAATAAAATAAATCATAAGCTTTCAGCTTTCGTTGGTCTCAATTGGTTCAAGATTTTAAAGTTGAAAAATGTGCTACTGTGTAATAGGTGCTTAAGTATCTTGAGCTTTTGGATTTGCACTGCAAATTTTTAGAAAATTAAACGCTATTTTTAATAATTCTTTACTTTGTTTTCTTTCTGGTAAAAGAAGCATTAACCAAAACTAGAACAAGAACTAGAATCACAATTCAAACGAAATTTGCAATTATCTACTCTAATCAACAAAAATTACCTAAGAATTAATTTTTTAAAGCTTTTACGAATTATCACTTTACAATGAGTACAAGTATCTGATGAAGGTTTCTTGTTGTAGGTACTAGAATTTATTTTTGTTGAGTAGCTGCATATTATCTTTTTTAATATCAGTAAATATGTATTTACAATATTATTGCAAGCATATGTACCTTAAAACATATGCATTTATGTGTACGCATTTTTATACATTTATTTACATACATACATATAAATGAAGCATGTTTTCATAAGATACATGCCCTTAAAAGCGGGTAGCATCTTAAAATAAATAGTATGTAAAAACAAAAACTATAATTTTTTTTAGTTATTACCGTCAACATACTTTTATTTATTCTCTTTTTTACATTGACCGCCAAAAGTATTTCATTTTCTTTTTTTATTTACAATAACAAAAATACTCACTCCTCTATGCTTTTGCATGTAGTCTTATGTAAATATTGTTGTAATTTTATGTCATCATTATGTAGTAACGAAAATAACCATATGATACTATTGAATTTTTATTTGCAAGTCCCATCGACAAGCATACAAAGAATGCTTATTTGCACTTGAATTTTTTTCTAGATTTAATTTTCTATTTTTTAAAAGCATTCTGTCACTTTTTATAATATTACCATTTTAAAAACATTTTATTTTGCAATAAACAATACTTTTCTGTCTTCGTAGGCACCTATTTTTTTTATTTCATTGTCACTCTTACTCGCGATGTTATTCGTTTCGCGTATTGTAGAACACTAAATTATAAAAATTTGAGTAAAAGCAACAATACGTGTTGCGTATTTTATTTATTATACCCTTCACAAAAAATGAAAAGGGTATATATAAGCTTCTGATTCCGTTTGTAATTTCTATACCGTATATGTGCACCCTATAAAGTATATATATTGTGGATTCTTATAAATAGCGGAGTCGAATAAGCGATGACCGTCTGTTAGTGTAGTCGTTCAAATTAATTTTCTAAATCCTTTGGCAGAGCACAGAACAGTTTAACGGTTGTTATTGAAATTGTGCGCCATGGGTGGTTCATAGTTTTGCTAGAAATCACAACGATAATGTTTGTGGAAAAATATCATAACAATCGGTCCAGAAATGCGCGAGACAAATCAAATACACAATCGAAATTTGGATTTCTGTTTTGTTTATTATTTTTTTTTTTTAATTTTTAAATTGTACATTTGCGTAATTTCTGCGCACACCTCCTATTAAGGCAATCAAGCATACATGTGAATAATACGCATGCTCGCACACATGGCTAGCCAACCATTTAAACTAGTTGCTAGTTAGTCCCCATTTACATTATGGACATTTTTTCAATTCTCTTTTGTTCTTTCCTAAACCGTTTACATTTCGGACATTAATGTCCAGATAGAAATTTTTTCAATTCTTCTTTTCATTTATTTTCGTGACATGCTTAATTGATTTGTATGAAAATTAATTGAAAATAACTTTTGAAGCAAACCAAATTAAATTAATAATAAATAAATAAATTTTAAAAATTGATTTCTATAAAAATGTGGGCAAATTAATACAGTGTACAAAAATGAAATAAAGCAACAAGACGATTATTACGAAAAGTTGAAAAGAGAGACAAAAAAATGTCTAGTACAGACGGTACACACACCTTGCGTATTTGCCCCCTCGCCTACAAACTTCGTCTGTCGGGACAGAAATGTCTATGATGTAAATTTGGACTTATTTATATAGACTTTATTCATAATACATTTTTAGAATTTTCTACCTTCGATAATATCAATTCTGAATTTCAATGATGCCAAGTCGCAATTTAAATATTTCTCGACCGTTGTTCACCAAACCATTTAGGATATTAACGAAAGCAAGTGTAGATACATATGCGGTTGTTTGTGTGTTGAAAGTAAAAACTCAGAAATTATTGAGGATGCCAGGGTGGATTTTCTTGGGTTTCTTTGCCGTTAATTTGAAATTCTTGACCTAATATTAATCAATTATTTCAGAATAAAGTAGACTCAAAAAAAATTATTTTAATCAAAATTTGAAATTTTATTAGAAAATATAATAGGAATGTTTGAATTTAAAAATGTATATATAAAGCTAAATCAATGAAGGGTATATATTGTTCGGTACTACCGTATTTAACTTGCTTCTTTATGTTTTTATTTTTTTATTGTCCCTTATTTTAGTACCAAGAAAAAACCCAGTAGAGAAAATGACGACTAAAATATTTAGATTTTATAGTAACAAATTTAAATAAAAAATTAGCTATACGTAGCTACTGATAGTTTCTGAATTTTCTAGATGAATTGATCGCTTGTGTTCTAGAAACAACGCACGGTATAGCATGCACATAAAAACATTAAATCTATTCAAGTATACTATATTATTTTTTAATTCAAACATTTTGTGAAGATCCATGGCAGATGGAGCAGCTGTACATTTTTTGCTCTCCACCGTTTTGCCTGCATAGCTGCAAAATTTGTATACATTTGGTACGCACCATTGTTTTTGTGCTAAAAACACCTATGCCCAGTATTTCACTTCGGACTTAAGTGTCATTTGAACTTTAAGTTCTATTTAGATACAAAATTGAGTTTTTAACTATAAACTTAAATCATATTAAAGTGACCAATCTTGGCATTTAAAGCCCACTTAAGTTGCACATATTAAACATATGATTTTGACAGTTTTTTTTTGTATCTCGTACAAAAAAGTTATTGTGTTTAATTTAATAAATGTAATAAAAAACAATAAGTAATAATAATAATGTTTTTTAATTATGCTGATGTACTTTTTTACAGCAGACAATAAAAAGTCAACTTCAGCTGAAAAAAAATTTTCAGTTCTTTTCACTTGATGTAATGTTCTTTTTTCCATTTTCAAAATATTTTATTGCTTTTTTATTATCACTTTTTTTTTTTGCTTTGACATAATTAATTTTTAATAATTCATGATGCTGCCACACTTTTGTCGTAAATAAATAAGAACTGAATCTGTATTTATGTGCAACTTAAATTCAAAACGACAATCAACTAATTCTCGATTTAAATACGAAGTCAAAAACTGAGGGATAGTGTGAGTGATTGTATGACCAGTGGCTCGTTTCTGTAACTATATGGGAGAACTTCTCACATCGAAAAGTGTGAAACAAAAAATTCCATCGTGTCTCGATTTGTGAGTAAAAAGTTGTTTCTGTAGCTTAATGTGAGAAAATGCAAAGCTGTTACATCTTTATTTGAATTTTCCAATGATTCAAATGTCAAATATAATATAAGATGAATGTACTTCTACATGACATTTTTGTTTGTTACAAAGTTTGTTAGTACAAAACATGAATAAAAGTATTTCAAAATGGTGCGATGCCATCACATCTGTAAATTTACTATGCCACACAAAAAAAAAAGAAGAAAATTTATTAACAAGGAATACACATAAAATTTTAATATTTAGCTACAAAAAATATTCCACTAAATTTATTTTAGGTAATTTATTAACTTAAACGATTTAAATTAATTAATTTTCATTTTGTCATTCCCCTTCTTTCATGCATTTTATAATGTGAGATGTTTTGACAGTTGTAGTGAGACTTTTTTGTTACAGAAACACTTGTACTCACATTTTTCCAATAGAGTACGTGAAAATCACAAAAATGACATATGGTTCTCACAAAGAAAAATTACAGAAACAGTTTTGTGTAATAAATGACATTTTGTTTCAATTCTATTGTTTCTTGTGAAAGTTTTCTCAATGCAAGAGTTATAGAAACGAGTACAGATCTGCATTGAATTTCCTTCTTTTTACTTGATACATTCAATAAGGTTGTTTTTGTAATTCAGTTTTTATTGTACTAAATGCCTTACCGTGATAAATCTGTCATGTTAAGATCGCTTATAAATACTAAATTATGCGAGATGATGTCCATCTATCATTTAGCAGATATGGTATACATTTTTTTCTGTCTTGTTTTTTTGCATAGACCTCGAATTCTTATTTTGTTTTGCTCGGGTATTTATTTACATTTCGTAAACATGAATTTTAAAACATGAAAATTTGTGTTTTTTATCACTTTCACTTTAAATTGCATACTTCAGAACAAAAAACGAAGATATGTATTTATAAATACTTCCGGCATGGGCATTTTCTTTAGGAAAATAACTTTTTAATTAATGTTTTTTAAAATAACAAATTTTTCATTTTGCTTATTTTCTTTTATTCGTAATATTAATATTAATATCTGTCTATTTCATACAAACCTGAAATAAAACGCTGAGTTTTATTAAATTCTAACCTCAGAAGTTACAGCTCTGGTTTCTCGATGACGATATAACGACCTTCATTCTACGTAGATTCTCTTTAAAAAAAAATATTCTGATTGATACGAATTTCTGTTGGCACGCAGTAAGGTACATATATGCTCTCTTTTTAGATAATTTTTATAGATAGAAAAATGTTCGAGTTTTTCTTAAGTCTTAAAGAGCATAATTAGTAAAAAAAAAGAAGAAAATTAACAAAAATCATTTCTTATGTGGGTCAAATACTCCAAGATTTGTTTTATATGTAACCTTTTTGCTTAATCCAAAGATATTAAAATAAGTAGACGAACTTTAAACATTAAACGGTGAGACACAATCTACAAAATTTTGTTTTCATATCAAAACGTAAAGTTATAACATATAAAGGTATAAAGAAATTAATCTCGATTTTATTTTTTGAAGAAGGCGTTGCACTCATCTGTATTTTATTTGGTTTTTAAATCTTTTTAATAGCTAAAGTTCAAATCTTGTAATTAATATGGGAAATTAGTACATTGCCCAATTTGATAAATCAAAGAGTCATAAGGTGTGAATGTCTCTTATCACATATTGTCAATTTAAAAAAAAAAAAATATGTTACAGCTTTTGTAAATTGTTTTCTTTACCTATCCGAATTATAAGCGCAAGCACCTCATAACTACTCTGTGGTCAATTTTAAGATTTTTAAAATTTTGTTTTTAATTTATTTTGGGTAAGAAATTTTTATTAGAATTAAAAAAACATAAAAGTTTTCATATACCAAGAAGAGACAAACCTAATTCCACATTTTTTCAAATCCGTGTGGAATACGGAACATGCATGATAGTGTTGATATTTTTCTTAAAGATTACAAAAATATTCATGATTCTTCGCAGGACATTTAGTTGATTGATTCATTTATTGTATAGAAATAAAGCCTAAAAGGCGCTGAGGCAGCATTTGAAATGAAAATATTTTATCTTGTTATATAAATAAAAAAAAAAAAAAACAAGTTAAATTCGTCTGTACTCTTCAGTGTTGTTTAAAATTGTTTTCTTAAATATTCAACAAAAAAAATATTGAAATGGCAAATATTGATATATATTTTTAATACCAATTTTTTTGTTAATCCTAAAATAAATAATTAATTTCAGTTTACGAAAAAATCTGTTGTGAGATCTTTATATTTTAAAACAAAATGTCTGTTGTACTCAATTAACAAAAATATTGTATATCAATCTAAAATGTTTACAAACATTTTAAATAAAATATTCTTAATTAAATATTGAAAATCAAATAAAAAATTTCAAATTAACGGCAAAAATCAAAAAAAGTCTTCTTTTAATCAGATTTCTGTATGCGTAGTTCTATTCACCGAGCAACCAGAGGTGTCAGAGTGCAGATATAGTATACATTTTCTTTCTGTCTTTTTTGCACGAACTCAAAATTTTTATTTTGTTTTGTTCGGATATATCTAAAAAATTTACACTTTCATTATTTAAATTTCGTAAACATGAATTTTAAAACATGAAAATTTGTGTTTGTTATCACTTTTACATTAAATTCCATACTTCATAACAATAAACGTATATATAAGAATCTCCGGAATGTGCATTTTCATTACGGGAATAACTTTTTAATTAATGTTTTTTAAAACAAAAAATTTTTCATTTTGCTTATTTTCTCTTATTCGTAATATTAAAACACTATATCTGTCTCTTTTATACAAACTCAAAATAAAAAGCTGAGTTTTTCAAAATTCTAACCTCAAAAGTTTCATCTCTGGTTGCTTAGTGGTTCTATTACACAAAAGTAATTTAAATTACTCACATGCATAAACACGTTTCTAAAACTGCTGATTTCGAGTTTGTGTGTACAAACCTTTAGCATAGAGATGCTGAGTAAAATAAAAAATGTATTTTTTACAAAACAAAACAAAATTTATCCCAATTATTTTTTTGGAACTTATGTGTTGTTTTTATAACACAATCAATAAACTCGTCTAAAAAAATTTTATGAGAAAACGCTCAATATTTTGAGAACTTGTCATATAAAATTTACAGATGAATTGACGCTTGTGCATAAAAAAAGCACATTAATCATATGAATCTGTAAAAATAATATGTGTTAGCTTGATTTGCGATTTTTTATATTTTTATATACCCCGTTAAGATGGCTTAATAGGCCTTTTGTTGAACCGTTTGGTTGGTTTTTAAGACTTTGTGGCATAGTTTATATTTTGTATTGGCTGCACCTGTGGACTCTATCAAAAATAACTCTAAATTGAATTTTTATCTGCATTTTTTGTTCTGTACTCATCAAATTTAATTGTTTTTTAATTTCACTCAAAAATATTTAATTTTTTCTTTGTGTTCACATTTCCCCTTTTTAAAAGAAATCAACAGCAAGTTTTGTAAATGTATCAGTGGTTCTGTTGATTTTCTTCAACAGAGTGTTTCAACTAATAAGTTTGTAATAAAAAGACACCGAAAAACACATCTTTATGAAAGTAAATATATAACTAAAAAAATGGAATTAATAAAATGCCGAAACACCCGGAATTTAAAAATTAAAAAAATCCCGATTTCTTAATTTAACTTTTCCTTGAAACTGTCGGGATTTCCCGCTTGGCATCTCTAATTACAAATATTCTTTAAAAAAAAAACAAGTAAAATTCGGCAGTGCCGAGTCTTATATACCCTTCATTGTGTTAGCGAAATATTAATATTTTTCACTTTCCACATTCTTCTAAAATATCAAAATCATAGAAAAAATTAAATGAGTCAAATATGCTTTAACGTACCCCGTTATGATTTTTAGTATTTGTAAATATATTTTCAGTATTAATGTTATATTTAACAAATACGTCTTACGTCATTAAATATTATTGACTATATTTGTAACGTACCACCCAAATATATTAGCCCATAATTATAGCCAGAAAAAAAGTATACTTTAAGAGTACTTAAGTATATTTTTCTTTAATATGTACTTTAGGTCTACTATAGACAAGCTAAAGTGTATTTTTAGCGAAAAAGTCGAATTCAAATTTAAGATATACTGAAGTTGTTTTTAAATAATTTAGAAACAGAAAATCAAACAAACAAAAAAAATATTCTGTCATAAATAAAAATAAAATTAAGTAAAAATTCAAAATAAATTTAAAAAAAAATTTTTATAAGCAAATTAAAAAATGCATTGCAAAACGTCTACAGAGATTTTGAAATTCTTGAAGACTTAAATCATAAAAAAAATTTAAAATATACAAATAAGGATTTTTAAAAATATTTGTTTTAATTTTCAGTTTTATTTATTTTTAATGTCACTTTTTTATATTTTGCTGCATATTGTATACAAATGCTAATTGAAATATTGGTGATACCCTGTTAGAGTTGATTCAACTTAAAACCTACTTTTGTTTTGTCTATAGTACTAAAATTTTTAGTAAAAGCTTCTAATTTTTAGGTTGTTTTTAAGAAAAACCGACTTTATTGTTTGACTATGATTATGGGCCATTATATTTAAAATTTTTTTGAAATTTTCATATACTCCAGTAGTGTTGTTCTCAAGGATTTTGGCAGTTTCCGTTTTGCATCCTAAAATAAAAACTACGAATTTTTCAGAAAATGTTACAACACTTCCAGAAAGTTTAGAGCCTACAGATTAAATTCCATTTAGATTTTGGAAATTTTCCTGGACAAAATCCGAAATGGTACTTCGCCAAAATGTGGAATGATAAAAATTCCTCAGAGTAAGAGTACTGGGGAATGAGGGAATTTCAAAAATTTTTTAAAAATAATGCAAAGTGTTTTCTGAGTACTTGGGCGATAGATTACAAATCTAGGCGACCTCTTGTTTAAAACGATATGTGTGCCAACCCGTAATATTCTATGTACATTTGTATCTTAGTATGTCAAAAATACTGAAAAGATATTTACAAATACTAATAAATATAAGGAATTACGTGAAAACATATTTAACTAACCATATTTCTTCACTCACTTCAAAAAAAGTATGTAATTGAAATGCATACTTTGTTCAGCTTGAGGTCGTATTAAATATGAAAAATTTGGAGCGAAATATCTATAAAAAAAATTAATTTTTATAATACGACTAAAATTAACGAGTTCTAAGAAACAATCCTTTCTGAGAATCTCATTTTTAAAAGCAATAAAATGTCTGCAGGCACTAAATTTTTAAATTAATAAAAAAAGAAATTCTAAGAAAGACATTCAATAGGAAAACAAAAAAATTTATTTTCATTTAATTTTGCAAATTTTTGTAAAAGTTTTTAAGCTAAACATATTTAATTAAATATTTAATTATCGAGAAAAATTAAATGAACTCTCTTTCATAGAGATGGCTGTATTCGTACTATTATCACCGAGCAACCAGAGGTGTCAGAGTGCAGATATAGTATACATTTTCTTTCTGTCTTTTTTGCACGAACTCAAAATTTTTATTTTGTTTTGTTCAGGTATTTCTAAAAAATTTACATTTTTTCTTATTTTCTCTTATTCGTAATATTAAAACACTATATTTGCCTCTTTTATACAAACTCAAAATAAAAAGCTGAGTTTTTCAAAATTCTAACCTCAAAAGTTTCATCTCTGGTTGCTTAGTGCTATTATACTCAAGGCAATAAAAGCCACACACATACACTTTTTTATTTTTCGTGTTTGTATGTACAAAGCATTACGCACATGACAGCTAAAAAAATTCCACAAAAAAAAAATCAAAGCAAAAGCAAAAACAAAACAAAAATTAATGAAAATGTGAAGTGCCGGTTGTATTTTTGATTTTTCTGGTCCATTTGTGGACCGATATTTCTGATTTTTTGCACAGACATTATGGCAGTTATTTGTAATAAAACTGCGCGATTTTGGTTTCATAGCTCAGCCATTTATGGACCGATTTAGCTGAATTTTGGTCCATATACTATGAATATGATATCTGAAAAAACTTGCAATTAATTTTTTTTATTTTAGATAAAAAACGCAAAAAACAAAGCAAAACTTAATGAAAATCTAAAATTTCGATTGTATTTTTTGATTTTTCTGGTCTATTTGTGGCCCGATCTTTCTGATTTTTTGCACAGACATTGCGACTGTTATTTTTAATAAGACTGCGTACCACGTTTTATTGTCAGTCTTGTAGTTTAGACGTAGCAAAAATGGTCAAAAAATAGAGGTATTCACAATTTTTGACTCATAGCTCCGCCATTTATGGACCCATCCAACCGAGTTTTGGTTACGATACTATAAATATGATGTTTGAAAAAACTGCGTACTAATTTTTTTTCAGTTTAAATAAAAATCGCATAAAAACAAAACCATAGTTAATGAAAATCTAAAATTTCGGTTGCATTTTTGATATTCCTCGGCCATTTGTAGACCGATTGCTTTCATTTTTAGCACATTTATTATGACTTATACTTCAAACAAAACTGCATACTACGTGTTAAAGACAACTAACTCAGTTGAATTCTCGACATAGACTGCCTTCCGTTTATTATTTCAAGCTTAGCCGAACTTAACAATATTAATATCGCTACGTGGGTGTTTGTGTATAAATATATAATGTACAATGATGTCACTTACGCTAAGGTACTACACAACGCTACTGGGTATACATATTATTTAAAGTACACACTGATTACATACTTAAGCCAACATTAGGTCTGTAAAACGAGACTTATAAAATATATACCGGTTGGACACAGAAGAGACTGCCTAATAGGGGTGCAAATTATAATAACAATAAGGTGTACCACCTATATTCACTACTACAGTGTTTTTGTCCTATTCTTCGTATAGACAAAATAAGCAAAAAAAACCCACTCAAAAAATGATCAAAAATAGAGGTAGTTTCGGTTTTTGACTCATAGCTCCACCATTTATAAACCGATCAGGCTGAATTTCAATAGCAATAGTCTTACAGCAACAGCTGACCGTTAGGTATAATATACTTTTCTGTATGTTGTCTAGATTCTTCTGAAAGTTTATTTCAACGACTACACGGACAGACAGACGGATATCGCTAAATCGACTTCGCTAATTATAAGGATCCATAATATTTATACTTTATAGGGTGTCCCATGTAGGGTGTAGAAATTACAAACGGAATCACAAAGTTATATATACCCTTCTTACTTACAGTGAATGGTATAAAAAACAAATCAAAATGAATGAAAAACTAAAATTTCGGTTGTACTTTATATTTTTCTCGGCAATTGTAGACCAAAATTTTTGATTTTTTTTGCACAGACTGTTATTTCTGATAAAACTGTGTACCACATTTTTTTGTTCGCTCTGTAATTTAGACCAAATACGTAAAATAACAAAACAGAAATTTTAGGTTTTGATTAATTTGTTTTCTTTTTTAAAGGAAATTTTTAAACTGTACATGTGTACATGCAAAATTAAATTACATTTTATTTTGTTGCTTCCTATTAGATATATATATATATATTACTTAGAATATCTCTTTTTATTAATTTGAAAATTGATTTTAAAAATAACGTTTTCAGAATAATTTTTTTCTTAAAACTCATTAATTTTCTTGAACTGAAATTAATTATTTATATACCCTTGTGCTAGTCAAATATTGGTATTTATCTATAACTATAAAAAAAAATAAATTTTATAATATTTAGAAACGGCTAGTTTATTATAAAAATGGATTTATTTATTATTGTACGGAAATATTTAGTACTTAAGCTAAATAAATTAGATGTTGCACTAAAAAATTTCAAATAAACTTACAATGAAAAAAGTATATAATAATAAAAGCAGACAAAAATAATTTTCTTTATATACCAATTTTTTTATCCATCCTAAAATCGATAATTAATTTCAGTTAAAGAAACTAAAATTAACGAGTTCTAAAAAAAAAAAATACTTTCTGAGTGCTTAATCTTTGAAGGCAATAAAATGTATGCAGGCATTCAAAATTTTAAATAAAAAAAGAAACTCTAAGAAATATATCCAATAGGAACGCAAAATAAATATAATTTAATTTAATTTTGCAAACAATTGCACATATTTTTTATATCAAATATATTTAATTAAATATTTATTATCAATAAAGAACTTCAAAATAACGGCATAAATCAAAAAAATCTTCTTTTAATAAGATTTCTATATGCGCAGTTCTATTCCCCTGTAGTACCATCTGTTACTATGTAGTGCCATCACCACACACAGAACACACGTATGCATACACAAGTTTGTATTTGACCGACTACTTGGCTTTGTATGTGTGTGCAAATGCACAGCTTAATAATATCCATAAAAAACCATTAATGAAAACCCATAATTTCGGTTTTTTTTTATTTTTCTCGCTTAATTGTAGACCGACCACTCTCCTGTTTTGCACTGATATTACGGCTGTTATTTCTAACAAAACAACGTGTGATGTTTTTTGATTTTAGACAAATTACGCAAAAAACGCACCAAAAATGGTAAAAAAATTGAGGTAGTTTCTCTGAAAGCTCATAGCTCAACCATTTATAGACCGATTAGACTGAATTTCAATAGCAAACTTAAGACAGGAACTTCCAACAAATTGACATACTAAATTTTTCTGTAGGCCTTGTAGGAACTGCAATAAGTTGATTTCAACATCCACACTGAGAGACACTATGTAAAAGGATCCAGAATATATATTCTTTATAGGGTGTCCCATGGAGAGTGTAGAAAATAAACACCTAATGACAAACTTTTTCACTTTTTGTGAAGGATAAAAAAAATTCAAAGACAGTTATTTTTATCAATGTTTTTTATAAATTATTTCATCTTTTTATTGAAACGACTGATTGTTAATCTTGTGGTCGTATTATAAAAATTTATTTTTATATCGATATTTCGCTCCAATTATAAAAAAATAGATTTTTATAATACGACCTTAAGATTAATAATTTTTTATATTTAAGAAATATGTGGAAAGGATATATTTATAAGACTATTCACAGTCGAATTTAACTTGTTGCTGCTAATAAACATTACAGATAACGCGCGTTTCCTTATTATGCATCACTTATGTTTCATATTGCAAAAATTAACAATACATATTACATATAGTTGCATTGTTTCGCAACTTTGTTTTGGAATTCAACCATAGTTACCATTCTTGGGATAAATTGATTATAACTATATATTAAACTTAAAAAAAAAATGGTTGCAAAATAGTATTTTAATTGTTAAATCATTGAATAATGGGCATGAACGTGGGCGTATTTTGTAGTCTATGTTACTCGCTGATAATGTAGATTTATAGTGGTGAAAAGATTTTTAAAATCCGTATAGGTTTAGAGTTTATCCATTACAAACAAAAAAAAAATTTCCTCTTTATATTATTTATTAGTATCGATTAATAACAAATCATGCCATCTCAACATGTGCAATGGCACGAGGAATTTAAAACAATTATAATTGTTGCGACTGGTCCTACAGCTGGTGAATTAGCTCAAATTTCTAGAATACCAATTACATTTAAACAACTTCAATTTCCGGTGAAAACTTTTTTTGGCTAAACAATTAACAAGGCTCAGGGCCAAACTTTAAATTTGGTAGGCATTGACCTACGAAAATAATGGAAATTTTTTTTTTATTTAGGACTATCACAAGTCGGAGCTCTAGATCATCAATTTATTTTGATTCCACAAACTAAAACAACATTAAATATTGTTTATATTAAGCCTCCAGCTATTTTTATGCGGTCTCGCCCGGTCCTTTCATCTGTGAGTGGGAATTATTAAACTAAGGAGATCGGATGTATAAAAATTCAGAGCAATCCGGTTTTAGATTAGCTATTTTTACCCGGCTTCATGTGGCTAGTATTTACAAAGTACCGACCTTCCAACTGACCCGCGTAAAAGTAAGCATGGCCAATCCAGGAGTACAGCCTATATTATATTTAAGCGATCATTTTAGGTAACGACTAAAAAGTGTTAATAAAATAACAAAAAGAAAAATGTAAAAGATTTAAAAAATAAAGGGACAAATATAAAACAATTTGAAAAACTTGTGGGTGGGGAAAAATCCTTCTCTTCCAATCTACACATATAAAAGAGTAATGTTATTGACTGACTGACTGACTTATCATCTTCGCCCAGCCCAAACGGCTGAAGCTGCGGACTTGAAATTCGGTAAGCAGGTTCTTGTCCCAGAAAAAAGATTTCCATTGTATATTAGCATTTTTTTTAAATTTGAACAAATAAGGGGTAAAATATGTACCCCTTTTTACTACTACTATTTCTAAATATGTACTTTTATGTAAATTGATGCAGCATAAAAGCAGAAAATTTTTAAGACCCAATAAAGCTCTATTTAAAAAATAAATCTCAAGTTGGAAAAAGTACCAAAAGGGGAAATAAGATTGCACTTTATATTTAATTAATTTTAGTTCTATTTTTTAAATTATGTAAAAACCTAGAATAGGACAGTAGAATTAAACGGTACTGAATGAAATAAGAAATAAAATGCCTCTTTTTATTAATTTTTATGGTACTTTTTGATTCTTTAAGAAAAACGAAACTAGAGTACGAGCTCGGACTCAAAGGCTTCTGAGAAAAGTCAAAAATGGCACTTTTTTTTGGTACTTTTTGAAATTTTCATGCTAACAGCCCTAGAACTATGAAATTGGGTTCAACGCTCTCGAGCAAAGTAAAAAACCATTCAGATGCAAACCATTATTTTTTATTGATTTGAATACTACATTTGGATTTTTGAATATTAACGAATTTAGAACTATCAGATCGAGCTCAAACGGTGTAAGTAAATAGAAAAATGAATAAACTGACAAAATGGTACTTTTTCTAAATTTTAATGATACCTTTTGATTTAATTTATATTAAAAAACCTAGAATGGTATCCAACGAAATAATAACTTATATTAGCGACAACATCTTACTTCGCTACCGAAGTAGCGAGTTAAATGCTAGTTGGAACAAATCGATATAAAATAAATGCACGTTTCTAGTCTAATCAGAGGCCAAACCAGAATTTTTCAAACAATTAGCCGTTTTCCAAGCTAAAAATCGTAATGTAGCTTCAATTGCATTTTGTTTAGAAATGAATGTAAATCTAAGTTTATTCTTTAATTCACATGCTAATTATTTTGAAAGAGTTTGGTTTCGATTCATATTTTTCATTCGGTAGCTTGAATATATCTAAATTCCTCCTGATAAATTTTCTTTCTTCTACTGGCTTCTCTACTAATAATAATTTTTATTTTATTTTATTCGATTTATATTCCAAAGTTTGCTTCATACTTAAATTTTATATAAAGTATTCATATTAATAAAGAAATATTTTTATATATCATTCAACAAAATCATTTAAATGTGATGATCTTAATGTATGTCTCTTAGAACTTTAAAATTTTTGAAGATGAGCAACATTCCTACAATAAGTCTTTTTATACTTATTTGATTTAGCAATAACTTCTCCATCTTTTCGTTTAACACGTTGACTGCCACGGCCATTTTCAGAAAACTGGCCAAAAATGACAATTTGATTTTATCACATTATATTATCAAAAACTCTATTTCTAGTGCATAGCGATCATCAAAAATAAAAAATAATATTTATTTTAGGCTTCTGTAACAGAAATCGCTACACAGAAGCCAACTACGAGTTAATTCGCACGTCTTTCTTTTAATATTTTGTTTTATAATTATTGTTATTTATTATAATTATCATAATTTTTTTGTTTTTTTTCTTTCTTTTTAGTTTTAAGAAATTGAATACAACGCAAATCTAAGTGTTTCAGAATATGACGAGATTTTTAGCGATGATAGTAACGACATTTTTGAACCTTCTGAGCATCCAAGTGGCAGTGAAGATGAAGTCGTTTCCGAATCTGATGATAATGACGATGATTTTCAAACAACAACATCAAATGCGAATGATGATTTGTGGATAGAAGTTCCACACAATCCTGAATTATTTATTTTTCAAGAAAATGTTGGTGTGAAATTAGATACATCAAATTTTACGGTACAAACGCTGGTGGATTTATTTTTTTCGGATGAGTTTCTTGCATTACTGGTGGAACAAGCTAATTTATCTATCTAATAGGTTATCAAATTGGCAAGACGTTAGTGCTGCAGAGATGAAAGTTATTATTGGACTTTTATTGCGAATGGAACCTTGTTCTTTTCCATCAATTGAACATTATTGGAGCACAAACAAGCTATATAATATAAACTTTTGGCGCTCAAATATGAGCCGAAATCGATTCCAGTTGCTACTTCGTTATTTTCATTTGCTTGATAACTCAATACCCAATCTCACGACAGATTATACAAGGTGAGACCAATCCTAAATCATTTCAACAATGTTATGCGTGTATTGACGAATCCATGATGCTATGGCGGGGAAGATTGCTTTTCCGCCAATACATAAAAAATAAAAAACAGAAATGTGGTATCAAACTAAACGGTGTTTTTTATAGACGTATAGAACTTTAAGTTGGCATTACTGTTCAAGATGGCGACCGATTTAACAGCTGTCAACTGATTTATTCTCAGTTTGGCTTGTCAATTGCAAGAATTGAAGCCAAACGATCATCAAGTAAGACGTAGATTCGTCGAATGGGCCCAAAACGAGATTGACGTTGTTCCCTATTTTCATAAGCGAATTTTGTTTAGCGATGAAGCGCACTTCTGGTTGAATGGCTACGTCAACAAGCAAAACTGCCGCATTTGGAGTGAAGCTAATCCTCAAGTGTATGTCGAAACACCGTTACATCCAGAAAAACTGACTGTTTGGTGCGCTTTATGGACTGGTGGAATCATTGGTCCGTACTTCTTCAAAAACGATGATGGCCAGAACGTTACAGTCAATGGTGATCGGTATAGAGCCATGATTACTAACTTTTTCATTCCTTTAAAATGTAATGCAACAAGATTATCTTTCGGATAAATAAAATTCATGTCAATCGAATAATCCATCGTTGTTTTATTGCAATTTAAAGTTCTATACGTCCATAAAAAACACCCTTTATATGAACTATGTATGTGAGTCCGACGGTCTTGTAATTAAAATAAAAATTTACAGCGGAAAATCTGAGGAAACTACCAATAATGTAGATCACACTATTGACGTTGTTTTACATTTACTTGAGGACTACCTCGATAAAGGCTACACGGTTTACATGGATAATTTTTATAATTCAGTTAGTCTTACAAAACTGTTACACATATGAAAAACTTGTGTGTGGAACCCTACGAAATAATAGAAAAGGAAACCCCAGAAATGTGGTAAATCGTAAACTGAAAAAAGAGGAGTGTTTTTGGCAGTAAAATGGTCCTCTTACTGTATGCAAGTATAAAGACAAAAGAGATGTCATTACCATTTCAAATATGCATGCTGTTGAAATGATAGAGGTACCCAATCGCAATGGAACAATTTCTATGAAACCGAATATAATTCGAGATTACAATAATGGAATGTCTGGCATTGACCGATCAGATCAAATGACTTCGTACTACACATCTCTAAGAAAGACTATTAGATGGCCCAAAAAGGTTGCACTACACACAGAATTTTTCAAAAAGTAACTTCATCTAAAATAAAACTGATAAAGTTCAGAGAAGAATTCGTCATCGCGTTGATTGGAGACGAGACTCAACCAGTTTCCAAAAAAATTAGATTGCAAGAGCTCCATATTTAGAGCGTTTACCACCAACCGAAAAAAACAGCGTCCGACAATGCCATGTCGTATATGTACCCAAGCAAAAAAAACCCCGAGAAACGCGTTACTTCTGTCCAGCCTGTGAAGAGAAACCAGCCTTTTGTGTGGAAGATTGTTTTAAGAACTACCACAAACAATAAAATATTACTTTATTTCTTGTATTTGAGTTAATTTTTCCTTTATATTGAATTAATTTTTTCGTTATATTTTTTGTTCGTTTAATAAATGTTCTGTTTGTTCACGCAAGCCAACATTGACTTTTTGTTCGTTTCCCAGAAGCCACTTATCGATACTATCACTGATTTTATCACCGGTTTTATTCGTAGCTACACAAAAATGGCTAGTTTAGTGAGTACGAGATAGCTCGTAGTTAGCACCCTAGAAGGGAAATCGATCTACGAATTTTCTCGTAGTTGGCAGTCATCGTGCTAATTACTGACTGGTTATAACTTGTTAGTTTTTATAAACCGTTTTACTAACACTTCGTCTTCTTCTTTAATATTAATATCTTTTGCATTTCGTCTACCATCTGCCTATCTTCAACTGTTTTGTCACGTATATTAAAGCCAAACATTAATTATGATAGATTTTTTAGTATTCTTGAATGGGGTGTTGATCTATACATAATACGAGTAAGATAAACATATTATTATACAAATCATTAATCCACTTTCTCCCAGTATTTTGCTAATTTTAAGACGTTTTCATATAGAACGATTTTGTCTTTCTACTTCACCATCCTATTGTCACTAATATGGACGAAATTCATAAATAATAAATTATTTTGCATCATCAGATTTTATTGTAATTGGTAGACCAAATTGAACAAATATAACACTCAACCTTTCAATAATTGTATAAATTTTTTTATTTCAATTTTTACAAATCGGCTATATATATGTTTATTGTTCTTAATATTTATGTACTGTACTTATAACTACTGTTATATCATTACACTTTATGATATATAAAAAAGTTTTATGCATAGGTTATGGGACCAGGACAATATTACTAATGAAATAAGGATTGTAACATAAAATTAAAAGTTTTTCAAGACGCCTAGGAAGATAAAATATCAAGAATTGAATAAAGTTTTGACAGGTTTTAAGAAAATTTCTTATATAATATTTTCAAGTAAATTAAAAAAATTTGGTAAATATGGATAAATTTAAAATTGAAAAGTTACGCGGAGCTGTGAATTGCTGTTCATGGAAGTTCCAAATGTGTATAATTTTAAAATCCATGGAACTTTACAAAATTTTTGATGGATCTTTATTTCTTTATTAATAACTAGTTGACCCGGCAAACGTTGTCTTGCCTTAAAATTTTTATATATTCGATCTTCTTACACTAAGAAATGGTACTCATAGAGTAAAGAACGGTGCTACCCGGTTCGCGTTGGATCCCACACAATTTGTCAATCGCTCAAAAAAAAAGGCTCGTGTCGATTGGTCAAAAAATGCTCCAAAAATACGGTCGCGGTGCTTCGAAACACGTCTATGACATCGTGACAGGTGATGAGCATGTTTTCGAGATACCTCAATCAGAGTGGCAAAAGTGCTTCGACAATTGGTTCAAACGAATGCAAAAGTGTATAAATCTTCATGCGGAATATTGTGATTTTCGATGATTAATATTTGTTTTTGTTCTCTAATCCCGAAATATAAAAGGCAACCCTCGTATCGTTTACGCTTGTACAAAAAGCTTCAAAATTGACAACGAAGCCGCAAAACATAAATACAAAGTGCGAAAGTCTGTACTGGTGAAAAAAGAAGCATCATAGACGATGTGGTTGAGGCTCTTATGCGTATACTTCGAGAGGATAGAAAAAACAAGAAACCCGCGAAATGCTACAATTGTAGTAAGGTTGGCCATATGCACCGAAACAGTGAGGCATCGAGACAACGTAGTAGGCCCCTTTTTCCAGCAGATAACAACAATAAATTGGTAAAAAGTCAAGCGGTGGGCATCTGGGAGTAACAAAGACCTTAAAAAAAGACAAAGATTTTACTGGTTTGGTTGTCGACAAACAGTAGCAGACTGGATAGCAAGCTGTGTGAAGTACATAGCAGCCAAAGGCACATTTGAAAGAAGTCGTGGGCAGTTGCAGCAATATAATTTAGGTGCTTCATCTAAGCAGATGGCAATGGGCGCAGTGAGTCCTTTCCGGGAGAGAGAAAACTTTGATGAACTCCAAGAATTCGTGCGCAATAGAATTAATATGACAAGCGACAAAATAAAAGCGAGATATGACAAAGCGGCAAGTTCAGAGGGATTCTATGAAGGTCAGTTGGTTCTATTATACATACAACCAACGAAAGAAAAGGCTTTCTTCCAAACTTCAGACGCATTGGGATGGCCCCTATAAAATAATTAAACGAATAAATGATGTGGTTTACAAAAGTACAACAGCCCAAGGTCATAAATGAAGATTGTACACCTTGAACGCCTAGTGGATTACGGTAAAGGGAAGTCCATAGCTATTCGGGACGAAAAGGCTTAAGCGGGTGGCAGTGTTACAAAAAATCATTCTGTTGAACCACTAAAATTATATTTATGTATGTTAATATAGCAATTTAGTATTTAACTTAATGCTTAGAACTAGTGTGTGAGTTATAAAGTAAAATGTGTAGTAGTCTGTATTACTGAATAAGTTTCATGTTGGCTTTAAGTGTTCTAGAATTAGCTAGAATAGGAATTTTCGTTTACCTTTGGTTCTATAACTTCATCACCATCAAAATGTGCCCATGTGACTTTCACACTAAGAAAGGAAAACCGTCGGCCAATAAAAATAAATAACGTCATTGTTCCGGTAGAAACCCAATTAAAATATCTAAGAATCCATCTAGACAGACGCCTAACATGGTCACGTCACATTGAGGCCAAAATCTCAGCTATAAAACTAAAAACAGCTCGACTAATGTGGCTCATAGGTCCATATTCATCTCTTTCTTTGGAATATACAGGGCTGTCATAGAATCCAATGTTGTCGGTATTGGATTTGAAACCGACAAAATATTTACTTTGGTGTCATGAAATCCAATGTTGTCGGTTTCATTTTCGAACTAGAATTAATGTCGGTTTTAGGTGTCACAGAAACCAATGTTATCAGTTTGCTATTGGATTGAAACCAATCAGTTGACTGTTGTTGGTTTGTTTAATTTCAAATAAAGCAAGTGATTAAAGAGGACTTTTTTCATTAAAATTTCGTAAAAATGTAAGCAAATTAATATTAATTCTACAAAAATAAATTTTTATTCATACTTTTTTTTTCTCTAACAAATAAAAAATAGCACTTAAAACTCAATAATTATGCATTTTATAGAAAAATATCCTGACATTGCGAAGGGATTTACAAAACTTGATAAGCCAACTGTACGATCTCCGACAATAGTTGGCTGAATCAAAAAATGGCACAGGCTTCCGGAAAAAAGATGTAAACGGAAAGCTTCTTTATTTAACCGATAATTTATGAATATTCTCTTTACTTTCTCTGAGCGTTCTTCTTCTAATAATAAAAATTCTACAACGGCAAAAGTGATTTTATTTCACTACTTATTTCACTGACACTAATTATATATTTTATATTAAAAATTTTCAATAAAAAACACGTTTTTATTTTTATTTAAACGAAAACACTACGATTTATCAAAACATTTACATAAACAATTTCATACAAATAAACTAATGTATAGAACAACTGATTCGAACATCGGTTTTATTTGCCTTCGAAAATAACAAAAACGACTTGGTTTCATGACACCAAATGAATCCAATATTGGTTTGCAAAACCGACAATTAGCAAAACCGACTTGGATTCTATGACAGCCCTGAATACTAATAATATTTAAGTACACTTAAATTGCTTTGCTTAATTTTTTTTACGAAACTTTTTTACATTTCGAAAAAATTTTGAAATTACTGTTATGATAATGCACATGATAGTTTTTTAAGCTTAAGATAAATAACAATTTTAAAATTTTATTTTGATCATTATTTCGTTAATTCGCTGCTTAGTTTCTTCAGGATATTTATATTTAAAATTATTTCAAAATAGGTAAAAAGCTAAGCAACTAATTAACGAAATGTTGATCAAAATAAAACATTAAAATTTTTATATATAATTAAAATGACCGTTACAGTTTGACATTGTTATTAGAGAAATCTAGAGATCTCTAAGTGTAACAGTATATAAAGCAATGCTGAGATTGCCAGACAAGTTCAGTTCTAAAACATAAACAAAAAAGTGTTGTGACAGTTATAAATAAAGTGTGTTTCTACAATAAGTGTTGAGAGAAGAGAATTTCTAGTTTAATTTTACAATAAAGAACCTTCATAAAGTAATCGTTGTTATGATAGTGTAAAAACGTAACAATATATAATAAAATAATTGTGATTGAAAATTTTGATCACGTTGTTATCGATACTCATATAAAGTTACATGGAACCTTTTTATTCTAAGGGCTCGATAGGGAGATTCACACATAAATACATTTTCTTATGAAAAATAATAACAGTGGGACAACATTATAGACATACATATTTAATTTGATATAAAATACTTTCCATCTAATAAAGGTCGTTTTATACTGGGATCTTAGACTATTACAAACGAATAAATTTTGTCACAAAAATTCAAAACAAAATAAACCAGCTGAATGAAATGTTAGAGAGAGAGTAAACGCTACTAAAGGTACTGTTGTAGCAAGAGTAAACATATATTAATCATTTCAAGTCTCAGTTCCCAATGTGGAAATATTTTCAGGCACTTATTTGTGTAGGTTATGTACGCAAAAATAGATGAGTTTATTATTCGTATACAGTTTTGTTCAAGAACAACCAAAGTTGGATTAAGAAGCATTTCCATTTAAAGCAAATACAAATATTAATTTTTAACAAACTATTAATCTTTATTTGTGCTTAATTCCAGAATTAGATTAATATTTTGTTAAACTTTTAAATTCCAAATAGAAATTATTACAAATATTAATTTTTATTATATCAACCACTACCATAATTCTTGATATACTTTTACAATCTTACAAATTTCTTTTAAAGGATTAAAACTATCTATATAAACACAATTTTTAATATTTTCAAGATTTTTTATGTTTAAACAAAACATTGTCTCTATACAAAGTAGTTGTTCGAACACAGCTGTCCATTCAATATTTATAGTTTGGGCACATGTTTCAAGCAGCCAATTAAAGGAACGAGGAAATTTTTCTCGAAGTTGTGAGTTTTGTGCTTGTGTCATCGAACCAACATAACCTAATATCATCCAACAATCCATATTGGAAATATACATTTCTAATTTATTATTTTCTTTATCTTTTTTTTCTTCTACGTTGCTCGAACAATCTTTTTCTATTTTAATAAATTCTTCTAGATTAGACTGAACTGACGTCTCTTGTGAAGGTAATAATAATTCATCTTCATTCGAATCTTGAGAATGATCTGACATGTTCGTATCATCATTTAGTACGGATTCTTCATCACTTATTCCTTCAAATAAATCTATGTTTTCAAGGTTTCTTCTTGGTTCAGCAATAAAATTTGCATTAGGGATAGGATCCATATTGTGTTCACTAAACAGTTCGAATGAATGCATTGATTGCACATCAATATTTGATAAATTTCTTTTTAAAGCGCCTGTTCTTTCGTTATTTTGAGATAAGTTCCTTTGCGGTATCTGAAAAACATGTGATTATTATTAATATTAGTAGATTTTTTAAAATTTCGTTTTTTAAATTATTTGTTACAACTTTTTCAATGAAATTGGATAATTGCTGCCATATTAGCGTGTGACAGTATAATAAAGGGTGTTTTTTATAGATTTATTCTCAGTTTGGTTTGGCAATTCATCATGAATAGACTCACGCCTGAACAACGCTTGCAAATAACCGTCGAATGGGCCCAAAACGAGATTGACGTTGTTCCCGATTTTCATAAGCGAATTTTGTTTAGCGATGAAGCGCACTTCTGCTTAAATGGCTACGTCAACAAACAAAACTGCCGCATTTGGAGCTAATCCTCAAGTGTATGTCAAAACACCGTTACATCCAGAAAAACTGACTGTTTGGTGCGTTTTATGGGCTGGTGGAATCATTGGTCCGTACTTCTTCAAAAACGATGATGGCCAGAACGTGACAGTCAATGGTGATCGGTATAGAGCCATGATTACTAACTTTTTCATTCCTTTAAAATGTAATGCCACAAGATTATCTTTCGGATAAATAAAATTCATGTCAATCGAATAATCCATCGTTGTTTTATTGCAATTTAAAGTTCTATACGTCTATAAAAAACACCCTTTACATATTATTCATCTCTCAATAAAACAAGTGACATCTTCCGGATATAAGCAAGAGATATAATTTACTCTATGAATATTTCTTACTTAAAGAAAAACATCAAACAAAAAACAACCATTTCAAACTATAATACCTTTAACACAAACATTTAAAATATCTAGGGAAAATGCCCTGGGTTGAATTTGATTGTGCTGCAGTCGATCCTGCTGCCCAACTAAATCGCGTAGCTCATAGTGAACAGCTATACTTAGCGTTATGCAGGCAAGCAACCATGGTCTTTGTAAGCGTACGGTCTAGTTCATCCTTCGCTGAGGACGATGTCCTTCATGCACCTTCATATGTCTGAATTATGACTTTTGAAATCCAGCGACCATTTTTGGAAGGAACAACCAATGAAAACATGGATATGTTATGTATATAAATATTACTAGTTGACCCGGCAAACGTTGTCTTGCCTTAATATTTTTATATATTCGATCTTCTTACACTAAGAAATCGTACTCATAGAGTAAAGAACCGTGCCAGACCGGGTAAAAACAGGTAGTAGGCAAATAAGCCAGATACCGACTATAACGCTACCTGCCGGGCGGATTTGTGACGTTAAACCTTTCAAGATTATACATATAAACCTTCTTCTTGAATCACTCTATCTTTTAAAAAAAACCGCATCAAATTCCGTTGCGTAGTTTTAAAGATTTAAGCATACATAGGGATATAGGGACAGAGAAAGCGACTTTGTTTTATACAATGTAGTGATATGCCATGGTGGAAAAACCACGTCTGTACTTTGTGGCCATCCAATAACCATGGCCCGTCAACAGTTGGTAAACGATCTGCAGACAATTAATTTGAAGTCGTTTTCGGACAAAAGCGTATTGACCGACTAAAAGCAGAGTTAATGGCAAATAAAAAAAAAAACAAATCTATCGGTAATATGGTTCAAGAGCTCACATAATGTGTGTGATTCTGCAGGATTGAATGAATAATTTCCTCTCCAGGAAATTAATACGCATGAAATGAGTCTATGGCTCATTTTATTCTTTAATCAAAAAATATTTGCCTTACTATTATCCAATCAGAGGACTTTGATATTCGTCCAATGGGTAGACAGGATTGAACCTCTGATAGAAATTCGAAACATGAAAAATTAATACTAGAAAGAATCTGTAAGGTTTCAGAGCTATAATGCGTCTGACCTTCTAAGGAGCCTGGTGGGTAGTGTGCTAACTTATCAATCTGAGGGACACATCTTAAATTACTCCCCTGATTCTGGGTGTTTTCTGCAGACAAGCACAAAGCTTCGGGGTTTTGTGTTGTTTCTTTAAAATAAAAAAATTTTAAAATATAGCTATTCTGTATTTTTAATAGAGCCCTGTAAGCTTTGGAGCAACTGCGTAAGTCCGGAAGTTCACGATTCTTCCTTAGCTCTTTTAATCTGTACGTTATGCTTTGTGGGGGCCTCCTTATATAAAGCCCGGTTCCCTGTACTTTCGTTCTGTCAAAGAACGATTTCCAACTCATCTGGATTCCGAACTCTTCTTCTAATAGGCTATCAAAAATTTCCTACTTATCGCCCTTGAGTCCCTGTGTGTGGCATCAGTTAGATACTTGAATGCTTATTTCGTTATACCAATCGACCAAATGAGAATTAATAACGAAATAAGTATTCAAATGTTTAAGCAGGAATTTAACAAGATTTGGGAATAATCTGCTGAAGATTCAGAGTAGCGTGGAATGAAACAGCTGTATAGATACGCTTTCCCTCTTAGTACTTGTTGTACTAAATAAACTTTTTTTCTAAAATTTTCCTGAAGAATATCATGGAAAACAATGCATTTTGCACACCAACATAAATATTAAAATATTACTCTCTTAAATTCTCTTTCACTTGTTCAAATTTTATTTACGGAAACATTTTTGGGTGTGTTTGGGCACCCACGGGCTTCCAAAGTACGGGAGCGCAACCATTATCATTTGATTTCATTCAAAAGCGGATTTTAATGCAGAATAAGTGGACTACTGGAAAGGAAAGTATGTAAAAATCATTTTTATAGATACATCGAATAGATGCTTATCGGATAACATTATAAAGTAGATTTGAGACTAATCCCACGTAGTACAATAATAGATTCCTTGTTAACTCCTAAGCCATTGCCTTTTCTCCTTTTCTTTACACGTATGTATGGGTTACTTTGTAGCTAGTCTATATATTTGTAGAGCTGTCGCGATTTCTGCAGGGTGAAAACAGCACATAAATATTTTAAAGACAAAACTAAAATCTGATTATACAAACTTAAAACTTGGGAAAGGCGGTTTTTGTTTTATATGTAAAAAATAACTTACTTTTTCATTGTTTTCATCACCTATTTTATACATTTTCCAAGTCGTATTATATTTCTGACATTTTTTTATATACTTTGGATGAAATTTGCCCATATTAGTGATAAATTCTAAGTCGTCCGTGGCTTGAGCAACACTATTCATAACAATTTTTGACCATTCCTTCTCGTCTACAAAATTACTTTTACAAAGGCTATATTTAACGCGAGAAGTACTTGGTGAACGAAAAACTCCAATATAACGTTTATTCTCAGTTGTAGGTAAAGCATGCACGTTCAACTTTAATTGATGACTTTTAAAATATGATATTAAAGGTTTAACTTGCAAAAAGGAATTAACGTCACGTGTTGAATGATCAATGCGAATAAAATCGGGAATTTTTATAGGAATGGACGAATTTGCATTTGTTTCTTTGTCACAGAGTAGTAAAATCTGTTTTAGATATGAATAAGCCGGAGTAAGTGATGGTTTGAACTCAATCTTTAAATGATGAATCTGCTTGTCTTTTTCAGACAGCTCGTACATTTTTTGGATGTTGTCCAAAACTGATCTGAAATTTTCCAATTTATCTTTATTTCCTAGGTTTTTATGTGTGTCATCATATAAGTTATCTTCTTCTTCGGTTCTGCGCATTTCTTCAGCCATCTGTTCCAATGCTTGATTTGTACTTTGGCATTGTTTATATTGCTCACAAACTGAGCTGTTAAATTGTGAGACAATTATTTTGCGCATTTCAATATATTCCACCCACTCCTTCCAAACAAAAAGCTGCAATTGTTTGTTTTTGTTTTTGTGATTCAGCAGATTGATTTTCGAATTGAGTTTTTGTGCCGCTCGAGATATTGAATGCTCCTTATTATCATCTAAGCCAAAAAGTAACTTTAAAGTAAATATAATATAAGCCATAGCTCTAGGTTCAAATCCTGGATAATTTCCAATGCTGCGAGTAGCAAACTGCGGCGGCAATAACTTAATAATTCTCTCAATGTAGTTTGCAATATCCATTGGCAAACATAATTCTCTAGTATATCTTTGAACTAATTTAATCATATTTGGTTGACAAAATTTATGTATTTGCATAGTTTTACATATTAATCCGATATGTTCTCTTAGAGCCTGTGAATAAAATGTAAAATATTAAAAAAATCTGAAATTATGTCTTTTGTATTATAATTTTAATTTAGTGGTAATAAATAAATTAACTTAAAGCAGTGCTATTCAGCCCAACTATGAGTTTTTCCCAGGGTAACTGTTCGTTTTTGAGAAAAAACTTCAATAAATCAGGCAATTTTCGATGTTAAAAAAAAGTGAGTAAGATTTATTATTAATAAGAGGGAAAGATTCTTATCGCCACTATATTTGGAATAAAAAACTTACATTAACTTATAACGCCAATGAATTTAACATTAGTGTGTCATTGGAAGTGGTTTTTTTTTTAAAACTTTTCACTATGAAATGCTAATCTAAGATATCCGATGTCATTTTTCTTAAGATCGTTATGTTCCAATGTGTATAATTTGGGTACTAAAAATGTTATGAAATTTTTATACCTTCACTGTAAGTAAGAAGGGTATATATAAGTTCGTGATTCCGTTTGTAATTTCTACACGGTATGGGGGACAGCCTATAAAGTATGATATAATATATTCTTTATCTTTACAAATAGCGTAATCGATTTAGCCATGTCCGCCTGTCCGACAAGTCATTGAAATCAATTTTCTGAAGACACTAAACAACGTACAGAAAAGTTATGTTGTTTCTGTCATTCAATTGCTATTGAAATTCAGCCGGATCGGCCCATAAATGGCGAAGCAGACAAAAACCGCGGCTACCTCTATTTCTGAATATTTTTTGAGTGGGTTTTTAGCGTATTTTGTCTAAACTACGTGGTATGCAGTTTTCGTCCAAGAGTACGAACGATCTAAAAAAAACAAAATATAGAAATAAAACTCATAACGAAATGTGTAGATGATCTGTTCGCGATAGTAAATAAAAAAGAGTTGACAGCAATCTTGGAAGCATTAAATAAATACTACAACAGATTAAAATTCACAATGGAGAAGGAGGAAAATGAGGAAATAGCCTATCTAAAAATCATAAGAAATGACAATAAATTAATAATTAATTAGTACCAAAAAGGAATATCATCAGGTAGAATAATCAATTTCTACTCTACTCAACCGATGACAACAAAAAAGAATCAGAAAAGTAATGATATTGGGTGATGAGAAATTTTAAAAAGAGAATGTTTTTAGGATAAGAACAATTTTGGAAAATAACAATTACCCCCCATACACAATAAATAAATTAATCAACAATACACTCAAAGAAAAATCAACAACAATAAAAATCGAAATGATGAAATGAAACATTATAGTGTACCATACATACCTAAACTCACAAAAAATAAATATTTGGAAAAGATGATAGAAGACAAAAAAAAAAACAAAAATAGCACATAAATGAAACTTTACAAGGATGTCTATTTACATATAAAAAATCAAAAATAGATAAAATGAAAATAGATAATGTTGTCTAGCTACACTGAATAGAAATGGTATGTCACATCCCATTAATTGTGACAAATATACTTATAAGAATATTTCTTAAAACAAAAAAAATCAAATAAAAAAAACAAAAAAAAAAAAAAAAAAAAAATTAAGTGTAATGGTAATCAGAGGGAGAAGTGTGATAAAACATATGTAGGGACAACAAAGAGAAAACTAGAAACAAGAATAACTGAACACACAGCTGACATTGAAAATAAAAGCTTTATCTCAACACATAAAAGAGAGTGGACACAGCGTAGACTTCAAAAATATTAGGATTTTGGATAAAAAGACAAAAATAAACAAACGGTACACGTTAGAGAGCCTAAGAATACAGGAGAAAATAAACAAAGTGATGAACACGAAAGAAGACAAAGATAATAAAGGGTCTGCCATCTAACGTTTTTTTTTCAACAAGTGCTTATTTCGTGAATGGTAACACTTAGCTCATGTCTGATTTGACAGATAATTAGTTTTATCCTTACGCTGAACGAATATGGTTGTGTATACGCTTGAACAACCCTGGGAAATATTGCGACATTACTTTGAAAATCATGGTAATGCTGCCTGCGATCGACTTACATAAGATGCCGATTTTGCCAAAAAAATCATCTTTTCAGATGAAGCTCATTTTGATCTTGGCGGGTATGTAAACAAGCAAAATTGTCGCATTTGGGGCACAGAAAACTCGCACGCATACATTGAAGCCGACGCTGTTTGGTGCGGATTTTGGTCCAGAGGCATAATTGGGCCATTTTTCTGCGAAACTGAGCAAGGAGTGGCCGATCGTTATCGGGCCATGTTGAACGAATTGTTGTTCACAAAAATTGAAGAGGAGGATATTGCCAACATTTGGTTTACATAGGACGGCGCTACGTACCACACAGCCGAAGCTACACTCGATGTTTTGCGGGGTGCCGTCAAAGATAAGTGTTACGCCGACAAGCCAGAGACAATTGGCGCTTTAAAGGACAATATTCGTGAAGCCATTGGTAAAATACAGCTGCACACAATCGATAATGTGCTTAAAAATTGGACCGATCGTGTAGGCTACTGCATGGCCAGCCGAGGCAGCAATTTGAATGAAATTATTTTCCATTATTAACCGGAAGGATTGTACTTTCAAATAAAAAAAGAAATTTGAGAAAATATTTAGTAGTTTTTTTATAGCATTTTCAAAAAAAAAAAAAGTTATTTGGCGGATCCTGTATAAAACTACAATATTCAAAAGCAATAGTACCTAGTCAGCTGGTATAATAAGATTAAATTTACTGTAATATTTATTGCAATTGTTATTTTTTAAAGTAAAAGTTTTGTAATGATGATGTTTTTATTGTGGACTAAATGTAACTTAATAGTTAAAATGGCTATTATTTATAATTATATCCTGAAGAAGCTACACAAATTGGAGCGAAATATCGATGTAAAAATAAATTTTTGAAAAATAAGACCTCAAGCTTAACAAAATAGCCATTTTAATTAAAAAGAAAAAGGTCAAATAAAACTAACTAATAAGTAACTTAAAAGTAATAACTTATGTTGTGATGTCCAAATTTAATTTGACAAAGCAAGAAAATTATTATTAAAAAATGTTACACAAAAACTAAAAAGTAAGTGGTTAGACATACATATACATACACAAACATAATCACAAAAATATTGTAAAACTAATTGTGTATTTCAGTTCAAATAAAAAGCTCCTGAACAAGTTGGAATAAAGCCAACGAAACGTTGAGAGCAAATAATAAAGCGACAAAAAACATATGTAGTTTGATGTACTTCTTTGACCAGTAATAGTGTTTTTACACTAGAGCACATTTAACATCTACCATCTATTCGGCGAGATGACAACATCTTCCCATATAAAATGCATGTAGAAAAAATCAACATCTTCCAACATCTTTACAAGATGTTCCTATCTCATTTTGTTTCACTCAACATCTTTCGATAAATTTCTTGCCATCATAGAAAAGTGGCAATATTTTCGATTTTAGTGGCATCACTGATAAAGTAATATTTACTTGTACATACATACCATAAGTATTTGCACATATTAAACAAAATAAAAATCAAATTTTGAAGACTAATAGTTTTGATCTTGCAATGCAACACTTAATCCAATAATAAATGATTTTTCTGAATTCATTTTCATATAGTTTTTTGTTTTCGAAAATTATGCGTGTTCTTTTCTTTTATTTTTCGACAGTTTAGTTGATGGTAGATGTTAGATGTTGGTAGTGTAAACAACTTTTTTTCATTTTCAACATCTTCCACGCATTCCTCTAAGATGTGCTCAGTGTAAAAACACTATAAGTAGCCTAAGGTAGACCCTTAATAATCTCTAAAATAGTTTTATTCAAATTAAAATGAAAAGTCACAGAAATCTTGTTGATCTGTTTATTTACAATACCCAACACATGTTCTCTTTGAACGATTAGCAATCACTGATTTCTTTTTATGTTGACATATTTGATTACAAAGAAAATACAAAATTCCGCTACATGGGAGTTAAATCTGCTCAGTATTTTCAAAGATGTTTTAGAATAAATTGCTTTTTACGCAAAATTTTGAAATTTTTAATTAAAATATATATAATTATAATAGAATAGTAAAACCCAAACCCTGCCGCTTCTTGCCGCAATTAAACAAGACTAAAAAACACCAGCGAAGGCATGGGGCAACATCTGCTTCTGGTACATCAAGATTAGAAGATGTTGCATATATATGTATATGTATTCATATATTACAAAAATACTTCAACGTGCAAGTTTTGACTGGTAAAGTATTCATTTACTTTTTAACATTTTTTAGGGCAATTTTTTAAAATGCCTTTTTACTCTCTCGTTGCTGGTTTCTGCTACACTAGGACCACACACGGCAAGTTTAGTTAGACAATTTTTTCTCAATTCTCTTTTAAAATTGCTTAGTCACAGCAATTTTGTTTGGGCAATTTTAGCATTCTTATTCAGTCATTCATTGAGCCTTCAAGCTGTCTTCTTCTTCTACATCTTTATAAAAGATACGAAGAGAGAACAAAAGGGAATTGCTGAGTACGAGTAAGTTTGTACCCTTGACATTCTTCTTTCCTTTCTATCTCTCCTACAAAATCAAGAATTGCCCAACTAAACTTGCCGTGTGTGGTCCTGGTGCTAGTAAAGTAAATGACCAGACTTATTTTTAACATAAACTTTTAAATTCATGTGTAACCACTCGTGTAAGTTGCAAGACAGTCGGTGATAATACGTTGTATACGGTACTTTCATGTTTAATTTTTTAATAATAAAAAGAAAAATTTTCTTCTTTTTGTACGCTGATCTCTTTAATTCTATGTATATCTTCTTTTTAACCCATTTGCATTAACAATTTCTACGATAAATGAAACACCATTTGCAAATCGCATATATTTTTGGGATAGTTTATGTTTACTTACCTTATAGGATTGCTTTTCCGAACATTTATAAAAATTTATTTTTTTTAGGATTTCTTTGCCATTATTAGCAATATTTTCAGGAAAATATTTCAAAACATTAGAAGTTGTAATATGTCCTTCATATATAAAGCGTACTAAGTCACTAAGTTGTATTTCATCGCCAATTAAATTTAATGCAATCGCTAGAATAGAATAGACTTGTTTAATATTTAATAACATAAAATGGTAATCGGCATAATAAATTTTTTTAGCAACAGGCTGCTTATGGCATTTAAGCAGGCCATCAGAATCAGCTTCATGTTTACTAATGTGTTTTACAGGCATTTTTTTCTTCAAGTATGCCCTTGTTTTTGAATTAAATCCGATTTTTATGGCTCTATTTGAATTTGCTGATGTTGATGAAGTTATTCCAGATATTCCGGACGCTGATGTAAGTGAATAATTTGATTCATCTAATTTGTGCTATAGAAATAGACATTTTACAATTAAATAAAATGTAAAAGTTTTGAAAAGCTTTGTGACTTATATAACATGATTAATCTATACTAATATTATAAAGACAAAACTTTTTATTTTTCCAATGGAAAAACTCTTAAACTGCCGAACAGATTTTAAAAATAATTTTATCAATATAAAGCTGCAGTATCAGTGGGTAAGACTCTATAACATAACGCTACGACCACTTTTATGTGCATTATTGAATGATTTAACAATTAAAATGCTATTTTCCAACGGTTTTTTTTAATTTGGTACATAAAATCATACTTTTACGTGTTAGTTGGAAGTTTGCCAGTTTCTACTGACCACACGAGAGCGGGTGAAAAGAAGATTTCTCTGAAATCTGTCTAAGAATTCCTACATATAGATAACAACACAGGGCGAAATTGAGAAAAATAGCTAGTTAAATATATTTTAATTGCTACGGCTGAAATAAAAAAAATATTGTTTTACTTAAATTATAACTTTTCTTAACTACACATTTTAAAAATAACAATATCTTGCAAAATGTTCAAAAATAACCTTTAAGTATGATTAATGACAAGTTTGTACTTGTATTTCAGTCGCTACAAGAAATAAAGTATAGATTAACAAACTAGCGTGCTAGCTTACTATAAAATGCTGCAACGTTTTAAAATAAACCATTCCTTAAGTACTAGTCAGCTTTGTGTAAAACATTGTATAATTCCATTGCAATACAAAAATGCGTTGTTGTATTATATTTGCTTTAATTTTAGTAGTCTGTTGCATTGATGTGCTCGTTAATGCTGCAGTATTGCCAGAAAATACTTCTGAAATTTCCACCATAACAGATAATAATGAAATCAATGTGGAAAATGGTAATGGCTATGAAAAACATATTTAAAGCTATTTTATTTAACCTATATAATCGTATAATTTTTATTTAGATTATATCGATGCTGAAAATAATACTAACGTTTCCGATGCCCAATCAAGGACCCTTTTCCTGCTTTTACCCTTATTGTTCCCTAATCAATTTTATTTTTCTTAAACTAGCTACCCGACATACTCAGTGCTGTCAAAAATTTTTAAATTTATCATGTTCTGTTCAATATTAAAAATAAATAAATAAAAAGAATTCCAGAGAGTGATCACTATGATGTCATGTATCAATACTAAATTTTATCTTTTGTACATTTAAACAAGAATGCGGCATTTTGGATTTCGAGAGAAATAAAAAATAAAAACAACCAAGACAATTTTGCGCACAGGAAGTAATTTAATTTACGAACTTAATTTTTATTTCTATTTAAAGGAAATTTAGTTGTTATTGAACACTACAAAAATGGGTCTAAAAATCAAATTTTGTCAACGTGATTTGCAAGCACAAAAAAGGTGTTCTGTGCACACAATTTTGTGATTTGAAAACGTTCAACTAACACACTTACGTTTTCAAATCACTTGATTATTTTTGCGATTATTATAAGACGAACTTTAAAATAAATTATTCAATGTGTGATATTACTGATTCCGTACGGAAAGAAATATTGATCAATATGCAAATTGCTATTATTCATTCCTGCGGAATTATCTTATTATTTTGAATTATTCCATTTAATTGTGAATTAAAATGTGGTCTACTGAATGAATTGTCTTAATTTTTCCCTGTTGAACTCGCTTTAACAACAAACACAACAATACAGAAACAACAGGAATTTTGTTTGTGTGAAATATAGCGACTTGTCAAATATGTTTTGTTCTTATTTTCTTTTCTAGACGAATTAATTTTTTTATTACAGTGAGCAAAAAAATAACTTGCACCCTTTAATTTTAAAGTTTTTGTTTATAAATAAGCCTAAAAACCTTTTCATAAGAAAAATCAAGATATTAAAGTTAAATAAAATAAATTAAATTAAATAAAAACTTTAGCTCAAAAGTGACCGTAATTAGACTTTCGTCAAATTTGCAATAGTTATTTCTTTTTTTTACCATAAGTGAAACTTTAAATAACACATTTTAAAGTTAAATATTTTTCTTTTTTAGAATTATCTATTGTTCACTAAAATGTTTATCGTATGAAGACTGTTGTTAAATGCTGTATTTATTTTTGTTTTCTTTTTTTTCAAATTTGTATGTACATATTTAAATTTTTTTTTTTTAATTTCATGTTTTTAATCCTCATCGAACCGCATAATTTAAGAAAATTTTATGACGACATAGAAACTATTATAAAAGGTGGTTAAATTTTAAGGGCTGATGTTGAATGTGAACCACACCTAAACGTCAAGTTTTTTTCTGCATTTCATTTGACATTTCTCAATTTCAGACTAACTCAATTTGAACCATGGAAAGAAACACAATCGAGCAATGCGTTAAAGTTATTCAGGCTTATTATGAAAATAAAAATCAATTTTCGAAGAAAATCATCCTCAGTGGATTCGTCAATAAGCAGAATTGCCACATTTGGGCGAATGATAGTCCAAGAGTGATTGTCGAAAAACCAATGCATCCACAAAGAAAGATTGTTTGGTGCGGTTTATGGGCTGGCGGCATCATCGGGCCGCATTTTTTCCAAAATGAGACCGGTCAGGCAGTTACTGTGAATGGTGTTCGGCATCATGAGATGATAACGAACTTTTCATGGACCGAATTGTAAGATATGGATGTGGACCATATGTAGTTTCAACAGGACGGTGCCACTTGCCACACAGCTAACGTAACAATGGCTTTTTTGCGCGACAAATTCAATGACCGTGTTATCTCACGTGGTGGCGATGTCAATTGGCCGAAAAGATCATGTGATTTGACACCGTTGGACTTCTTTCTTTGCGGTTATTTGAAAGAAAAGGTGTACGTCGAATTATCATAATAAAAAGAAATGACAACAATTTTCTAAATAATTTGTGTTTTATTCAAAATCAACATCGGCCCTTAAAATTTCACCACCCTTTATATTAATAATATATGTATAATTTTTCAAAGAAAAATTATTAAATTAATTTATATTTATGGTTTGTATAATATCAAGATTGTATCGGATAGAATTTTAAAAACTCGTAAAATTTTTTCAAATAAAATATACAGAGTGTCCGCCGGGAAGGAATACCACTTTTTGTGTTGGCGTCGTAAGTGGTCTTGTGGAAGAAGCTCTTGTGTCAACTGAATCTTATATGGAAACAAATGCAAATCCTTGTGCAAAATTGTGGCCAAAGTTGTTCTTTGAAGACCAAGCTCCTGAGCACGGCGTCAAATTGAGGTTGATGGATTGTTTTGAACACTTTCTTGAGCAGCAGTGATGTTTTCAGCCGATCTTGCAGTACACGTTGTGGTCCATGCTTGGGCCATTCACTACACGATAAATAGTGCGTTTTGTTGGCACGTTGTTTCTCCCAAAAATTTCACGTAACTTTCTCATTGTCACCGTAATCGATGATTGATTTTGGTAAAATGTTTTAACGATTAAAAAACACGTTGGTTTATCGAATATTTTTCCATAATACATTTGCCTCGTGTCTACTTCACGACTGCCAAATATGAACTGTCAAGACTAATATTTACCAAAATGGCGGCAAAACAAAGTAGTATACCTTCCCGGCGGACACCATGTATAAAAGTATAATTTTTCGGTATCGATTCGATAAGGACTAAAGACACCTGTTAATATGCAATAAAAAAAAAAAATTTGACAACAGGAAGAAAATTTTACCCAAATAACTACACCCATAGTGCATGGTACAATAAAACTAGGTTACTTCAAAAATAAAAAAATAACAACATTCCAAAAAGCCCATATATTTTGCTATTGCTTCCTGTCAAAAATTATTTCCGGTGGTTGATTTAAGAAATGTGCTAGAGTGAAACAAAAATTTGTTTCCGCTTTTGATCTCTCTTTAACACATTGATATCTCTTAGTTTTTGACAGAACGAGCTTCAATCATGCAGAATTCAGCTGGCGTCTCAGTATCATCTGGTTTTCTTACACTATCGACTACAGCTTGTAGTATATTCGTCTTGGTTGAGAAGAAAAAACATTTTTTAACATCCAAATAAATTTTAAATAAACAAAAAGAAATTAATTTTCAATAAATAAAACGAAATTATTATTGAATATTTGAATCTTTTTGTGACTTTTGATTAATAATTCTTATTTAGTCAATTGCTTTTACAATATAAAGGTTCTAATGTTTGCAAGAAACGTTGGGAGTAACCTACTGAGGATTCGGAGTAGCGTCTGATGAAATGGTCCATATAGGTATGCTCTCCCCTTCAGTACTTATTGTACTGAATAAATAACTCATGAGAATATCATGAGTAAAAGAATAAATTTTTAAACCAACACATTTTCTGGAATTAAGCACAAATAAAGATTAATATTTTGTTCGAAATTATTTTCGAAAAATAAACCAAATTAATCTAACACATTTTAATTTTGCGAAATTTTGTATTTTTTCTTATATTTCTATATTTGCTTTCCGTGAGAAAATTTAAACGTAAGTAAAATGTACAAATTTATCTACATTGCGGAATCAATAATTCCAAATTGTGCTACCGAACAGAAAATGCTTTCCACGATAGGGGAACGGAATGAATAATTAGACCCAATCAGGCATGTTCTGAAAATCATTTTCGCTCAAAGTGATTTTAAATCACGAAAAACTTGTTCTGTGCACAAAATCATTTGACATCTCGTGATTAAAAACCAGCCAGCAAACTGCCTTGCGATGTCAAATCACTTCCAGCATTTTAGGCATATTGCTTTGAATTCCTTAACAAAATGATTAAATACACTTAAATTAAATTGTTTTGTATTAGTTTTTGTCAAAAAATTAATTATTTTTCACAAGGGAACAGTAAATTTATTAAATGAAAAATACCCTTTTTTGTGTGGAGAATTTTTTTCTCTTTTGTTTATATTTTTCGTGGTTTTTAGTTCTTGTTCTTCTTTTTCTGAGAAAATTTTATTGTAAACAAAGCAAAAAAAGCTTCAAAGTCGTGATTGAGAACAGTAAAAATTACTCAAAAGCTAAAATCTCGTGATTTCCAGAACACAAAAAAACAAAAACGTGATTTTAAAATCGTTCGCGTTTTAAAATCACTGTGATTTCAGAACATGCCTGAATGTGTTCTTTTTAATTAGTTGTGTTATAAAACAAAATCACTTAAGCAGTGTGATTCAGACTTTTCCACCTAGGCAGTATAAATTTTTTGTCACTTTCAGAACATTTTTGGAAGCTTACACTGGACATTCCAGCATGACAATGTAAAAAGTTCTTATTGCCTAGGTGTTAAAGTCATGGCTATGCGATCAAAATGTTAATGTGCTCGACTGGTACTTTACTGACCGGATCATTGAAAATTTTTGGGGATACCTCCTTAAGTGTATGTTTGTGGAATTATACTACTAAAGAGGAATATACTGAAGGCATAAAAGTAGATTGGTCGACAATTACATTAAATTATTGTATGATTCTATACCCAATAACTATACATAAACTGTTTTTTATAAATAGAAGTGTCTTATTCATTTGACGCAATTTTTTTACTCTTTCCGAAAGCGGAAACAAATCTTTTGTTTCACTTTAGCACACTTCTTAATATCAAAAGGAATAACAAAATATATGGGCTTTTTGTAATGTTATTTTTGTATTTTTGAAGTTATTTGGTTTTATTGTACCATGATTGAACCCATTTTTGTACTGTTCAATAACAACTAAATTACTTTTAAATAGAAATAAAAATTAAGTTCGCAGCATTATTTTCTGTTTATGTTATTTTAAATAAATAATTCTCTAATTCTAATCTAATAATTCACCTTGCTTTTTTGAAAACTTCGTAGACTTTTCGAGTCCCCACCACTGGTACAACTAGCATCCTCGCTTCGGTTTCGTTGGCGCTTTTTACGAGATAATCTTTTGTGATTGTAAATAATTTTGGCATCACTGAAATATCGAGAAACACAAAATTGTTTAAGTCGAAGTCTTAAACATAAAACATAAGTTGTGATTTAAAAAAAATTTTTTAAGTTCAATTTTACAGAATATAAAATAAACAGGCATGTTCTGAAATCACCGTGATTTTAAACCACGAACGATTTTAAAATCACGTTAGTAATTTTTGGTATTCTAGAAATCTTGAGATTTTAGCTTTTGAGTAATTTTTACTGTTATCAATCACGACTTTAAAGCTCTTTTGTTTTGTTTACAATAAAATTTGCTCAGAAAAAGAAGAACAAGAACTGAAAATCACGAAAAATATAAACAAAAGAAAAAACAATTCTCCACACAAAATAAAGCGTATTTTAAAATTAATAAATTTATAATAAAGTTATGAAGAATAATAAATTTTTTGACAAAAACTAATAAAAAAAATAATTTAAATTAAATGTATTTAATCATTGTGTTAAGGAATTCAAAGCAAAATCTTTAAAATGCTGCAAGTGATTTGATATCATAAGGCAGTTAGCTGGTCGGTTTTGAATCACGAGATATCAAATGATTTTGTGCGCAAAACACCTTTTTCGTTATTTGAAATCTTTTTAAGACAAAGTGTTTTGCAGAACATGCCTGAAAATATAGGAAATAATTTTGCAAAATTATTTTAAAAATCAAGTTTTTTTAATTTCGATTTTGTTGCTAAAAATTTTCGGCTTACTTTGGCAAATATTTTATACCCAACTTTGGCAAATCTGCATTTTTGCGATTGAAAAAGGCCACTTCCAGCCGTCGTAAGTACGCAGCCCAAACTTGCAAAGTCATCAATTTTAGTTCCTCTTTGGCGCCATATGACAATAATTCTTCGACGAAACCACGTAAAACGTAATTATAAACTTCCCAAGAAGTAAGTTCAGCTATTTAAAAAAGAAATGAGAACTAGAATTAAGCAACAAAATAATTCAAGCTGTGATTAATAAAACAGATAAAATTAAATAACCATACACTCGTAATTATAGTTATATTTATATATGGGATGCATTTGTATTATTTCTGTCTAATTTTAAACAACAATACACAAATTTAAAATAAATGGAAAGTATTTTCGTTACTTATTTCATTCTTCATAAATTAGAAATGGATTAGTATAAATACTACAAAAACCATTTTCGGAGCTTAAATTAATATTAACACTACCTTTTGGAAATAAGCCAAAAAGTTGTCGATCGATTGTAAGGAAATATGAATTGTTTTGTTTGAAACTTATAAGGCTATGCGCCTGTCTAAAAAAACTGTAGGATTTTGCATAAAAAATTTTTTTCCGTCACAGCTTCTATGATATTATCTTAGGAAATACTGAACAGATCTAAAAACCATTTAGCTACACGACTTAAATAAAATTTTAATTCGATTTTTTTTATCATATACAACAAGATGAATTTAAATAATGCCCATATATATGTCAGTAATCTCCTGAATTAAGTAGATAATGGTATATCTCGGCATTTAGAGCCAGCTTGAAAAACGATGTGCAGATTTCGTGTTCCCTTCAAGGTTTCCAAAATATCAAATTTTTTTGATATTTTCTGGTTGCATTGATGTTGGTTCCATACTGTTTTTACTTGTTTAGTTCACCTAAAACAAGCAAGCTGTAAACAAGTAGGACTTTGTCGACCTCTGAAAAAATTAATTAAAGTAAAGAAAAAGAAAAATGGCGATTAAAAGATATGAGAGTTGGGTAAATTTTATTAATTTATATAAAAATTTACCAGAATTATGGAATGTGAAAAGTGACATTTACAAAAATGAAAGTAAAAAGTTCGTGTGTGTATCAAACAATGGAACTTGAGCGAAAAACCTGTTCCGTAAACATGTTAACAAGTGTGTACTCAGTATTACATTGGACGCTCGTGTCTAACAGATAATTTCCATAGATTGTTACCTCTTGGTCCCTGCGCGCGATGATATTAGACGTTTATCTTGAATATAATATTGGAAATTATACTAAGCAATATTCCATTTTTAAAAAGGGAATAAAATGCTGTTTCAATATCAAGAAAAATATCACCAGTAATACTGTAGTTACAGTAAAGTTGCAAAAATTAAATATATTACTTACAGCCTTATTCAGAGAAGAAAATTAGTTTCTATATGATATCTACTTTAGTTAATAAAGGCTTTAAGCTAATAATCCTATATTAACATTTTTATATTCAAGGAAGGTTTATTAACTAATATGCCCTTTAGCAAATGATAAAATTTGATTCTGGCAATACTATTGTTTTGATTTGCCATTTTTATACCCTTCACTGTAAGTAAGAAGGGTATATATAACTTTGTGATTCCGTTTGTAATTTCTACACCCTACGTGGGACACCTTATAAAGTATATATATTCTGGATCCTTATAAGTAGCGGAATCGATTTAACGATGTCCGTCTGTCTGTCCGTGTAGTCGTTGAAATCAACTTTCAGAAGAATCTAGACAACATACAAACGGTCAGTTGCTGCTGTAAGACTATTGCTATTGAAATTCAGCCAGATCGGTCCATAAATGGCGGAGCTATGAGTCAAAAACCAAAACTACCTGTATTTTTGACCATTTTTGAGTGGGTTTTTTGCCTATTTTGTCTAAACGAAGAAACAGATAAAAAAAAAACGTGGCATGCAGTTTTGTTTGTAGTATAAGTCATAATACTTGTGCTAAAAATGAAAACAATCGGTCCACAAATGGCCGAGGAATATCAAAAATACAACCGATATTTTAGATTTTCATTAATTATGGCTTTGTTTTTATGCGATTTTTATTTAAACTGAAAAAAAGTAGTACGCAGTTTTTTCAGACATCGCATTCATAGTATCGTAACCAAAACTCAGCTGGATGGGTTCATAAATGGCGGAGCTATGAGTCAAAAATTGCGACTACCTCTATTTTTGAATATTTTTGGTATGTTTTTTGCGTAATTTGTCTAAACTACAACACGGACAAGCAAACTTGGTACAAAGTTTTATTACAAATAATAGTTGTGATGTCTGTGCAAAAAACCAGAAAAATCGGTCCACAAATGGACCAGAAAAATCAAAAAATACAACCGAAATTTTAGATTTTCATTAAGTTTTGCTTTGTTTTTTGCGTTTTTTATCTAAAATAAAAAAAAAATTAATTACAAGTTTTTTCAGATATCATATTCATAGTATATGGACCAAAATTCAGCTAAATCGGTCCATAAATGGCTGAGCTATTAAACCAAAATCGCAACTATCTCTATTTTTTTACATTTTCTGGTTGGTTTTCTGCGTAATTTGTCTAAACTACAAGACGGACAATAAAACGTGGTACGCAGTTTTATTAAAAATAACGGTCGTAATGTCTGTGCAAAAAATCAGAAAGATCGGTCCACCAAAATGGACCAGAAAAATCAAAAATACAACCGGCATTTCACATTTTCATTAATTTTTGTTTTGTTTTTGCTTTTGCTTCGATTTGTTTTGTGGAATTTTTTTAGCTGTCATGTGCGTAATGCTTTGTACACACAAACACGAAAATAAAAAAGTGTATGTGTGTGTGTGTGTGTGTGTGGCTTTTATTGCCTTGAGTATAATAGTACGAATACAGCCATCTCTATGAAAGAGTTCATTTAATTTTTCTCGATAATTAAATATTTAATTAAATATGTTTGGCTTAAAAACTTTTACAAAAATTTGCAAAATTAAATGAAAATAAATTTTTTTGTTTTCCTATTGAATGTCTTTCTTAGAACGGAACGGAAACTACTGGAGTATATGAAAATTTAAAAAAAAAATTTAAAATATCCAAAGTAATATCTGAATATTTGGTTGGTAGGTTACAAATATAGATAATAATATTTAATGACGTAAAACGTATTTGATAAATATGCCATTAATGCTGAAAATATATTTATAAATACTAAAAACGTAATGGGGTACGTTAAAACATATTTAACGCGACATATTTATCTTCACTCATTTAATTTTTTCTATGGTTTTGCTATTATAGAAGAATGTGGAAAGTGAAAAATATTAATATTTCGAAACTGCCGAATTTAACTTGTTTATATTATTGTTGTGTATAAAAGCAAAGACTATTAAACTAAGAAGATGTTCTACGTAGTGTAAATTTTTTCTGGTGCTAAATTTGTTGATGGATATTGCTAGTAATATCCACGAGAGCGCGAGAACTTAAAAGAGTGTAAGAGAGTAATATAACATGCAAGAGAATAATATTCAATGCAAGAATTTACACAACTTCACTTTTCAATACATCCATATACAAACTGTATATGTATGTGTACCAAATTTTTATGAAAAAGTTGTTTTCTTCTTATAGCTCTACAAACATTACCTTTTTTGTTAATGTAGGTATATACATGCATTTTATTGTTTTAATACATATAGCATGTGAATTCACACCGAATTTAAATTTCGTTACTGGCCGCAATGGAATTACAGAAAGTCAATAAAAATTTTAATGTTTTATTTTGATCAACATTTCGTTAATTAGTTGCTTAGTTTTTTAACTATTTTGAAATAATTTTAAATATAAATATCCTGAAGAAACTAAGCAGCGAATTAACGAAATAATGATCAAAATAAAATTTTAAAATTGTTATTTATCTTAAGCTTAAAAAACTATCATGTGCATTATCATAACAGTAATTTCAAAATTTTTTCGAAATGTAAAAAAGTTTCGTAAAAAAAATTAAGCAAAGCAATTTAAGTGTACTTAAATATTATTAGTATTCAGGGCTGTCATAGAATCCAAGTCGGTTTTGCTAATTGTCGGTTTTGCAAACCAATATTGGATTCATTTGGTGTCATGAAACCAAGTCGTTTTTGTTATTTTCGAAGGCAAATAAAACCGATGTTCGAATCAGTTGTTCTATACATTAGTTTATTTGTATGAAATTGTTTATGTAAATGTTTTGATAAATCGTAGTGTTTTCGTTTAAATAAAAATAAAAACGTGTTTTTTATTGAAAATTTTTAATATAAAATATATAATTAGTGTCAGTGAAATAAGTAGTGAAATAAAATCACTTTTGCCGTTGTAGAATTTTTATTATTAGAAGAAGAACGCTCAGAGAAAGTAAAGAGAATATTCATAAATTATCGGTTAAATAAAGAAGCTTTCCGTTTACATCTTTTTTCCGGAAGCCTGTGCCATTTTTTGATTCAGCCAACTGTTGTCGGAGATCGTACAGTTGGCTTATCAAGTTTTGTAAATCCCTTCGCAATGTCAGGATATTTTTCTATAAAATGCATAATTATTGAGTTTTAAGTGCTATTTTTTATTTGTTAGAGAAAAAAAAAGTATGAATAAAAATTTATTTTTGTAGAATTAATATTAATTTGTTTACATTTTTACTAAATAACTAACCGCAGGCGAAATTTTAATGAAAAAAGTCCTCTTTAATCACTTGCTTTATTTGAAATTAAACAAACCAACAACAGTCAACTGATTGGTTTCAATCCAATAGCAAACTGATAACATTGGTTTCTGTGACACCTAAAACCGACATTAATTCTAGTTCGAAAATGAAACCGACAACATTGGATTTCATGACACCAAAGTAAATTTTTTGTCGGTTTCAAATCCAATACCAACAACATTGGATTCTATGACAGCCCTGATTGTCTACTTTTATCTTATATGTACATTAACCATTGAGTTTTTTTTTTTTACTTTATATTTATTTTATTAAAGGAAAACAGTTACTTTTAATTTTTATTTTTCAAAAGTTATAAATAAACCATAATAAAACACTTTTATTTGGAACGAGTTTACGTCATCCCGCGTCAAATTTGGTTCTTTAACAGATCGGTGTTCAGTGTCAGAAATTTAAAGGGCTGCCAACAAATGAAAAATGGGAGCAAGTGAAACGTTTTCATGTATGTTTTTCTTGCCTACGCAAATGCCATAGCTTGGTACAGTGTAGAAATAGAAAAATATGTGCTGTTAATGGCTGTAGTAGTTATCACCATGCAATATTGCACCAAGATATAAAAGCTGTAGATAATGCTGACCAAGTATTGTCCTACAGTGTCAGAAAAATGAGAATGTTGCTCAGTTATTTAAAATTTTGCCGGTAATATTGCATGGTCCCAATGGGTCAGAAATAGTTTATGCCTTGCTGGATGAAGGATCTATGGGCCTTAAGGGTCAAAAATCGTCAATTACCCTACAATGGTATGACAACATGCGTAGAACTGAAACTTCCATGAAGGTCAATGTAAATATTTCGCCTTTAAATGATTTCCATACAAAATATAATATTAAAAATGTACATACTGTTAACGAGTTAAATCTACCAACACAAAGTTTAGATATAGCCAGCTACGAATACTTAAGACATCTCCCAATAGAAAACTATGAAAATAAAAAACCATCATTGCTGCTCGGCTTGGACAACTGTTCATTGTGTTTGCCCCAACAAGTTGTTGAATCCGGCCCCTAGCTACCAATAGCAACTGCCACTAAACTTGGATGGGTTGTTTATGGTCCAGATTTAGAAAAAACAAATAGTGTTGCCAGAGTTTGTCATATAAATGAAAATGGTATTTGGAGAGAAATTCATAATTTGGTGCAGAACTATTTTTCTATTGAGAATTTTGGAGTCAGGACAACTAATTTAATTTTAGAATCTGATGATAACAAACGTGATAGAAAAATATTGGAGACTTCAACTCGAAAAATGGATATGCGGTTCGAAACAGGTTTGCTTTGGAAAAGGGATGACATAGTTTTGCCGAACAGTTTTGAGATGGCCAAGCAATGCTTGTTGAGAGTCGAAAATAAAATGAGACAAAATCCTGAGTATGCTGCTAACTATAAAAAAGAAGTTGAAAAGTACATTAGTAAAGGTTATGCCAGGAAACTTACGCAAACGGAAGCAGAAACATATGGTCGAGATAAAATATGGTATTTGCCACATTTTGGCGTGGTGAATCCCCATAAGCCGGGCAAGCTGCGAATAGTATTTGATGCAGCTGCTGCATGCCCTGATTTTATTCCAGTTTCGTCAGGGGAAAATAGCAGTGGCAGGTGATATACAGGAAATGTTTTCAAAAATATCTATTGCACGCTCTGATCAAAATTCATAAAGATTTTTGTGGCGCGATGGTAATTTCGAAAACGAAATACAAATTTATGTGATGCAAACAATGATTTTTGGAGCAATTTGTTCACCATGCTGTGCCGAATATGTCAAAAATATTAACGCCAAAACTTTTGTGTCAACCATGCCTAGGGGAGCTAACGCTGTAATAAATCGTACTTATGTAGCGGACCTCGTTATCAGTTTTAACAGTAAAGAAGAAGCCCTAGAAGTTATAACAGAGGCGATTCAAATAAATGCAGCATAGGCTTCAATTTAAGAAATTTTTCATCTAACTCGTTGTGCGCCACCAAAGGGAATGACCATCCCACGCCTGGAATTACAGGCAGCTGTTCTTGGTTGTCGTTTGGGTACATCTATACAAGAATGTCATGAGTTTAAAACTGATCGTATTATATTTTGGTCTGATTCAAAAACGGTTATATGCTGGATTCACTCGACTGAAAGAGAATAGAAATAGTTTGTAGCCTGCCGCATAGCCGAAATTTTAACAACAACAAACTCTAGTCAATGGCGTTGGTTACCTACTGAGATGAATGTAGCTAAAACATCCGTGGATATTGGTCTCAGCTCAATGGTCCTGAATTTTTACAATATGACCAAGGTCTTTGGCCAGAAGATCCGCCTAATCAAAGTCACCAGAGTCATGAAGAGGAAAGGGTCAGTGTAATATTATTGTGTGATAGCGTAAAAAGTACTATTTTGGATTAAGAAAGGTTTCCAAATTTTTTAATATTAAAACGGTGTGCTGCTTGGGTTCTACGCTTTATTGATATCAGACTGAAGAATTTTATGCCGATATCAAGTGAGTTAACAGCAGCAGAGATAGAAGCCGGTGAAATATTAATTTATCGACAGGTTCAGATACAAGTGTTTTCGGCCGAAAGATCAATCCTTAAGCAAGGAAAGTCATTACCAAGGTCGTACAATATTTATTCGCTGACGCCATATATGGATGACGACTTGTTGCTAAGGGTAAATGGTAAAATTGATAATGCATATTATTTGCCTGAAACAGCACGAAACCCCGTTATTATGCCGACAAAACATCCGGTTACGTTGATGATCATCGCTTACTGTCATAAATGAAGTAAGACAAAAAAGCTGGGTGCCATATATTCGCTCTGTATTAAAAGCAGTCAAGAGAGCATGTCCAATTTGTATTCGAGACTCCGCTAAGCCAATACCGCCTTTAATGGGGCAATTGCCAGTCGATCGTTTAACACATTTTGTTCGCCCATTTAGTTATGTGGGGGTAGACTACTGTGGTCCCTTTTATGTTACCATCGGCCGAAGAAGAGAGAAAAGGTGGATTGCATTATTCACATGCTTGAGCACACGAGCTATGCATCTGGAAATTTCGGGGGACCTGTCTACAGATGCCTTTATACTTTGTTTGAGAAATTTTGTAAATCGAAGAGGTGTACCTGTCAGAATCAGAAGTGATAACGGCTCAAACTTCATTGGAGCACAAAAGGAGATAACAAGAGAAAAGTGTTTCTTCGACTGTAATGAGATACAGCGTAATTTATCTAAATATAATATTGAATGGATTTTCAATTGCCCATCTAATCCACATGCAGGTGGATGTTGGGAGAGGTTGGTAAAAAGCGTCAAAAGACTGTTATATAAAAGACTTACAGAAGAAGCGCCAAGCTTAGAAACTTTCCGGAGCGCTATAATAGAAGCTGAATGTATTATTAACAACAGGCCATTGACTCATATACCAATTGATCCAGCCACAGAGGAGCCTTTAACACCGAACCATTTTCTGATTGGTGGTTTAAGTTTTAGTCAGACACCTAGTCCTGAAAACGAGAAAACATGTGTGCGTAAGCAATGGCGAATTGCCCAGAATTTGAAGGACAGACTATGGAAGCGATGGGTGGTCGAATACTTACCACAATTATTAAAACGACCGAAATGGACGGAAAAGGCTGAGCCACTGCGGGTGGGCGACGTAGTTCTAATCATAGATCCTAACCAATCAAGAAGCCAGTGGAAGATGGGCCGGATAAACAAAGTCTTCATCAGCAAAGATGGACAGGGACGTTCAGCGGAAGTCCAGACTGCGAATGGTTTACTACGTCCGTCGGCCTACTGTAAAATTGGCTGTCATAGAAGTTAGAAACAAATCCTCCCCATAGGAAGGATTTACGGTGATGGGAAATGTTGACATCACTTAAATAATACAACGCTGTGTATATAAATTCTAAGGCGAGGTCGATCAGCTGCTATATTTTAAAATAACGTCATTCGTCCTTTACTACCCGCAGAAGCAACAGCAAAGAAAACGAGCCACGCGACGTACAATAAGTCATATATATAATAATAGCCAAAGCGTCATTTACTTTATATTTTTTTATTAATTACACTTCTAAATTACAAATAAATCAAACTTGAATTCATTTTAAATCTTTGTATTTGACGCAGTCACATATTCCCTTGTTACAAAAAGTTTGTTTAATTTAAAGAACAGTGTATATTACAACATGTTTACTAGTTTATCTTTAAAAAAATTAAAAAAGTATCAAAATTATATAGGTAATTTATGTAACCTCTTCACAACGAATAAAAAGAGAAATGATTACCATTACTTTTTTGTTTTGATTTTATACACGTTACTGAAAATTAAAATTTGTGAATTTGTGTTAGTTTTGCCAAAAAAAAAATTGTGATAAAAATGGAAAATATTAAAAGAAAAAGGTGTGATTCAATTTTTTTTTTAATTAATTAATACTCTTTTTTGAGTAAAATAAAAAATTATTTTTAATTAATTTTTTTTTTAATATAGAACTAAGAAGAGCTCTCATTAAAATGAACTACGGAGCACAAGTCTATCTAGCAGATAAAATAAGCACAAGGGACTTATTACTTTTTAATAGAGGATTAAATGGCTTTATGACGTCAGCTCAAAAAATAAATCTGTGGGATCACTGTTGATTTTACCAGTGTATGTATATAGTAACAGCTTTCAAGCATCATCTCTGATTTCAAATACTGTCAAGCACTGTTCTGTCGCATATCAAAACAAATACTTCAGTGACAATATGTCTTGCACTGAAGTAAAAAATAGAACCCCTAGAACGTAGAACAACCAGAACACAATACACTAGCACAAAACTGAACATAAGGCTTGTTTAGCTGAACGTTGTTGAAAATGTCGGCCGACGTCCGTTGACGTTAAAACGTTTGTGTAGTTATAGAAGATTTAAAAACGTGTCATATGCTTTTCACATAAGAAAACAAATACAAAAAAATTTTTTACAAAAAACTGTATCGCACTTTTTGTTGTAGTGTTTAATTACTAAATATTGTTGTTTTTAGTTGGTTTTTGTTATTTCTAAAAAAAAGTTTTAAGCACTTTAATTATTTAAACTTTCGTTCATGCTCGTACACGCATCACTTTTTTTTTCAATACAAAACTACTCTGTCTCAGCTGTGCATAAACGTCCCGTAAAAACGTTGCTAAATTCTATTTTATACAAATCTTGCCGTAGCGTCAACGTAACATTTGTTTTCGATAAGAACTTTCATTGATTTTCATATAACAAAACGAATCAGCTTGTAACGAAATCTTACGGGACGTTTGGTTAATTCTAGCTTTAAAACTAAATTTTGTAAAAAAAAATTCAAAAAGTGTCAATGCTTGTTCATTTTTGCACAGAACTTTTTAGTCTACTGTAAAAACAACACTAGAAACTGTGCTTTGTTCTAGAGTGCAGTAGTGCATGGTGTATTTCAAATGGGCTTGTGCAGCCCTTTAGTATATAGAAGCCCTACTGTGTAAGTTAGATAGGTTGTTAATAGCAATATTATTATGTGTACTTTCAAAAATGTCTGTAATTGCGTTAGGTCTGATATACTTGAATTTTTTCCCTTCAAGATTTTTTATAGACTACATATATATATATATATTTCATACATGGGCATACCGTATTAAAAATATAATGCATTAAGTCTTAAAGTAACCAGTAAATTTTTTTTCTTTACTGAAAAAAAACCAGTAACGAGTAAAATTTTACTGAAAAAGTAAAATTGTACTGGTAGTGGAAATTAAAATTTTTATGATTACTGATTTTCTTTTTTTTTTCAATAAACAGTAAAAGTTTGCTGATTAATGAATTTTTATCCAGTAAGTAGTAAAAATTTATTGGTAATGAAAATTAACCCACTTGGTGCAACCGTCCACTTAAAAGAACATCAAAAATGAGAACAATAAGTGCCGTTATGCATGCATATTTTTGTGCATTTCTATGATTTTTTTTATATTATTATTTTTCAGGCTTTGTTTTATTATTTGGCAGCTCGAAAGCATCAGTTGATGAAAGCTGTTCTACGTGTTTTAATTGTTTATGGAGTGCTTTAGAAAAGTAATCTTTTTAAATAGTGCGCAATGGAAAAAAAAATATGTACATAAGTATATTTTTTACATCTAGTTTAATTGTAACATCTTAGCTAAATCTATACCTATAAAAGAGTAACGTTACTGACAGACTGACTGACTTATCATCATCGCCCAGCCCAAACGGCTAAAGCTACGGACTTGAAATTCGGTAAACAGGTGCATGACCCTATGTATAGGACGAATAAGAAGGGATTTTTGGAAATTCGAATATTGAGGGGGTAAAAACGGGTAAAATCGAACTTCTTATATCTCCGGAACTACTACAAATAGAGCCAAAGTTCAAACTACAAAATATTCTACTAAAAAAATAAGCGTATGGGTATTTGGTACTTTTTCGATATTTGTACATTTGCGGGATAAAAAGGATAAAAACTAATGTTGGTACGTTTTTTTAACCCATTTATCTTTCAAAGTAGGAATCACAGCAAAATAAACTAAATTGTATTCTTCTCTTAAAAAGGTCTAAAATGTGTATTGGCACTTTTTTTTAAATAACTTTAGTGGTATTTTTATGCTATGTGCAAACATAAAATTATGACAGTAACATTAAACAGTACTGAATGAAATAAGGCATTGTAAAAGGGACATCATGGTACTTTTCATTGATTTTAATGGTACTTTTTTATATTTCAGTATTAATAACAGATCTACGAGACTGGGCTCAAACGATTCAGGTCAAAGTGAAAAATAAGTAAGGGGACAAAATTGTACTTTTTAAACATTTTAATGGTACTTTTTTACTTTTTAATGAAAACGAAATTAGATGTACAAAGTTAGGCTCAAACGGTCCAGAGTAAAGTTAAAAATCAGTAGAGAACAAAATGGTACTTTTTTATTAATTTTTATGGTACTTTTTGGCTTTTTATTGAAAGCAATCCTAGAAGTACAAGGTTAGGCTAAAACGGTTCTGAGGGACAAAATGGTACTTTTTATTAATTTTTATTGTACTTTTTGGCTTTTTAATGAAAACGAAACTAGAAGTACAAGGTTATGCTCAAACGGTTCTGAGCAAAGTGAAAAATTATTAGAGGGACAAAATGGTACTTTTTATTAATTTTTATGGTACTTATTGATTTTTCAATGAAAACAAACCTGAAGAACAAGGTAAGGCTCAAACATTTCTGAGCAAAGTGAAAAATTATAAAAGGAATAAATGGTTCTAATAATAATTTTTTTGGTACTTTTTGATCTTTTAATCAAAACAAACCTAGAAGTAAAGGGTGTTTTTTTATAGACGTATAGAACTTTAAATTACAATAAAACAACGATGGATTATTAGATTGACATGAATTTTATTTATCCGAAAGATAATCATGGCTCTATACCGATCACCATTGACTGTAACGTTCTGGCCATCATCGTTTTTGAAGAAGTACGGACCAATGATTCCACCAGCCCATAAAGCGCACCAAACAGTCAGTTTTTCTGGATGTAACGGTGTTTTGACATACACTTGAGGATTAGCTTCACTCCAAATGCGGCAGTTTTGTTTGTTGACATAGCCATTCAATTAGAAGTGCGTTTCATCGCTAAACAAAATTCGCTTATGAAAATCCGGAACAACGGCAATCTCGTTTTGGGCCCATTCGGGCACTATTTGCAAGCGTTGTTCAGACGTGAGTCTACTCATGATGAGTTGCCAAACCAAACTGAGAATAAATCACTTGACAGCTGTTAAATCGGTCATCTTGAACAGTAGTGCCAACTTAAAGTTCTATACGTCTATAAAAAACACCCTTTATAAGGTTACGCTCAAAAGGTATTGAACAAAGGGCAACACACCAAAATTTGATATTTTTTCAAAACCGAACTGTGCATATTTCCTATTTGATCGAAACAACAACTTTACCGAAAGCATAAGAAAAAGTGAAATCTAATAAACTCATATCAGTTTTGAAAACAGAAAACTCAACTTCGCATCATTGTAAATACTGACTTTCATAAGTAAATATACAAAGTGAAAACTCTTAAGTAGTAAAATATAAAACTCAGAAGGTATGTACATACATACATAAATACATATATAAAAAAAATACTTAAAGATATACATTTTTATAAATTAGAAATAACATTTTTTTGTTTCCTTGTGCGTACCTATTTAGCAATTTTTGTCAATACCTATTTACTACTCTCTTCCGATTTGATTTCATTCAAATTAGATGCCTGCATTGCTACATTATTTCCAATACTTTTGCGACTAGACTGTACTTGCCTAAAAACAACAACTTATAATTAAGTTAGTCATACGTCACGTCATACCCACACGCACACACAAACAAACATACATCATCACCTCAAAACGGTAAAGCTATGTATAGACGGTTGTCAGATCTTACAATTATTGTCAGCAAAACGTTCAGAATATGTCTGACAACCGTGTGAACTTACAAGTATTGTCTTGCAACGTTGTCAAAAAAAGCATTGTCAGTACATTGTAAGACAATAATATTGTCAGACATCTGACAATCGTGTGAACACTTTTTCTTGCTATTGTCAAACATTGTAAGCTAATTTTTTATTGTCAGATGTGTTTAAATTAATGCACGTGACAATGGTATCATTGTCAGAGAAATATTTCTATTGGCAACACACATAAATATTCAAAAACAAAGCAAGACAAATCTTTCTTTAATAAATTTAGTTAAAAAAAAGAAAAAAACACAAAATTTAATAAAAATTAAAAACAAGTGAAATAAAAAATGGATAGCGATAACGCCTTCGTCATAGACTGCAATTTTGAGTAATTGACTCTATATCATTTTTCAGTCGCCAACAAGGCCTGAAGATGGAAAAAAAACCAAGGGACAAACAAAAATCTTACAACAATCCATGTGATATCATTAATATATAATCAAACCAATAAAATAAGTTAAAGTATGGCGAAGTTTATGAAATGCTGGTTGGCTGAAATATAAACTTTCCAAAAATCGTTAAGGCAAGAAGTCGTAGATTGCATCTATGTAAGTTTGAATAATTGCTAATGAAAATGGGCAAATCTCCGCACATAAATTGCAATTAAAAAAAATATACAAAAAAATTCAGCCCAAGTCTCTGATCAGCAATTTTAAATTGCTTGAAGATACTTCAAGCCGATGATCTTTTTTAAACCACGAAAGTTCACAAATCTACTCAATCCAATTCCTCTATGCAATTGGTAAGTAGAAAATGCATTTTATATATTGTTTTCTATTTTTACAGGAATATGTAGTCACAGACGTCATTTATCAGTGAAATGGGTTTCACCAATGAGTTAAAATCGGCTGCACAATACGCGTCGGAGCAACATAATCGAAAAGATGAGCTAACAACGCAATAAACATCATTAAGCTTTGATCGCAAACCTAGTCTTAAAGAAATGGCTATAGAAATTAAATTCAAAATAAATTTCAACTATATGCAACTTAAATTTTTTTAGCAAAAATATATTTAGCAAAAAACAATATAAACAAAATACAAACATAAAATAAAACAATTCTCTTTCAATTTTGTTATACAAAATATTCTAATTAAATAATAATTTCTTTTTGGCAATTCTGGCAATATCTAACAACATATCTGACAATTTTTGCTATACAATAATCTGATAACCGTGTGAACTGACAATATTTGTTGGCAGATAAATTTATTGTCTGACAATTGTCTGGTAATGAAATTGTAAGGTTTTCTTAAGCTATGTACAAACGGTTGTCAGATCTGACAATATTGTAAGGCCTGGCAATGCTCTGACAACAAAACATTGTCAGCAAAATATAAATTGCCAGTTCAGACGATTGTAAGAAAACCTTACAATTTCATTGCCAGACAATTGTCATACAATAAATTTATCTGCCAACAAATATTGTCAGTTCAAACGGTTGTCAGATTATTGTATAGAAAAAATTGTCAGATATGTTGTTAGATATTGCCAGAACTGTCAAAAAGAAATTATTATTTAATTAGAATATTTTGTATAACATAACTGAAAGAGAATTGTTTTATTTTATGTTTGTATTTTGTTTATATTGTTTTTTTGCTAAATATATACGCAATTGCATAGAGGAATTGGATTGAGTAGATTTGTTAACTTTCGTGCTTTAAAAAAGATCATCGGCTTGAAGTATCTACATACAAGCAATTTGAAATTGCTCGTCAGAGACTTGGCCTGAATTTTTTGGTATATTTTTTTTATAACAACTGATGTGCGGAGACTTGCCCATTTTCTTTAGCAATTATTCAAACTTACATGGATGCAATCTACGACTTCTTGCCTTAACAATTTTTGGAAAGTTTATATTCCAGCCAACCAGCATTCCATAAACTTCGCCGTACCTTAACTTCTTTTATTGGTTTGATTATATTTTAACGTCATCACATAGATTTTACTTTTTTACTGTAAGATTTTTGTTTGTCCCTTGATTTTTTCCCACCTTCAGGCCTTTTTGGCCACTGCAAAATGATATAGAGGTAATTGCTCAAAGCTGCAGTCTATGACGAAGGTGTTATCGCTATCCATGTTTTATTTCACTTGTTTTTTAATTTTTATTAAATTTTGGTTTGTTTTTTAAAATTTATGTGTATTGCCAATAGAAATATTTCTCTGACAATGATACCATTGTCAGGTGCATTAATTTAAATACATCTGACAATAAAAAATTAGCTTACAATGTCTGACAATAGCAAGAAAGAGTGTTCACACGATTGTCAGATGTCTGACAATATTATTGTCTTACAATGTGCTGACAATGCTTTTTCTGACAACGTTGTAAGACAATAATTGTAAGTTCATACGGTTGTCAGACATATTCTGAACATTTTCTGACAATAATTGTAAGATCTGACAACCGTCTGTACATAGCTTTAGACACCATTTACACAGGGAAAGTTTACTTTGCAAAGTCTTGAGTTTATAGGAGATAGGGGTGAAGAGAACGGGAGGCAGTACAGACTTTCTTGTACTCGCAAATTCGTTTTGTTCTTTGTTCGTAGTTTATATAACTGAAGTTAGCTGCAACTTTTTATTTGAAAACAAAACAAAATTTGAGAAACAAAACTTTCCCTGTGTAAACACCAAAGAAAGTTTAAAAGAGAATTCAACAAAATTTGTCAAAGTAAACTTTCCCTGTGTAAATGGTGTCTTACAATCGTCTGAACTGGCAATTTACATTTTGCTGACAATGTTTTGTTGTCAGAGCACTGCCAGAACATTGCCAGATCTAACAACCTTCTGTACATAGCTTAAGTGTTCTAAATTTATCTAACCTAATTTTGATATGTTGTTGTTCTTAACGTAGGTCAACAACAACTGAAGTATTAATTTGTGTATATCAAATTTTTTTTATTGTCCTAATAAAAGATGTACTATAAATAAATCTGTGAAAGAACTATTATTATACCTTAAGTAAATAATATCGAATAGTTAAAATTATATTACATTTCTTTTTTTATTTATCTATTTAAATAATTGAATCTTTTTAAATTTATATGCAAAAGATATACAATAATCAAAGCTATAAAAAATATAATAAATCCATAACTACGAAATTAAATAGTTATTTTTTTTTTAATAAAATTTTCATTTTATAAGTGTACCAAAGCACATTCGCTAACGAAGTAGCGGGTTAAATGCTACTAAAAGTTGTATTGCACTGTTCTTTTAAAATGACACCGGATTCAGGGAAATCTATAACTTCTAAGAAAAAAATTGTTTAATAAAAAATGTTTAGACGCTCATGAATATTGAAATTTCGAAATAAAAATTTAAGTTTTCAAAAAAAATGCCATCTAGGTTAAATTTCATTGAAAGTAAACTTTTTACTGAAATTTTATTGGAACTGGAAAGTGCCCATCAATGATATATTTGTCGTATTGAGTTAGACTCGTCTCAATTTCTTAAAAAGTTTGGCTTAAATTTACTTTACGCACGTTCGTCAAATTAAAAAAACATATACGACAGGTGATAGAAAATTGTATTCTAAGAAAATATTAAGTAAAAGTTCGCGGAGAAATTCGTATTTTTACGAGCCTATAAAGTTTTCTTAGGGTAAACAGAAAATTTTTAATTTTTTACGAAATATAAAAGAGAATAATAGAATTAATAGAAAATTTATTTCTAAGAAAATATTTAGTAAATTTTGTCTTTTAAGTCCTTTTTTCGAGATTGGGCCAATTTCGCAAACGAAAGGATGTAAACCTACCTTTAGTCCGGCTACACAAAAATACTTTTGCAAGCGAAGCCTATGTTCGCCATCTATAAAGGATATAGTCCTTTAGTCCGATCGAAGGCCGGCTATACAAAACAACTTTTGCAAGCGAAGCCGCTGTTCGCCTTCCATAAAGGAACTAATCCTTTAGTCTGGACGAAGGCCTGCTACACAAACACACTTTTGCAAGCGAAGCCGGTGTTCGCCATTCCACAAAGGATATAATCCTTTAGTCCGGCTACACAACAATACATTTGCATGCGAAGCCGGTGTTCGCCATCCATAAAGGATTTAGTCCTTTAGTCCGACCGAAAGCCGGCTACAAAAAACAACTTTTGCAAGCGAAGCATAAATGCAGTACGGACAGGGCAAACAACTTTTTGAATAATTGCGAATGAAAAATTTTAAATTTTGTGTTTAACCTAAGAAAACTTTAGAGGCCCGTAACTCGGAAAATATTTTAATTTTCTATGACGTCTGATAATTTTTTTCCAATTTCCAAGTTTTATTTATACTTACGTTTTTCAGATTTAGCTACACAAATTTTTTTTTTTTTCGCCTTTATTTTTGTCTCTGGATCTAATTCATCATCCTGATCGACTTCAACAATACGAATTTCTTCTTGTTTTGTACCGCACTCTTGACAATAGTAGAAACCATCGCGCTCTTCAAATTGATTTTCACCACAAACTTGACATTTTAGATTGTTGTCTAGTGTTACCTCGGCAGCAACATCACCCATTATAAATTAATTTATATTCCACAAATTAACAAATTAATATATTATATTAAATGAAAATCCTTAATTGAAAGTCTATCCGCGCACCAGATATTCAAGTAATATCTTCTCAGCCGGCTGGTAGCCGCACCGCCGCTTTTTTCCTATGAGCCGTCTATGATGAATAATTTTCATATGATTATCAAATTCAAGGCGAATTTATAGGAGATGGACGCAATATGTATTTTTTTAGTGTAAAATATCTAACTTTTGTCAAAATAAAGAATCAAAACAAAAAGAAAAAATGGGGATGAAATAAAATTTTCAAGTAAACAAATAATAAAGTTTGTTATAAAGAAAAAGAAAATATTAATTTAATAATAAAAAAAAGTAATAAGAAGCGTGCAACAAATTTAATTGAGTAATATAGGTTTGTTATTACTATTTGTGAAATTATCCAGTGCTCAATTATCGCCCAATTGTACTTTTTTGCAGTTTTATTGATGAGGACGCTAAACGATTTTACATTGCTAGTAGTGCCAAAAAAGTAGGAAAAAAAAGTTTCTTATAAACACACGCTTTCTTATAAATTTTCTTATAAGAACGTTTATACAAATTTAATTTATAAATATATTGTAGGCACACAAAAAAAATGAATTAAAATTTTTTCTTATAAACACAAATTTTTTCAGAAGTTTTCTTATGAGGATGTTTAAATAAATTTAATTTCTAAATATGTTGTAAACACACAAAGCAAAATGAAAAAAAAATTTGACGTTAAGCCATATAAAACATAAATATATATAAAAAACACCTGATCAGTTGCGTCCAACTCCTATAAATTCCCCTTGATCAAATTAAAGTCAAAACTTTATTTGCTGCAAGGAATTTTATAAGGGATATCAAGGGAGATTTATAATAAATACATATATTTCCACTATGGGGAATACCATAGTTAAACAAATGGCATATTTATATATATGAATATGCTCCAGCCGATTTTAGCCGCCGCCGAAAATTTTTTTGCTAAGACTCTGCCGACTTTTTGCCACGGCTTGTTTATCTGCTGTATCAAGGCGAATTCATCAGGTGAAATTTTTGGGACAGCTGACTATTTTTTTTTTGCTACTGTTTATGTCAAGGCGAATTCATGAATTTGCCTTGTAAATTTCCATGTAAACAAATAATTAAATTTGTTATAAAAAAAACAAAATTTTATGTAATCATTTTTATTTTATATCATTTTTATTAATTACTTTTTCTTATTTTTACAAAATATAATTTTATTATTTTTATTTTGGTATTTCGCTACATCTTTGTGTAGCATATTCAGGATATTTTTTTTTTTAAATAATATAAATTTTCTTTTTAAATTGAAAGAAAAACTAAAACATATGTATAAAAACATACATACATGTATATAAACACATTTAGTCAAATGAACAATATTAAATTACTATTTATGATATTCATATCCAATAATTATGTCCCTTTTTAGTTTAATCCAAAGTCCATTGAATATTTTTTTGTTTCCCTATTGGCCAAAATGCTCCTCTTTAATTTTTATATGCTCTTTTTCAATTTTCTTGATGAGGACGCATATATAAATCATCTTTACAGTCTTCAGGTTTCGAGTCAAAAAATGGCAGGCTCAATGGTAATTTGTCTAGAAAAAATTTATTATGTCCCGCTTTTAATATTAATTATCATCATAAAAATTTAAGCGTCAATAATGATAACAGTTTCCAGTCCATTGATGCGCCTAGCTTGACAAAATTTTCCCCAGACCTTTTATGTCATCAAATCACACCTTGAATAATTATGCCTGCAAAAATACTGGTATATGGAACTCATAAAAGTAGCTAAATTTTTAATAGAGATTCAATAGATTTATTTAATATAAATAAAATTAATGAAGAATTACCCCGCATTAAAAGAGGAGATTTGTTACAAAAGTGGAAAGAATCACAAGTTATTTCATAATCTCTCTAATCTGCTCGCAGATCCCATTAATTTAAAATTAAGTTATTTTTCTATTTATGTTATATTTTAATATAATGATTATATTTTAATAGTGTGGTGCTATTTTTGAAATAAAAGACAGGGGAAACAATTATATACACTTGAGTAACAAATAAAAAATAAAAAATACTTCAACATTTGCTTTTGTCACATTTGCAAAAACTATATTAAATTAGGTCGTATACAATTTTAGAATTAACTGATATATCACTTTCTTAGATCTTTAACTAAAATTATAAATTAATTTTTAAGCTTTTGTTGAATTTTAATTATTTGTATTTATATTTATAGCAAAAACACTTCCAGGAGAACAAAACTTTCTGTTATTTAATGCATACATACATAACTAAAAACTATTTCATGAAATACATACTTACTTGCTCTTACCCATAATAAATGTTTTTAAGCCAAAAAGTTTATTTTTTGATCAAAGTTAATTTACATATTAAACAAAGTGTTATAATCTTGTAACCATTGTCAATATCTGCGTGTATTGATTAATTATTTTTAAAAATGTAAAAAAAGACATTAGAAACAAAGTTAGATAACCAACAAGAAAGCTATGAAGTAATGTCAAGGTTACTTAAAAATTACATACATACATATGTATGTATTTCTTATTCCAAACAATCATGCCGTAACTAAAAAAATTATTTTAAAGCAAAAAAATATTGTTCCGGGTTTTCAATTAAAAAAGCAAGATTCCGGCAAGATCCGTAAGCCCTTCACTATTACTTACATACATATGTAAGTATAGATAAATCGACAAAACGATAATTTCCATTCTCGATACCTATGTCATTTAATTAGGATTCAAATTAAAATAGTTTTAAAAATACTGTGTATGTTAATGTATTAGGCTATTCAGACAAATACGTTAATTGAGAAATTAAGCATTTTACGCAATTATCGCCTTTATTGAGCTCAATTTACCATACAAATTTCCATTAAATAATTGCGCAATTAAAAATTGATTGCACGTTAATGAAGTCAAAAACAAAATGCAACTCTTTGTTGTGCCCTTAAATATCAACCCAAAAGTGAGAAAAGTTGATATTTTCAGTATTAAAAAAAGAAAACGTAAATAAATTTAAAAATAAATGTCATAAAAAGGAAATGGCTGCCGAAGTTACCGGTAAATAAGTTTAATAAAATTGTTACTGAAAATAATTTTTAAATAACTAATTTCTTTTAATCAATAGCTTGCCTTCAAAACTGGATTGCACTGGTAGGAGTAGTTCAATATTTTTAGTATAAGCTACCATAATTTTTTTTTTAATTTGACTTTCTTTTCATTTTTTATTTTATAAATACTCAAACATATTTTCAAAAAAAAAATGTCACAATACTTTCAGTTGTCAAATGCTTAATTGCGTAAACTTAATTGAATATGTGAGAACACGCAAATCAGTCACACAATTTAGAACTTAATTGACTTCATAAACTTTCACGTCTGAACAGCCTATATCGCCCTTAGTGTGTTGTGGATCCTATTCCTTACGTAATCCAGGATGCTTTTAGAAAAAGCCATAAAAACTTCACAGTTTTGTATGTTATTAGCAAAATTATATGAAAAAATGTAGCAAACTTTTGCGTGACTTTTAATGTAGATTAAAAAAACAATTACACATTTAATAAACATACTATACTATATATAGATTTAGAATTTACGTGCAATAAAATAAAAAAGAAGACCACTACATGTATGCTAACCTAAGCATTTTAAGTAACTGTTTTGAATAGTAATTTTGTATACGCAACGCAATTTTGCTAGCAAAGAAACTTGAAAGAATTTGTTGTTATTTTATTTTAAACTAAATTTGTACTTACGAATGTTTGCAATAATACTTTTTTAACAAAAAAGAAATTGTCATCAAAATAGTAATATAACGAGTATGTAAATAGGTATATGAGTTTTTTATACCTTTTTCTGTAAGTATGAATCTGTCATTTCGTTTTTAATTTCTACATCGTAGATGTGTACGAGTATATAGTCTGGATGTTCGTCTGTCTGTCCGTGTAGTCGTTGAAATCAAAAATTTAGTATATCAATCTGTCAGTTGTTGCAATCTTCAAGTTGCTATTGAAATTCTGACTTATCGGTCCATAAATGGCAAAGCTAAATATGAGTCGAAAACCGTGACTTCCTCTATTTTTTTTAACAATTTTTCATAGTGGCCTTTTTTTTTTTTTTTTTTTTTTTTTTTTTTTTTTGCCGTAAATACAGAACGGACAAAATGCCTTGGTATATGTTGTTAATTTAAAATTCTTTAATTGAAATTAATTATTCAGTTTAGGACTAAACAAATATATATTGAAAGTAAATTATTTTAATCAATAATGCCACTTCATTAGAAATCGTTTTAAAATTTTTTGCGTGTTGTTGAATATTTAAGAAGAATATTCAAAATAAAAAAATATATAAGACTCGGCACAACCGAATTTAACTTGGCGGATTTCATTAGTAGTATACCGAATTCATTAACATATTTTTATTTAAAATATAAAACATGTTCCAATTATTATGCATTATACAAAATATATAATGCTGAAAAGGTTTTTTTTATTATTTCAAAATAGAGTGCAAGATGCAAACTTCCATGTGTATATTAAACTCAGTTCACAAATGGGGCAGAAATATACATAAATTAAGAGCACAGACTGTTGTTCTTATTTTGAATTTGATAACAAATAACAAAAACATTTTAAGAGAAGCAATAATTATTTTAATATGTTTATAAAAATTTGTGAATTTTAAAAAGAGGGGAGAAACTCTACACTATATTTTAAAAATCTTTAAACTGATAAAATAGTACATTATATTAAGTGCTTGCTAAGAGAATACTGTGTTTTTATTTGTGCAAATTGCTTACAACAAGTACTTGATGTTGTAATGGTTTTAAAGCAGAGACCTCACTACACTTTAGCTATTTATTTTCTTTTTAACAATCAACAAATGTTTATTAATCTAAAACAACTCGCTCGCAGAGGTTATCATTAATTTATTATTCGGATTTATTGTTAGCAATTTGTTTCTGTATTGTTTTTTTTTAATTTGGATTGACTACAAATCGGAAACACATTAATTTATAAATTTTAAAATAACTCGAATCGCAACGATATTTAGTACATTTGAATCATATGATCAAATACGTGTTTCTTTATAATAAAGGTTAATTAAAAAGTTAAAATGCTCCTGCAAAATTCAAATAAAATTTCGCCTTGCAATTATGTCAGAAATGATACCGATAAAATTCATCAGAAAGTTCAAATTCTTTATCAATGGTTGACCGATAATCCGAATATAAATGCCTGTACTGATTATAAAAACTTGTCGTTTTTCTTGCACAACTGTAAATATGATGTAGAACGCACTAAGAAAAAGTTAAAATGGTAAGAAATATGCATGCATACGTAAGTTGTGAATACAAACATACATACATAAAAATATTTAAATTCTTAGAAATCGTATTGAAATTTATAAAAGCATTGTTATTCCATTGTTCACATATAAAATACTATATTTTTTATTTAGAAATTGAAAATAAAATGACAATACTTATATATGACCTGTAATCTATAATACATTTTAGCTTATTTTTTTTTTTAATTATATTATTGTCATGTTTGTTTGCAATAATTAAAAAATAAAAACAGAAAAAGTTTACATTTATGCTCTTATCCAAAAAAAAATTAACGTAGACTTTAAAGTAAAATTTTTTTAAAAATTATATGAAAAATTTCGTTAACGTTGACATTAAAGTCTACGTTAATTTTTGTGGATAAGGGGGTTATAGTTTATAATTAAATTCAATTTTACTTGTTCAAAAACTTTCAAGTTAAAATTTTATTTAAATCAAATCAGAGTACCTAATTGGCTGATTTCAGAAGGATTTATACGAAGTTCAAAAAACATCAATTACAATCGAAATATTTATCTTCACACACGGAAGGAGCTATTCCTACTAAATTCTGATTTAAATACCTATACATTACGTGTGTAATTTCTACACCGTACATGGGACACCCTATAATATATATATATATATATATATATTTTCTGGATCCTTATAAATAGCGGAGTCGACTTAGCCATGTCCGTCTGTCCGTGTGGATGTAAAAATCAACTTTGGAAGTGTTTAGTATGCCAATTTGTTGAAAGTTCTGTCTTCAGTTTGATATTAAATTTCAGCCGAATCGGTCTGAAGTGCAACTGCTTCTTTTTTGATCATTTTTGGAGCGTTTTTTTAACGTAATTTGCCTAAATTACAAAACGGACAAAAAACTTTATATGCAGTCTTATCAGAAATAACAGCCATAATGTCTGTGCAAAAAATCAGAATAATCGATAAGGCATTTAGTAGAACAATGAATTACAAAAGCAATAAATAAAAAGGAAGAAATTCAATTCAGATCCGGTCATATAATCACATACACTCCTTATATTTTGAGCTTTGCAGACAAAACGATGGAGAACAAAAACTGTATAGCTGCTTTTTTTGCTTTACCGTGTTAATTCTGCAATGGGCTTGAGTGTAAAGCAGTGGATACGCACATCAAATTTCAACTTCAATCTATGCATTTGTGTGTGTATCAAAAAAATTAAACTAGCTTTAATTTTCGTCAAATTCATACACACTTAAAAATAACGAACAAAACTATCATAGATTGATGTTGAAATTTGATGTGTGTATCCCCTCTTAATAGCACTACGAATACAGAGCATTTTTTTATTTTAGCCGTTAATTAAATATGTGTGTTTTAAAATATGTTTGCATAATTAAATTATATATATTATATTCAATTTACATTCTTATAATTTACTTTTTTATTAATTTAAAAATTGAGTGTCTGCAGACATTTTATTGCTTTTAAAAATAAGGTTCTCAGAAAGATTTTTTCTTAGAATTCTTTAATTTTAGTTTTTTGAACTGAAATTAATTATTTATTTTAGGATTAGTAAGAAAATAGGTGTTCAATGATTGTAATTTTTTTATATAATTTTTATTTTTAAGTTTATTAGGCCTTTTTTATTCAAACGTCTAGTTTATTAAATTTGAGATCGTATTATAAAAATTTATTTTTATATCGATATTTCGATCCAATAATAAAGAAATAAATTTTCATAAACTAGCCGTTTCGATTATATTATTATTTTTTGATATTTAAGGTGAAAACTGAAAAATATGAATATTTGGCTAACATAGTGAAGGGTATGTAAGATTTGGCACAGCCGAATTTAACTTGTTTATTTTTAAGGGATATTTTCGAGAATCTGCACTTACTCTAAAAGATTCCTAAATTTTTAATAAGAAGATTATTGGAACTAATTGAAGCACAAAAATATATATTTATGTATCTGTTATTTGGGCTTTAACTTTAATTATACAATTATTGAACTCACATGAGCTTGAATTTGTTTTAAAAACCAAATGTTCTAAGCTCTTATTAATTATCTCTTCCCAGCTTAGTGATAATAAAATATGAATTTTGCTTTAAATAATGAATATGTTTTTTTCTCAGTTTCTATCAAATGCGTGCAGAACGTACGGAATGGTTTTCAAATCGTGATCCATTCATAAAAGAAGTGCAAGAACTGTTGGAACTAGGTGTTTTTCTGCCTATAGATGGTGTTGATGATGAACAAAGGAAAGTAGTAATCGTGCGTACAGCCGTTCACGATCCAAAATTACACTCACAAAATAATGTTTTTAAAGTCAGTAAAATGATATTGGACTTACTGTTAAAATTAGAACCAGAAAACTGTGCCCACGGCATTGTTGCCATTTTTGATATGAGGGGTGTACAGTTGGGCCATGCTTTACAACTGAACCCCAAACTTATCAAGCGTTCCGTAGAAAGTTGGCAAGCTTATCCCTGTCAACCTAAACTATTGGAATTTGTTAATACCCCAACACATGTAAATTTGGTCCTGAACACATTCCGACTCTTTATGACAACAAAAATAAGATCTCGTGTGGTGGTGCAGAAAAAAAATTGCAGTGTGAAATGTAACAGTTTGCCAACAGATTTGGGAGGATGCGGACCATCATATGCCGAATTGTCTTTAAAATGGAAACGCATTGCTGAAGAAAATGCTACATTTTTTATCAAGGATGAAAAGTTTAAAACTATATCAAATGCTAAGAAATAATGTAATATGTCCAAATCAATTGTTATTAGTTTAAATTTAAAATTTAAGAAATGTTTGTATCACTTCAAAGAAAGGGGTTGGCTTATTTTAAGTGTTGAAGAAGTAATTTTTAACCACGTATAGGTATGTGATTTTAAATCAAATGTAATGATCTATAATTTCATTATTATTTTTACACAATAATCTATACAATGTTAACAAAAATGTAATCCACAGAAGTACAGAGTTGCCAAAAGTGATGCTTTACGCCAAAAGTCACACCTTCGTGTAAAAATTTAGGGCACGTTCAGCAAAATGCGTTGATAAACACAAAACAGCTGTTTAAAAAATTCTTGCAAGTAAAAATTTTATCAGTAAGAATTTGTAAGCATTTTTTTGTCTCTCAATTTTTTACTCTTTCTTTGCAACTTTTTTGAGCTAATGAAGTAAAAATTGCTACAAATTCGTAACAATTTTTAGTTATTGAACAGAATTAATAATAAACAAAAGATGTACTTCTAGGATGCAGTTGTAGTGATTTTCCCATTTTTTCCTTGCTTTATTTTTGTTCAGTATGTACCCTATACTATGCATGCAATAAGTACATGTATGTATATACTATATATATGTATATAGTAGTATTTATGTATTTAATTAAATATAAAGTTTACTTATTGTAGGTTATACAGCTCGATTCATAAGGGCTAAATAAAACGAATGTAATTAACAATATATGTACATATGTACTTATGTATACGATAATAAAAACGATTTATAAAAAATTAATAGGTACGTATTTCATTGTTTTTTCTTACCCAATAAAAAATAATGGGTGTGAATATCTTGGAAATGGATATTAATCACTTTAAAAAAACGATTGGCATTTTTTAGGTTGTGAAAAAATAATTTTTAACCAATATAGTGTACAGCAATTTGGCTACTAAATATTTTAACACCACAATTTTTAACGATATGTTTTCGTTGTTTGCTGGTGTAGATCAGTGGCGGCCAGAAACGTACATGTAAGAAATCTGTATAAGTCCCCATTTACATTATGGATATTTCTTGGCGGATATACATTTCGGATATTAATGTCCAGATAGAAATTTTTAAATTCTTCTTTCCATTTATTTTCGTGACGTGCTTAATTGATTTGTATGAAAATTATGTGAAAAGAACTTTTGAAGCAAAACTAAATTAATAATTTTTTAAAAATTGATTTCCGATAAAAATATATGCAAATTAATACAGTGTACAAAAATGAAATGAAGTAACAAGAGGATTATTATGAAAAGTTGAAAAGAGAGGCAAAAAAAATGTCTAGTACAGACGGTCGTGTATTTGCCCCCTCGCTTACAAACTTCGTCTGTCCGGACAGAAATGTCCATAATGTAAATGGGGACTAAGGACTTTAGTAGCGTACGGTAAAATTATACCTCTACCTACTAAGCAGCATGACAGAGGAAAAAAGTAATTCAACTTGTTGGGGTTTTTTAACGTTATAAAATGTATACGATTTATTTAACAAATTATTTTATTATTATCTTTTAAACATTGAAGCTGTCCAGGAGGTTGTTTATAACAAATTCTGCTCTTGTTAAGGAACTTATTTTTAAAAGCAATAAATGTATGTATTTAAATAAATGAAAAAGAAATTTTAAAAATTATATCGAATAGGAATGCAAAATACATATAATTTAAAATGTTTGCCGGGGTATTACCAAAGATCCCTTCCATAGAAATTAAAACACATTAAAGTTTTCATGTTAACACAATACATCTTTCAGTCGCACGGGTTATAGTCCTTCAAGCATACGGTTGACCAACACTTCACGTACTTAGACTCGTCTTGTTCAGCTGACTCACACTCTGTTCGCTGCACTGCGGTTGACTCGGATTATTCAGGTTGTGAAAGTAATTTCATTGTTAACAGTTCGGTTATTTCAGTTACGAGCAAAAAGGTGATTGGCTAACTATAATATGAATATTAGTAACGAGTGTAAAGCAATTTTCAGAGCTTTTACACTCGGCAATCTACGTCACGAGTGTAAAGTAAATTTCGTCTAACTACATGTTAATTATGTGGGAATAATAACCAATCTAGACTTCGTACCATAGTTTAAATAGTTTGCTTTTAACTATAATTCCTACAATATTGGTCATTGTTCCTCCGTTCGCTACCAAACCTTGTATTCTTCAGTAATCTCTCGTATTTATTGTTTGAGAATTATTAATACTAATTCTTTGTGTATTGTACTTTAGTACTGTACATTTCGTATACAAGTATGCTACGTGTTGTAGGTAGGTTTGTTAAAGTCTCGCGGTATGTTTGTAACAGTCACGTTACAACATATGTAAATAAATATTTAATTTCAAATAAAAAAATTACAATACCCAGATAATTCTCTCTAGCATATCTCTTGCTATAAGATTTTTATATTTTTAGTTCTCTTACACTGAATTGTGTAAACACACAAATACACAGATTTTTATAAGACCGATTGCCTGATTTCGTATCTATGTGCAAAAATACGAAGCACATATACAGCTTTAAAATTTCCATAAAAAAAACAAAGCAGAAATTCTGAAAATCTAAAATTTCGGTTGTACTTAATTTTTTTTTGGCCAATTGTAGACCGATTGTTTTGATTGCTTTGATAAAGTTGCATACCATGTTTTTTGTCTGTTTTGTATTTTAGACAAAATAGGCACTTCAGAGCTCATATCTCAGCCCTTTATGGACCGATTAAGTTCAATTTAAAAAGAAACCTGTGCACAGGAACTTCCAACAAATTTCCATACTAAAATTTTCTGTAGGTCTTCTAGACTTCAGAAAGTTGATTTCAATATTCATACGAACAGACGGACATCACTCAATCGACTTCGCTATTTATAAGGATCCAGAATATATATACAAGGTGGGCCAAAAGAAGTCATCCGATGTTGTTTGGCTTTCATTTTTTTTCTAAATGAAAATGAAATGTGTGCCGTTGCTCCGTCCTCTTTGAACCACATGTCCTCCAGTCCTCATTCGTTCAATTGCGGCAGAAAAAACACTGTTGTCGTTTGACCAGCCCGATGATTCCTCCAGCGTGAACAGCGCACCATGCAGTCACTTTGAGTAGGTGTAATGGCTCCTTGTGCATCACTCGTGGATTTTCGGTGCCCCAGAAGCGATAGTTTTGCTTGTTAACATACTCGCTGAGATGGAAATGAGCCTCGTCGCTCACTATGAATTTGGTCGAAAAACACTATGGAACATTTTTGGGATTATTGTCTGGGGGGTGAGAAATTCCAAGTCAGGGTGATGGTACTAGGTCAGTATAGTAAAACCCTCAAAGGGTTTGGCGTTCGTATGTGTCAGTTTTTTTTTATGACCTTTTAAATATTTTCCTTATCTTGATGTTTTTTCGCTTAGTTGTAACATTTTGGCAAAAAAAAACAACTAAGCGAAAAAACATCAAGATAAGGAAAAAATTTAAAAGGTCATAAAAAGAACTGACACATACGAACGCCAAACCCTTTGAGGGTTTTACTATACTGACCTAGTACCATCACCCTGACTTGGAATTTCTCACCCCCCAGATTGGCTGTTGTACTGTGAAATCGTCCACTTCGATTATTCCGCGTTCTTTGGGAGTGTACCGCTCCATGGCTTGTTCACTTGTATTCTACATCTGTCTAGTTCACAAATGTCAAAACACATTCGACATTGGCCGACATTTGCAAAAATAAGAGCATCTTTCAATAGGGTGATTTCTTTTGCCCACCTTGTACTTTATAAAGTGTCCCATGCACGGTGTAGAAATTACACACGGAAGGACAAACTTATATGTAAAGGGTGTTTTTTATAAACGTATAGAACTTTAAATTGCAATAAAACAACGATGGATTATTCGATTGACATGAATTTTATTTATCCGAAAGATAATCTTGTGGCATTACATTTTAAATATGATTTCTGGCATATGACCGCTACGGCTAGCTCGGATGTAGTCCAATCTGGACGTAAAATTTTCGATGACTTTTTCCAACATTTGTGGCCGTATATCGGCAATAACACGGTGAATGTTGTCTTCCAAATGGTCAAGCGTTTGTGGCTTATCCGCATAGGCCAATGACTTTACATAGCCCCACAGAAAATAGTCTAGCGGTGTTAAGTCACAAAATCTTGGAGGCCAATTCACAGGTCCAAAATGTGAAATTAGGCGGTCACCAAACGTGTCTTTCAATAAATCGATTGTGGCACGAGCTGTGTGACATGTTGCGCCGTCTTGTTGCAACCACAGCTCCTGGACATCATGGTTGTTCAATTCAGGAATGAAAAAGTTAGTAATCATGGCTCTATACCGATCACCATTGACTGTAACGTTCTGGCCATCATCGTTTTTGAAGAAGTACGGACCAATGATTCCACCAGCCCATAAAGCGCACCAAACAGTCAGTTTTTCTGGATGTAACGGTGTTTCAACATACACTTGAGGATTAGCTTCACTCCAAATGCGGCAGTTTTATTTGTTGACGTAGCCATTCAACCAGAAGTGCGCTTCATCGCTAAACAAAATTCGCTTATGAAAATCCGGAACAACGGCAATCTCGTTTTGGGCCCATTCGACGAATCTACGCAAGCGTTGTTCAGGCTGAGTCTATTCATGATGAATTGCCAAACCAAACTGAGAATAAATCAGTTGACAGCTGTTAAATCGGTGGCATCTTGAACAGTAATGCCAACTTAAAGCTCTATACGTCTATAAAAAACACCCTTTATATACCCTTTTCACTTTTTGTGTACATAAATAGATGGTATGTCTCATAATCGTTACGGTCTCGGCTAATTATACATACATATATAAATTTGTGTGGGTGTTTTAAGAATTGCTGCAAAATGTAATTGAATTATGCAATTTAAATCGATAGCTAAATTGATTGAGTAATCTAAATAAAGGTTTAAATAACTAAAGAAAACGTTTAATTACACACATTGAAGAATATATGTAAATGAATCAACACGTAACAAAACTCAATAATAAATTCGTTTTCAGCAAAAATGGCAATTATAAAATTGTAAAAGAACACTACAAATACTATTAAATAAGTTATCAATATATCCGAATACATTAAACAATATTTTGGCACTTTTTCGGATCGAGAGTGGAAGAATATATTACATATGTACGACGTATTGGCGTATTATAGTAAATCACTCAAATTAATTCATAATTAATTATGTATATCATTAATAATAATTTTAATATTCAAAAGGTCAAAAACAAAAAAGAAGACTCACTTTTATATTAAAAAAATTAACGAATCGATTTAAAGTTCTTAAATAATTTTTTCACATAAAATTGTTTAAAACTCACTTCAAAGCAATGTTATTTAAATGTAAATAAGCCCATCAGAGTACATATAATAAATTATTAATTAAATGGAGTGCATGTTCCAAAAACGTTTTTAGTTAAAATACCAAATAAATAATAATACCCTTATTAGATTGGCTTAAATATTTTACATTTGTCAGTAAACGAAAGTTTTTACAATTTTTGTTAAACCAGCGGTTTTCAAACTTACTGATACTGTGACCCACATAAGAAAAAATAAAAAATTGGATAAAATAATATAAGCACATTTTCTAGTTGTAAAAAATAGTGCATTCATAGAACAAAACCAAACAAAAATTTATAAAAATTTAGTATGTATGTATATTTATAGAAAAAATTTTATGTTATAGATTAGTGGGGTTATTGTTTAAATAGCAACCCGAAGTTTTCTTTTTCCACTACTAAACGATTTCGATTTCATGGCTGCTAAAGCAGAAAACTCGGTTTAACATAAATATGATGTTAAGAATGGTAACAGCAAAAAAAATAATATAATCTTTTTTTTGGTTCCACCCAAAGATAGTAAAATAAATTCCTGTTGTAATGAAAAAAGTATCGCAGGATATTTCAATCAGTTGTCCTTTTTCGAAAATAGTCAATTCTAATGCATAAGTTGGTTATTTAAAATAGGATTGTAAAATCAATGGGCCATAACCATAGTCACACTAAAGTCGGTATCTTTTTAAAACGAATTTAAATTCATATAATTATTATGAACAAAAGTCAGCTCTTAATAAAATCCTACTTTTTTGGGACTATGATTATGGCCGAATATCATTGGAATAATGTGAAAAATGTTTTAGTAAGTAAAAACAAAAAAAAAAGTATAAATACAAAAAAAAAGTATACATATAAAATTAGTAAAAATACGCTATTGCACTGGGTATAGTAAATTAGAGAAAAAGTTGATATCATCGGCATTTATTATTTATTTATTTTTATTCTTAATAAATTAATATCGCAACAAAAAATTTGCATTAAATAAATTTTTGTAAGTATTTTTTTAAATATGTAAAACAGAAAATAAAAAGTCAATAACTCCCTTGAAATTATTACGCGACCCCCCTATCGGGCACGACCCACAGTTTGGAAACCGGTGTGTTAAACTAAAATAAATTGCTTTATGTATGCGACTTAATTGTTTTCACTAGCTCCAGTCCTAAATTTGTTTGCCGTATAATTTAAAAGAAAAACTTCTTGAATATTTTAGAGATATCACTTAAGTCTATGACTGCAATAATATAAAATTATATACATTTGTGTATAAATAGTATTTTTAGTATCCGTTTTATTTTAAATTATGTATTTTGTAAGTATCTGTACAAATTCATCCATTGACATCGGTGGCTTAAAAATAATAATAATAACTAATGAAATACATAGTTTAAAAAATACATATAATTTAATAATAAAATTTTAAATACTATTCTTGGGTGTGTCGGAATAAAAAAAATGAAAAATAATAGATATAAAGTAAAAAAAAAAGTTGATTACTTAAGCTCAAAATTCCGTTCCACACGAATTATCCACAGTTTGCATTGAATCCTATATTTGCCTCTCATCTTTTGCTGTCAACTTATCAATAAGTTCCTGCAAAGGTGCCAACTCACGACGTTCAATTAAATTAAACTCCTGTACAAAGAATATGAAATGCTTGAACGATGTGTTAAGATGGGCTTCTTCACCCAACGTTACTACTTCTGAAAAATGCTGATGGTATATGTGAGCATAGACACGGAACAAACGTTTTAGTATAGTTTTAGCATTGCTTAGAAAATTTTTTGGAAATGGTATTCCAATTTTGGAGGGAAATAGAGTTTCATCGTCTAACTGATCCTGTACCCAGGTCATAAGATAATCAATATATTTGGGAGCACTACATTTAATAGGTTTTTTAACTGTATAACCATCAGCCCAATGATATTCATACTTTGGGCCAGCCGACATGATACCGCAACTTTCTTCAGTGCAAAATTCTGTGATAGTCCCGTACAGCATGTTGATTTGATTAAAAAAATCTACAGCTGAAAAATTATATAGTAAACATATTTCATATGTATACATACGAGTACATATAAGCAATTTGGTTCTAAAATATATATTATGGATATGTATGTAAATATGAGCAATTCCACAGAAAAGTCTACTTCCGTCACATAACAACACTTTGTTTAACTGATTATTTTCAAGACCAAAGTAGATTAATTGAGTTTTTCTCTTCTATTTATAATGAAATTATAAAGTTTGTTGTACATTAAAAATACATTTTATATGTATATGCTAGGACATTTACTAAAATACTTGAAACTTAATACTTGATCATCTTGTTCGTCGCTCATCGGCATAAGAAAAATATATATGTATGAGTCTATTTGAGAGATCGTTAGATATGGCGCTTTCGACCGACATTTTCATTTTATTTTTGACATTGAATATTGGCGACATAGTTTGTCGTTCGTCCCAGTTGGGTTGTTAGCAATAACCAAACAAAAATAGTAGCGTGGCGTGACAGAAATTTACTTTTCTGTGGAATTTCCCACATGTATGTTTTCCAGAATACATATCCATATTAAAGGGCTGCACAAGCATACTTGAAACAGCTTTCAAGCACTGTTCTATATCATATCAAAACAAATACTTTAGTGAAAAAATGTTTTGCACTGCAGTAAAAATTAGAACCCCTAGAACATAGAACAATCAGAACACAAATACACTAGAAGAAAACTGCACATAACAATAATACAGTATAACAAGCAACACGACAGCAGAATTTTATAGAACTTTGCTGTATTCCCACCTATGTGTTTATATGTGTACTTTCACAGCCACATGCTGCTTTTTTATAGATATTTTGAAGCTATACACGCGTAACGTTTATGCACAGAAACACGATGCCAGGCAGTCAGTGTCATACAAACATGTGTATGTTTGTATGTCTTTAAAGGGCATGCTTAATGTGTTCGGCCACGCTCGTTTGACTAAAGCAATATGTGTGGATGCATGTATAATTCCTTTGCGCTAGTGTACATACTATGCAAAGTTTAATTTGACGTCACAGCTTTGACCAGGACCACACACAGCAAGTTTAGTTGGGCAATTCTTTCTCAATTCTCTTTCAAAATTGCCACTGTGTGTACACACAGCAATTTTGTTTTGGCAATTTTAGCATTCTTATTCAGTCATTCATTCAGCCTCAAGCTACCTGTTTTCGTTTTCTACATCTTTAATAAAGATACGACAAAATGGAATTGCCGAGTACGAGCAAGTTTGTACCCCTTTCCATTCCTCTTTCTTCTATCTCCTATAAAATCAAGTATTACCCAACTAAAATTGCTGTGTGTGGTCCTGATCTTTAAAACAAAAATTTTGTCTTGAATTTCTACTGCCGTACAAAACACAAGTACTGTTGGAACTGTAAAAAAAAATCAAATCAAAAATCAAATTTTTTTAGTCTAATGTAAAAAGGACACTAGAAACTGTGCTTTGTTCTAGTGTCCAGTACTGTAACGTGTATTTCAAATTGGCTTGTGCAGCCCTTTAATTCATATCTTTAAAAATTTCAGTATTTCATTACTCACTGTTAACGGCCACCCATTCATTTAGATCCTCGCCATCTGGCAAAGCCACAGCATTTCGTAAATTACCTGAGCCAAGTGTAGCAGCTGCGTGTTTCATGAGATCATATTGATGAGTTCCTTCAGGTATATTCTTTTTAGGTTTAAAAGTTTTACTAGATCGTGAACCACTGTTAATTAAAACAAAATATTGATTATTTGAATAACTGTGTAAGATTGAAGATTAAAGAATTTGTGACGATTTAGCAAGGCCAATGCAATTTTGTTTGTACAAGGAGTTACGATGAGGGTGTTTAAAAAAAGCGTTAAAAAACACTACTGTATTTGCTTCAGATCTTTGTTACTAAATTATCTGCCTTTACATATTTTTTTCTTTTACTATAATAATGGATGATTGGCATATTTTAGGTGCTGAAAAAGTCACTGAAAATTTTTTACTTTTTCGGTTAAGTGATAGAAAATTAAATTTTAAGAAAAAACACAATTAAGTACGATTTTTGTGGAAACCCATATTTCCAAAAGTTTTTAAGTGTTCTGTAATATTCTTCACTAGTTTTCAATAACTTCGCTTTAAAAAGTTTTCCTGTATAAGCTGGACTTTTCTAACACTTGCTATCATTAAAATGTTTGAAACGTCCTGTAAAGTTTTCCAAACGCCCACAAGATGAAGGAATACAAAAAACATCTTAACAATTTTTTCCTAAATTTCTTTGCCATTTCCCCTTTAATTTAATAACTTCTTAAAATATATTATCTGGCAGCTTTTTCCCAATATATACATATGAGAAAAAGTAAACAAAGAAAAAGGAAGTATGCGGAACAATAGTGGAGTTTCTAAATGGAATTATTGAGGTATATTAAAGGAACAAGCCAATAACTAATCACAGGGAATGTTTTCATTTTGAATTTCATACTTACAACAAAAACTCCATTGCGTTCCTATGTTTTAAGCAACTTCCGACAATGCAATCCAAGAGAAAAAAAATTAAGCTTTCTTGATTTTTTCTTCCCTAAAAAGTGAACTGCAATAGCAGCAGAACAATAGCTATACCCGCAAGTTATTTGAGATGGTAAGATGATGTAGAAGACAGTATATTTTATTTTTAGCCGATGTGACGAATTTCTTTTAATTTGTATGTACGAATGATGTCTTTAAAAAGAAACAAAATTTTCCCCACCAAAAGCAAGTTAAACTTTCAATTCAAAATTATAGCTCTTGTCGTGCAATAAAGTTATTGTTTATAAAATGTATTATTTTTCTTATGCTTGGTAAAATTATGTTGACTTATAAATATTAAAACAACAGTTCCAAATTATTAGAAGAAGTTTTATTAAATTTTATACATAAAAAAAACGTATTGTCTCGCACTTCAACCTTAAAAAAGAAGAAAACTTAGTTTTCTAATATTGCTTTATTTTCTTTTGCTTTATGTTTGTCCGTTTTCTTCTTATCTCACTCTATTGATTTGACATTTGCATAGCCACTTATCTTTAGTTAATTTAAATATATTAACCCCAGTGTAATTCGTGGTGAAATTATAATTTCACCACTGTGTAATTATACAGTCAAGAAAAATTCATAGAAATACTTAAGTATTTTTGGCAGTATTATGGGATTAGCATTTTTAGAATTTTTTCCTAACTTGCAAGTAATTGCTTTAATTTAAATTTATTTTTCAAATGTGTTGGTGGGTCATTATGTTCTTTTTTTATTTATTAATTTTGTTAAATATGCTAAATATCAATTACTAACGTAACTTCTATTTTTCCACAGCCTAATACATTAATTTAAAACTCATACGCGGTAGCACTGTTTCTCATTTGTCAATTTACTTGCTGCAAGTGTCAAAAATTTACTTGCAAAAGAATTTGGTTGCCAGTTTAGCTGCAAGTTCGAAAAATATGAGTGTGTTAGTGAAAAAGTGAGAGTGTATTGAGTTTTTCGAACTTGCACTTGCATATGGAAACGGGGGATAAGCTATCACACTGCTCATTTTATCAGGGTTGCTTTTGTACAAGCAACCAAAGAAAAAACTAGAAATCAGCTGTGATATTATTTGCCGCGTTTTGTATTTTATTTGAAGTGTGATTGTATGAAAACAGAAAATATTTTCCTTTAGATTTTATGACAGTCTATTTGCATCTGATGTCGGTCTCACTCAATCTAATGAATATGTTAATACTATGTATTATAATGTGAAACCCGTCTTAGAGGTAAGTTATAATTAATTAATTGTAAATGAAAATCAATTTCGACAATTTGTGTTGAAACATATTCAGGGCGAATTGCATGGTGAAATTCAAGGTGAATTCGCCTTGGGTGAAATTATACAGGTGTGTAATAATTAGGCAATTGCCCCACGGCTGATTGATCCTAAATTGTTAAAATTAATTTTCATTAACAATTAATTAATTTGAACTTACCTCTAACGATGATTTCTCAATCATATTATTAATTTTTATTGTTTTATTAATATAAAAATTTCTTAAACAATTTCGACAACTTGGTAGAAAATAAATTCGCCTTTGTTATGATTTCCTGGATAATGTCACAATTTTGTGAATTCGCTTTTAACTCGCCTACCTGTATTAAATTCGCCTTGGCCTTGGACTGTATAAGCCGAATTGTGTGTTGAAAATCTTACAACAACGAGGCTGCTGTCAAATTAAAGTAATATATGTTTTTGACACGCACGTGGAGAATTTTGTTGCAGATTTATAAAAATAAATTTTTTTTTTAAATTGTCGGACGTACTTTAATTAAGAAGTATGGTAAGTAAAAATCAATATAATTGATAATATATGTAAACATATAAACTCTCTACAAATATGTATATTCTATAACGTATACAAATTTAACACTACTGGAATTTCCTTTAAATTTTAGTCTCAACTATATGTTTTGTATGAACATGCGGCTGGATTCGCACTCTTCTCCGTCAAGGAATTTGAAGAGGTGGCTATGTTTTTGCCACAAGTGGAATCATCAGTAACTGATATGGGTAAATTCAATTCTCTTGTTAAATTGGCTGGGTTTGCTCCCTTCAAGACTGCCATTGCGGCGTTAGAAAATATCAATGCAATTTCCGAAGGAATTGTGCCCCAAGATTTGGTGGTATTTTTGGATGACTTTTTTTCAAAACTTAAAAAAAAGAAGTGTACTTTAGGTATTGCTGATGCCAAATTAGGTGCGGCGATTACAGAAGCCATTAACGTTCAGTGTAGTCAAACTGGCGTTGTACCAGAAATTATTCGTGGTATTCGTTTTCACTTCCATAAACTAGTAAAAGGTAAGTATATTTACTGGTGTATTGCTAGTAAATAAAAATTAATATATTGTGCTTAGTCTAATTTGCTTTTAAAGAGTTATTGATACTCGTAACTTTTTGCTTTTATGAAGTAAATATTTTTAACTTCATATGTACTAAAAGCTAAGGAAAACATTTTTAAGTCAAATTTTATAGTGCTTGTAAGATTTTCAAACTATGCTTGTGCATTGCTTTAGTATATATATATATATATATACATTTAAAATTTATTTATGATATTTTTTTCTTTATTTTTGGTTAGGATTTACTGATAAATCAGCTGGTGTTGCTCAGCTTGGTTTGGGTCACAGTTATTCTCGTGCCAAGGTGAAATTCAATGTCCATCGTTCCGATAACATGATTATTCAGTCTATTGCATTATTGGATCAACTAGATAAAGATGTAAATACATTTTCTATGCGTATCAGAGAATGGTATTCCTATCATTTCCCAGAATTAGTGAAAATTGTTCCGGACAATTACATGTTTGCTAAAGCTTCAAAATTTATAAAAGATCGCAAATCTTTGACACAAGATAAACTTGAAGAGTTGGAAGAAATTGTCATGGATTCATCCAAAGCCCAAGCTATAATTGATGCTGCGAAAATGTCAATGGGAATGGATATTTCGTTAATTGATCTTATAAATATCGAAATGTTCGCAGAGCGCGTAGTTAAACTTTCAGAGTATCGTAAAAAATTAAGTTCATATTTGCACAATAAAATGGAGTGTGTAGCTCCCAATTTGCAATCACTAATTGGTGATCAGGTTGGTGCTCGTTTGATTTCACATGCTGGCAGTTTAACAAATTTAGCTAAATATCCAGCATCTACTGTGCAAATTTTGGGCGCTGAAAAAGCTCTTTTTCGTGCACTAAAAACTCGCTCCAATACACCTAAATATGGTCTTCTATATCATTCCTCATTCATTGGTCGTGCTGGTTTGAAAAATAAGGGCCGAATTTCGCGGTTTTTGGCCAATAAATGTTCCATTGCTTCACGAATAGATTGCTTCTTGGAACAGCCGACAGCTATATTTGGAGAAAGCCTTAAACAGCAAGTGGAAGACCGTTTGAAGTTCTATGAATCGGGAGAAGTACCTCGTAAAAACATTGAAGTGATGAAAGAAGCCATTGAGACTGTTTCTAAAGAAACTGCTGAGCAACGTAAAGAAACTCAATTTATTAAGAAGAAAAAGGATAAGAAAAATAAGAAACGCAAGCTAGAAGAAGTGAATGGTAATGGCACAAGGGCTCACGAAGATAACAATTCCAAGGATATATCACCACCTGTTGAAGCAGAAACAAATGGCGCCGAGGGTGAACCCAAGAAAAAGAAAAAGAAGAACAAGAAAAAGAATAAAAATAATGAATGAGTGATTATTTTGCTCAATTATTAAGGAAATCTTATTTTCTTCTTAAATTTTACTTAGAAATACATATATTAGATATTTACAATATGTAAATTAAACACAACTATTTTCTTTAAATATATATTTATGTTTGCTTCACAACTTTTGCATTGCTAAATTACGTATAAAATTGGGAACCCGCAGAATCCCGAAGAAGAATACGGGATCGGCCCTATCAATTATTATAACTGCCTATTTGAAAACTCTTAGGCAATCTGATATACATATATAGTATGTATTGATATACGAGGTATGATAAAAAAATAACCGTTATTTTAAATTTTCGTGAAGTATGTATTAAAGACGTGCACAGTTACACTAAAATGCACCAGTTTCTCCGTTTTTCTGCTTTCAGTGCCTATTAGTGAGTTTTGTAGCGTTTATAGTATGAGTTTGTATTGTTATTCTCCTTGGCAAATTGAATGTGAGTGAGTATAGAGAAAATTAAAGTAACACATTCCTATTATTTCCATTTGCTCAAACAAATAAAATAGATGTTAAGGCAAAAACTATAAGTTACTTAGACACCATTTACACAGGGAAAGTTTACTTTGCAAAGTCTTGAGTTTATAGGAGATAGGGGTGAAGAGAACGGGAGGCAGTACAGACTTTCTTGTACTCGCAAATTCGTTTTGTTCTTTGTTCGTAGTTTATATAACTGAACTTAGCTCAAACAAAGGAAAACAAAATTTGAGAAACAAAACTTTCCCTGTATAAACACCAAAGAAAGTTTAAAAGAGAATTCAACAAAATTTGTCAAAGTAAACTTTCCCTGTGTAAATGGTGTCTTATTGTAGATATATTGAAAGCAAACATACATGCATGTATACGTACATACATGCTTCGTTTGTACATTTGTATTGAAAACAAAAACAAATTTTCGTATATTTTTGTTTTCAACAAATGTACGAACGAAGTTGTCGTTCGTTGTTATGGAGCCGAGCCGTAAATATCTGTTTATACAACAAATTATTTGAAAACATTTATAGTACAACAGTTATTTGAAGCAGAGAAACAAATAAATTCCTCACTCGTTGCAAAATTATTTATAATTGAATATGTGTACGAGTTGAGTTCCATACCATATTTGTTATAGTCATTCTCTCCCTTACACCAGCAGTAACAAATACTTATTTGGTATATTTGTTTTGACAAGACTTGTACGTACACTCGTGCACGTCTTTAGTGGACATCCTTTTCATTTGAAAGGCCTGAAAACATAAAAAAGTACAATGTACAAATAATTTTGCTTATGCATATGTATTTATATTAGTTTGTGGCATAGGTGGTACTTACATTTTATTTCAATTGAAGACTTCTTCCCTGTATTCCCTATAAGAAAAAAGTTAAAACAACAAGAGTTTATTTGTAATTCAAAAGTTTATCAATGTATTAATCGTTATTTGTGTTTTAGTACTTATTGTACTGAATAAACAGCTCATGAGAATATCAAGAGGAAAACAATACATTTCAATAACTCAACACAATTTTGGAATAAGTACAAATATAGATTAATACTTTGATAATAAATATAAGTTTTAATTTTATAATTTATATTAAAATAAAACAACTAATTATCATTTTATTTATTATAGTAAAAAACACAATATCACATCATCCCCTAAAATAACTTCACAATGATAACAATTTTGTTTTATTTATTTCTAAAAACACTACAACACTTTGTGTGCACTTTTGTTGTTAGTTTATGCTTTTGTGCTTTTTTTTAAATAAATTTATTTCAATTACTATCGTTATTATTAATTTTTAGCAAACTAAGAAATTAACACAAAAAACCAATCATTTACTGAAAAATTTCACAAATTATGGTTTTTAGCGGTAGAAAATAAAGGCAATGAGAGAATTAGCACTTGATGTGACTGTGTAGAAGGAACAAGTATAAAACGGGGAAATTTTATAGCTATCCCTTTTCAACTGTCTAGTGTATGTTAGTTTATGCCCTAGTCACAAATAATAATGAGGGAAGAGTTCCTATGAGGATCGTTAATTTATCTAATAGCGAGAAAGTCATAAGTCAAGACCACGAAATTGGCTAATGTTCACCAGTGGGGCAGTCGTCAATTGTATAGATGTAAAACGGGAATCTGCCATTATGACTAGCCAAGAAAAGGAGTTGTTCACGGAATATATTGAATAGACAAAAATAAATCTAAGCAGCTGCTTAGGAGATATGCTTCTGTTTTTGCCACGAGTAAGAAAAGTTAAGGTAGGACATTCGATCATCACTGGTGAAGCGAGGCCCATAAAGCAAGCGCCTAGAAGCATTCCTCTTGCAAAATGAAATGAGGTGAAAGAGCTGATCAGCGAGATGGAGCGGGATGGCATAATCGAACGATCGTCAAGTTCTTGGAGCTCGCCTGTAGTACTTGTGAAGAAGAAAGATGGTAGCACCAGATTTTGTGTCGACTACAGGAAGCTTAACGATGTTACCAAAAAATACATCTATCTGGACACACTTGCCGGAACAAAATGGTTCTCCACACTAGATTTACAAAGGGGATATTGGCAAGTGGAAATTACAGAAAAAGATAAGAGAACTGCATTCAGTGCTTGTGATGGCTTATGGCAGTTTAAGGTAATGCCATTTGGACTCTGTAACGCTCCTGCCACAATTCAGACAATATCAGTGGGGTGCGGCTCAAGAAAAAGAGTTTCAAAGCTTTAAAGAGTTATTGTGTAAGGCACCACTTTTGGCATATCCGATTGCTGGCCAAAAGTTCGTACTAGACACTGACGCAAGTGGATCTGGAATAGGGGGTGTGCTCTCTCAGGGGATTGATGGAAAAAAAAGGGTATAGGCTATTACAGTCGGATACTTTCGAAGCCTGAGAGAAATTATTACGTAACTCGCCGTAAGTCGTCAACACTTAGAACAGACCATTCCGCACTCAGGTGGTTGCTGCAGTTTAAAAATCCTGAAGGCCCGTTGGATCGAACGCCTTCAGAGTTATGACTTCCCTATCGAACATAAAAAAGGCTTTAAACACGGCAATGCGGATGCTCTTTCAAGGCGACCATGTAGCTTGAAGTGCAAACACTGTGCTAAGACTGAGAATAAAGAAGGCATCGTTGATTCGTTTAATGAATATAGACTCCACTGAATACTATCTAAAGAAGAAAACAAGAAACCACTGCGTGAAGAAATATCAGCTGAGAGCACACTGGTGAAATCATACTAGGCACAGTGGAGTAGCCTCTCACTGATGAATGAATGCCTGTATCGTATGTGGGAAAATCCGGACGGGAAGAAAGTTAATTGTCGTGCCATCGTCCAAAATGAGCGATGTGGTGAAAGAGTTCCATAATGGATTCAGTTATGGGCATCTAGGAGTGACAAAGACCCTAGAGAAAATAAAGCAAAGATTTTACTGGGTAGATTGTCAACAAACCGTAGCGGATTGGATAGCAAATTATGCATAGTGTATGGCAGTCAAAGGCCCAGTTAGAAGAACTTGTGGGCAGCAGCAGATATACATTCAGGTGCTCCATTTGAAAGAATCGCAATGGATGTAGCAGGTTAATGCTAGTAACCGTTTATTTTGGTAGTAATGGACTATTTTAGTAAGTGGCCAGAAATATATGCCATGCCAAACCAGGAGGCGAAAACTATTGCAGATGCATTTGTGAGCAACTGGGTGTGTCGCTATGGTGTTCCATTGGAGCTATATTTTGACCAAGGTAGAAATTTTGAGTCTGCGATATTTAAAGAAATGTGCGAAGTGTACGGAATAAAAAAGACGAGGACTACAAAACTTGCACCCACAATCCGATCGCATGGTCCAGAGATTTAACTGCATCTTAGAAGAGTATTTGAGAAAGGTGTTTAGCGATCATTAAAAAAAACTGGGATGAGCATATACCAAAATTTCTTCTGGCATACCGGTCAGTTCGTGATTCCACTTCACGAACACCAGCAAAAATTGTTTTCGGCACCGAACTGAAATTGCTTGGAGATCTCGAGTTTGGCACTAAACCCGTGTCTGAAAATGAGGAAAATTTATCGCAAAAGAGAGAAAACCTTGATGAACTCCATGAGTTTGTGCGTAAGAAAATTAAATTGACAAGCGACAAAATGAAAGCAAAATATGATAAAGCTACAAAGAGGATCAGTTGGTTTTATTATACAATCCGCAATGAAAGAAGGACTATCTCCCAAGCTTCAGACGCATTGGGTTGGATCCTATAAAATAATTAAGCGAATAAATGATGTGGTTTACAGAATACAAAAGGTCAAAAATGAAGATCGTACACCTTGAACGCCTAGCGGACTATGGTAAAGGGAAGTCCACGCCTATTCGGGACGAAAAGGCAGTGTTAAGAAAATCACTTTATTGAATGAGTGTGTTTTATTATTCATAAGAAATGGTATTTATGTATGTGTAAATGTAGCAATTCGGTGTTTATGTTAATTCGTAGAATTTTATATAGTAATGTTTGTGTGTGAGCTGTTATTTATGTTTGTGTTAGTGTATAAGCTTTATGATAGCTTTAGTCCTAGAATTTGTTAGATTAAGCATTTACATTTACCTTGTTGTTCAAGATACACCTAGAAGTATGCAGTAACTTCTAGAAGTTTGTAGACGGCTCTCGGCTAAACTGACGATTTGAAATATCCGTTACAGTTTGCTAAAGCAAACAGTACAGCAGTGCTGAGATTGTTAAAGCAGTTCAGTTCTGGTCGAGACATTAGACTGTAAACAAGGTGTGTGAAAAACAATAAAGTGTCGTTGTGACGGTTATAAATAAAGTGTGTTTCTACAACAAGTGTTAAGAAAAGAAAACTTATTGTGTTTTTATTTTACAGCAAAGAACCCTAATAAACTAAACGTTTTTATAATAATGTAAAAATGTAACAATATAAACACCAAGCTGAAGCGAACGCTGCCCTTTTTGCGATTGTATCGACAAGTAGACAACGCAAAGTGGCTCGTTTTGACTTTTTTCGTTGCAAAAATCATAACTTTTGAACTAATACAGATATTTTAAAAATTTAAAAAAATATTGAAAGAAAACATTTTTGACTTTAAAACAGAGTATCACGTATGTCCAAAAATCGCAGTCAAATTAAACAAATTTTTTTTTTGTTTTAAATTTTATATGTTTAACTTCTATTAGATTTTTTATTTTTATCAAAGATTTATATTTTTGAAATAACTTTTAATATTAGAAACTAAATATAAATATTTTTTTTATTTTGTCTATAAAACTTTTTTTGGCTTTGGATGTCAGTAAAATATTTTCATTATTCTGTTATAAAGGGTGTTTTTTATAGACGTATAGAACTTTAAATTGCAATAAAACAACGATGGATTATTCGATTGACATGAATTTTATTTATCCGAAAGATAATCTTGTGGCATTACATTTTAAATATGATTTCTGACATATGACCGCCACGGCTGGCTCGAATGTAGTCCAATCTGGACGTCCAATTTTCGATGACTTTTTCAACATTTGTGCCGGTATATCGGCAATAACACGGCGAATGTTGTTTTCCAAATGGTCAAGCGTTTGTGGCTTATCCGCATAGGCCAATGACTTTACATAGCCCATAGCACAGAAAGTAGTCTAGCGGTGTCAAGTCACAAGATCTTGGAGGCCAATTCACAGGTCCAAAACGTGAAATTAGGCGGTCACCAAACGTGTCTTGCAATAAATCGATTGTGCGCCGTCTTGTTGGAACCACAGCTCCTGGACATCATAGTTCAATAGTTCATAGTTCAATTCAGGAATGAAAAAGTTAGTAATCATGGCTCTATACCGATCACCATTGACTGTAACGTTCTGGCCATCATCGTTTTTGAAGAAGTACGGACTAATGATTCCACCAACCCATAAAGCGCACCAAACAGTCAGTTTTTTTGGATGTAACGGTGTTTCGACATACACTTGAGGATTAGCTTCACTCCAAATGCGGCAGTTTTGTTTGTTGACGTAGCTTTTCAACCAGAAGTGCGCTTCATCGCTAAACAAAATTCGCTTATGAAATCGGGAACAACGGCAATCTCGTTTTGGGCCCATTCGACGAATCTACGCAAGTGTTGTTCAGGGGTGAGGAAAATCCTCGAGTGATTCACGAGAAGCAAATGCATCCTCAACGTGCCACTGTGGTGTGGTTTTTGGGCTGAAGGAATCATATGACCTTTTTTTTATGAAAATGAGGCAGGTCAAGCGCAAACAGTCAATGGTGTTCGGTATCGTGAAATGATAACCAGTTTTTTCTTGCCTAGAAATGAAGAAATGAATGTGGAGGGCTTGTGGTTTCAACAAGACGGCGCCACAAGTCATACAGCGTTCTTGTTGGGACACCCTTTATATATATTTGATGTCAAGAATATGTGTATTTTAAGTGTATTTATCCACTCATTACTTAGCGATGGATTCGCAAATCTTCGGCGTTCACCGCCCAATTATCGCTATATTTATCCGGCGGAGATACGCCAAATAGAAATTGAATAAAACAAGAGGAGGATTTGCTCACCTTACTAAATTCAATCTGAGTCTAGCCTAAATATAGTACTTTTATTTATACTAAATAACTTTCTTTTTATTACTACAATTATTAATACTTAGCATAAATTAACAATTTGCTTACTCTGCAGTTCAACGAATTTCAATTATAATTACTTAAATTCTATATTACAAATAATAAACTGTTTTCTTATTAATTATGCTTACTTGCTAAAAGTGTTCATTGAACTGCAGTTGACATACATACATAAGTAAACAGAAAGACTAATAAACAAACAAATAAAGAAAGAAAATAAATAAAATTCATTTTATGAAATATGATCTACAATTATGTCAAATGAGATGATTACGTGACAAGGCCTGAGCGTGTCTACTACAATTCTATTAGTTTATTCTGTATAAAATATTTATCCACATTGAAGTGATATCTAATAAACTTAGCATTTCCGAACTAAAATTATTTTCTTTGAAATCCTTCTGTGATCTGACATATTTTCGTGATGAAATAAGTGGATCTGATGAAGAAAGCAAAATATTCTCCATTCTCTCTAATGCGTGAAATCTTGCAAGTGTTAATGTACCTAAATTTTTTATAATCTCTATTTCTCCACTCCTAAGCTTCTTTTGAGAGCTCTCCAATTGTTAAGCACTGATATTCAATTAAATTTTTTCCATGACCTAAAATTTTGTATACCGTGGGGGTAAGTTTTTTTTTGAGGATACATTATTTATTATTATTATTTTATATATACCAGTGTTTTGAGCAGTCACCTCATCATTATCAAGAAATTATTTAGCTTCCATATCCATACTTTGGATAGTCTAATTTAAGTCCAAGTTTTTTTAAAAATTCCTTTTGTATGATTTGTTTTCTTATATTCTGCTTTTCCTTCTCGTCAAGTTTCTTCTTCTACGTGGTATTATATATGTCTGCTTCAAAATTAACTACACTCATCTTTTAGCATGCAATGGAGAAATTCCATATTCGTAGTTGTTGTTATCACTGGCTGAATCATTAAATTTTGAAAGTTTTTCTGTGCCCTTTTACAAAAGTTGACGGGGTGTTCGTAATTTCATTCAAAACTTTACCATGAATCATTGTAAGATAAAATTCATAGCTGACAGTAACCAATTTGATTTTTAATATTGCTTACTGAAGACTTGATTATTTCTGAAGACTCTTTTGAATATTGAAATAATATTGGACGGCCAAAATTGACTGAGGATGGGCGGGGCTTTTTTGAAATACTCTGAGGCATCACTTTTAAGCCTTAAAGGAACTATAGAAGCCATAAACATATTTGCATCTGTAGTTATCGTATCATGTGTAGTCATTACTTGTTTGTAAGCGCTTTGACGGGATGATCCATTACAACTTTTTGAATTACATTATAAAAAAGAAATCAAAAACTAAATTTAAAAGTTTTTCTAATTTGTTTTGATTTCTATTTTCGTAAAAAATTCCTTTCAACCACTATTCGATATCATTTTACATAATAAAGAACATTCAAAGACAACCAAAATTATAAGTGATACAGATACAAAAGATCAAATGAACTAAATGAACGAACTATTCCCTTTTAATTTTTCAACTAAGAAAGCTCTCACTAAAATGAGCTACGGAGCACAAGTCTACTATTTTTCTATACCTCAGGGAACACATATAGGTCCATCACTTTTCACAATATTTATCAATGATTTGCCACTATTATTTGATTTTGCAAAATGTCTATTATTTGCCGACGATTTAAAATTGTTTGCTAAAATTTCCCATTCTGATGATTGTGTAACACTGCAGTCACACGATCAAGTTATTTTGCAATTCTCTTTCAAGAAATTTACACATACTGCTTGTCAAAATTCACAAAAATTGAAAGCTGTGACGTAGGCTGCACGCAATTTCGAAGCAAGTTTTTCAGCAAGATGTTATCAAGAAAACAAATAAAATTTATTGCTTCCTTGAAATTATTGGAAGAAATAAAAAAAACAATAGAAACTAAAGAAAAACAGAAGGCGGAGAAGAAATATTGGGTAAAACCATTATTAGTAAGAAGGTATGTATTTATAAATGTTAACAAACACACATGGAGTTGGCGTAATAAATGTAAAAACAATTTTGTTTACTTAGGGGGGAGCATGATTTGGAGGCGCACATGTTAAAAGATCTGGTGTGGGAAGACGATGATGCCGAATTCAGAAATTTTGCACGTATCGATGTGGTCAAGCTTGAGGTGAAGGAAATAAGATTCCTTATTTCTTTATTGGAGACGACGCTTTTGCTCTGGACAGGCACATGATGAAGCCATATAGCAGAAGTATAAGTTTAAGCGTGCCGCAAGAAGTGTTCAACTATAGGCTTTGTAGGGCAAGAATGGTGGTTGAGTGTGCATTTGGTCGGCTCGCCAACAGGTTCCGTATATTTCACCGTCCTATGGAAGTGCAACCAAAAACAGTCGACTCCATTGTTAAGGCCTGTTGTGTGCTTCACAATTATTTGACAAAACCTCGAACGGCAACAGCAGACACAGAACCAATGGAACAATTAATTGTAGAAGCGTTTTCCGCAATTGGAAATCAAAGCCACAAAAAAACATGCAAGCTTGCTTCAAGAATTAGGGACGAGCTTTCCAGATATTTAACCACATATGGTAATGTAGATTTTTAGTGGCAAAAAATAAATATTAAATAAAAATCTTTCAAGTAAAAAAATGTGTTTTGCTTTACTCTATTACCTGGTTAAAAGTTTCCATTTGATAAGAGTTGTCCACAGTTTTCCGACGAATTAGAGATGCGTCGATGAACGACATTTCATTGAACCAAAATACACTAGGAGTATATACATTTTCAGTGGCGCATCCGGATTTTTTGCTGCTTTCAATTTTAGCTTTTTCGGCACAGTACGACGTTCGAAATGACTTTATTTTTTTTTAACCTCTTCCACCGACAGTTTTGTTTCGGCGGCAATAGAGTTATATGCCTTAATTTTTAAATCATTCCGTCTATATGCAGGAATATTCATGTTCCAGAGAACTTCATGCCTTCTGTATATCTCTATGAACTGCAAAGCGTCGTTATATTTGTTTAATTTGTTCACAAACATATTTAAAAAAAACAAAACAATACTGGCGGCAGAATAAGAATTCAAATTTGGAATAAAAAAACTGCAGTCAGCTGTTTTCTTGAATGAAACTTGAAACACTCAATTGAACGAAAAATTGAAAGCAAGCTCTCAGCAAATTTTAAAAGTGTGAGTGTATTGGTAAAAAAATGAGAGAAATTTTAAAAATTGAATGAAAACTTGATCGTGTGACCCCCAAGTAAAGTTGCAAGCTGATTTAGATAGGCTGTCAGATTGCTGTTCTGTAAATCAAATAAAGATTAATATATCTAAATGCTGTATATAAACCCTATTATTTTTGATTATACTATTTGTAGTTCCTGACTTAAACGGGTAGTTGAAGTAAAAGACTTACGAGTTATTTTTGACCATAAATTGAGCTTTTCTAGTCACTTGATTATATAATTTCTAAAGCTTATAGTATGTTAGGTTTTATTAGAAGAAATTCTGTCGAGTTTAGAGATGCTTACACTTTGAAATATTTGTATATATCTTTAGTAAGGAGTGTACTTGAATACTGTACGATTGTAATGAATCTGTACCATGCATGTCATTCAGATCGTATTAAGCGTGTTCAAAAACTGTTTACCAGAACTGGTTTAAAGTTAATATGGCCTTATGAGCTACCATCCTATAATATCAGAAGAAAGTTACTTGGTCTTCAGTTGTTAAGCGATCGGAGATCTTATTTGGCTTTAGTGCTTGCTTATAATTTAATATCTGGAAATATAAACTTTCCTTATATTGTCCTCCAAGAGTTTTGCGAAATAATTGCATGTTTGAGGAAGGTATTCATAAATCAAATTACTCCTTAAATGAGCCTATTGCACGGTGTTTGCACCTATGTAATAGCTTTAAGCCCATTTTAAATTTTAATTTAAGTTATAGTTTGTTTAAGTTACTTTTATTTAAATATTATAATTAGGTACATAGTAATCTGTACGAATTTTATTCTGTAGATGAAATGAATAAATATCCATATATAATGCTAAAACCTCTTCTAAAATATACTTGGTAGAGAAAGCGTTTGGTGGCGTAGGCTACTCTCTATTAACCTGTTCAACCGTACATGACTTAGGATCGACACTGCCTTTATGATGTTTGATTTTGCTTTTTCGTTCTCTTTTGCTTATTTTATAGATAAATGTTTTGTAGTTATTGAGGCGGTAGCATCCTGAACTTTTCGTTTTCTTGTATATGGTGCATAGAATTCAAGAGATTTTTAAAGTCTACCTTTTATTTGGTCAGTAGATGTATGAGAATTTCCATTTTCTTTAATTGTAAATTCATTTAACCAATCGGATTTTTTTCTTATGAAATTTTCGTTAGTGCGAATGAAGTTTAGTTTTCAGATCCTCATTTCCTTTTTCCTATGGAAAATGTTTACGCTTTGTTTAACAGCCAATTGAAATATACCCACGTCATCCGATCATCTGAATAACTCAAACAATTCTGAATTTTGTAAGGACACACACAAAACCATTGCTACTCAGTATAATAATACTTTCGCTTACAGCAAACACAATTTTAATATACTCGTATAATGACTATAAATAATTTATTTTTTATCTTATTTATTTGTGACTTAACACGACTTGTCGCTACCCTTGCTTTCTAAAGAATAAAAATAAGACATAAAATGTTGATAAAAAAAATTACTATCAGGTAATCTCTTTGTGCTGTTTCTTTGATTGTAGAACAGTAGGTTGGATTCCTGCCTAGACTTTGGGTGTTTTGTTTAAAAAAAATATTTGAAAAATTAAGGACTGTGGTTATTTAATAGTAATTATTTTATTTTATTTATTACTCAAAGTATTGATATTTGATAGCAAGTATTTATGCCGTTTGTAGACGTAACGCAATGTGTGAGCACTCATTTTATAGTGTTTATTAAATTAAATAACTGTATGTGGACGTTTTTAAATTATATATGTTAAGTTATTTTCGGCTATTTTTGGTCCTTATATTAACAAAAACAATAAGTAAATCATTAGGACCAAAATTCGCATTACCTTTTAAGAGAAATGCCTTTCCCTTATTTGAGTGTATCGCAGATGGAGAACATCTCATACAGGGGATCAGTGATAAAGAGAAACAAGAAACTGCGAGAATAAAATATGTAACTTTAATCGAGGACTATAAAAATAGAATGAGACCAACGATGAGAGAAACATTTATATTAAATACAGTGGTACGAACGGAAAAATTTTTAAAGAAAAATAAGAATGTAATTATTATAAAATCTGATAAAGGCAACAAAACCGTTGCTATGAATAGAAATGATTATAACACAAAAATGGCAGAAATCTTAGGTAATATGTGCATTATAGAAAATTAAAGAAAGATCCGACTTCAAGTTTACAGACAAAAAACAACATTTTAGTAGAAAGATTACATAAATTGAACATAATTAACATAAAAGAGAAAAATAAACTAATAACGAGAACTGCAGTAGCACCCAGAATTTATGGCCTTCCTAAAATTCATAAGAATAATGTACCACTTCGACCAATTTGCTCATCTATAAGCTCACCTACGTATGAACTGAGCCAATTCTTATAACATAAAAAACGTGACAGAACTAAAAGACAAGATTAACAATAAAGAAGTTAAAGAGGACGAAGTATTAGTTTCGTTTGATGTCATATTCCTTTTCCCCAGTATCCCGGTTAATTTAGCTATAAGAACGATCAACGAAAAATGGAATGTTTTAACGGAATACACTACAATGCCAAAAGAATTATTTATGGAACTGATAACATTTTGTATTAAGGATTCCAGATATTTTTAATTCGGGAAACAATTTTTTGAACAAAACAGAGGAATGTCAATGGGATCTCCCATATCACCAATAATAGCGGACATAGTAATGGAAAAATTGTTAGATGAAGTTATTGCTAGTTTGAAAATAAAGCCGCGAATGATGACTAAATATGTAGATGACATTTTTGCAATTTTAAAAATTGATGAAGTCGAAAACACATTAAAATCATTAAATACATATAATAAACTAATTCAATTCACCGTGGAAAAGGAACATAATGGAAATTTACCTTACTTAGACGCACTCGTAATTAGAGATCAGAATAAGATAAAACTGTATTGTTACCAAAAAGCAACGGCATCTGGTAAGCTTATAAATTTTTACTCAAATCACCCCCAGAATATAATTATTAATACCGCGAAAAATTTTATCAAAAGAGTACTAGATATAACGGAGTTGGAATTTCACATAAGAAATAAAGCTAAAATTATGGACATTTTACATAAGAACGATTTCCCAGAATGGTTGACGTTGAAACTAATTGAAGATGTATGCAAAAAACTGGAAACAAACGTAACTGAGGAACCGGAAAAAACAAGGAAAAATTTTAAAACATTGGATTATATCCCAGGCCTAACAGAAAGACTAAAAGGATCTGACATTTATGACAAAGCAAAATATACATTAGCAGTAAAAGTAACAAACACGTTAAATAAGAGAATTTTTACAAAGATGAAATCAAGTTTGGACAAAATGGATAAAATGGATATGTCGGTACTACAAAAACAAAATTAAAAACGAGGATATACGCTCACAAATCTGATTTGAATTTGAATAATTCAAAAATACAAAAAACTGCCCTCGCAACCCACTGTTTGAAAACTGGCCATAAACCTGACTTCGATAATGTGAGAATATTAACACAAGAGAAAAATTTTGGAAAAAGATTTATAAAAGAGCCAATTCACATTATAATACTCCAACAAATAAAAGACTTAATTATAAAACTGATACAGATAACTGCGCTCATATTTACAGATATTTAATAAACAAACATAATAACAGAGTAAGATAATAACAACGATATTATTTAGTTAGTAGACACTCAAAATTTGTTAAAGACGGTTGGTAAGTAATCTATTAAGTTTAAAAAAAAATTTTAGGAAATGTTTTTATATTGTTTTTTTTTGTGTGTTGTTATTTTAGTTTAACAATTTTCCCCGAGGATGACCAACAAAGTTGGCCGAAATATTGGATATTTTAATAAAAATTAATAAATTTATAAAAAAAACCTTGGTTTTTTTACTTTTTGATTTTTTTAATGTAAGGACCAAAAATAGCCGAAAATAACTTAAATGTTTTTTTAAATCTTGGCGAAATCTTCATTAACGTAAAAGTTATAGCACTTTAAACAACAAAGTCATGTATACCCACAATAGAAGTGTGTATGTAATATTTCCCGTACCTTTGTGTAACTTTTTAAGTTCTACTCTATTTAATTTCCAAAAACGTAAAAATTACTAAAGAATTTTTTTTTTTAATCAGGTTAAAAAAACAATCAAACACTCTTTTTTAGTAAAATCATAAAGTAACAATCGGTTGTAAACTTTACCGAAAATTTTTGTCGAAAATTTAATTTTTTCTACAGTCTAAAAAAGTAACAATTTTAAGGGGTTGTAAGACACATAATTTTCATCCAATTCAAGAACGGGTTTTTGAATCTTGATCAGTAAGTTGTGATAATGCATTTCTCAAAATTTTATAATCGAATTTTTGCAACGGGTTTTTGGGAAATGAGTCACTCTGCAACGGTGAAATAAATAAAACAGGTGTTATAAAGGGTCCGCAATCTAACGTTTTTTTTTTAACTAGTGCTTATTTCGTGAATGGTAACACTTAGCTCATGTCTGATTTGACAGATAATTAGTTTTATCCATCCGCTGAAAGAATATGATTGTGTTTTCGCTTCGCTAAGTGGGCCTGCGATCAACTTACAGAAGATGCTGATTTTGCAAAAAAAAAAAAAAACCCTCACGCATACATTGAAAAGCCGACGCACCCAAAACGAGTCACTGTTTGGTGCGGATTTTGGTCCAGAGGCATAATTGGGCCATTTTTCTTCGAAAATGAGCAAGGAGTGGCCGTTAGTCAATGGCGATCGTTATCGGGCCATGTTAAACGAATTTTTGTTCACAAAAATTGAAGAGGAGGATATTGGCAACATTTGGTTTCAACAGGACGGCGCTAGGTGCCACACAGCCGAAGCTACACTCGATGTTTTTATAGCATTTTCCAAAAAAATAAAAGTTATTTGGCGGACCCTATATAAACACAGCACATATATATAAAAAGATATAAAATATAAGATGGAAACAAGCTAGCCGTCGTACATATAAAAATTTATTCATTTATTATTGGAGCGAAATATCGATATAAAAATAATAAAATAGCTGTTTTATTAAAAAAGTCAAATAAACTTACAAATAAAAAATTATATAAAAATAAAAATAAGAAATACTGATAAAAATAATTTTGTGTAAGAACCTCATTTTTGAAATGTCTGCAGGCACTCAATTTTTAAATAATTAAATAATAAATTATAAGAATGCAAAAAAAATAAAAAATACAATATAATTTAATTTAGCAAACATTTTTTAAACCAAACATATTTAATTAACGACAAAAATCAAAAAATTTTCTTTCATTAACATGTCAGTATTTGTAATGCTGGTAAGCTTCAACATCAATCTATGACATTTGTATGGGGGTTTTTTTTAAATCGAAGTTACATGTACTCGTTGTGTGTAAATTTGACGAAAATCAAAATTAGTTTGATTTGTTTGATACACACAAATTCAAACAGAAAGATATCTCTTATTCGATTCCGTTATTTTTAAGGATCCAGAATATATACGGTGTCGAAATTACATATGTAATGATGATAAACTTATTTTTTCACCGCAGCTGTACATACGAGTATGTATCTAAGTTTTTAATATTTTCTAAAATATTTTTCCCAAGTCATTTGGTTGGTTTCCTTGGTACTTTTTAATGTACATATGTAGCTTGTATTGATGAAAAATGGACAAAAATTAAAACAAAATCTTTTTATTATATTAAATATAATACGTATAATAATAGTTTTATTTGTGTAATTGATATACTAAATGAATATACTACACAATACTTTTGTTTCAATTAATTCCTCTGTACTTAAGTGGATAAGTTAATCAATATTAATATTTCTAAAAGACATTTACAACCTTGATAAATACACATACATAACTATAGTTTTTATGTTTAGTTACTAATTGAAAATTAGTTCTATATTTAGATTAATAATATTAAATATTAATTATACAAATACTTATTTACTTTAAAAAGGTAAATTTTTATCGTGTGTATTATATTAGTAAGGACTCTTTTTAAGTTAAAATTGGTAAAACATGAAAATATTTATGTATATACGAGTATGTATGACTGTAACATTAATCAAAGAATTACTAAATGGAACAAGTTATTGAAAAACATTAAATTAGAATTTTAAGTGTATATTTTCAAATTAAAAATACGCCTTTAATGCAGTTTCTTATTAATATTTTTAAAGACTTATTAGGAAAAAATGAAAAATAAAGGAATTCAAATGGTCATAGCTTGTTTCAACCAGTTAATTAAAGTGAAGATCCAAATGATTAATTGAACTATTAATACTTAGTATGACCTCCTTTTTAATCTATTACTGTTTTCAACTTTTTCTGCGTAGATTCTAAATACTAGTTTTCGGGAAGTTTGGAGGGTTATTTTTGCCCATTCCTCCTTTAGAGCAGCAATTAAGTCGTTTTTGTTTGAAATCTGGTGGCAGCGCACTTTTTGATTTAAACTTAACGACAAGTATTTAATGACATTCAAGTCCGGTGATTGTGCCGGTGGTAGCATCAGGTGGGGACATTTGCAAATAAACCACGTTTAAGCAATTTCAAGCTTATGTTTTGGATCGTTGTATTAATAAAAGTGAAAAGCGCCCTTTATACGCAGATTTTCGACACCTTGCAGCAAATTGGATTTTAATATTTATGTTGAGGTATATATTTTTATCCATCGTACTGTCAATAAACTCTAAGTTTTCTACCCCACCTGCTAACATACAGGCTCACACCATGACGCTTACGCCACCATGCTTCATTGTAGCTTTTAAATTTTTATTATAGAGCTCTGTACTTGGCTGTATTATGCCAGACATATGTTTGACGATCCGATACAAAAATATTAAATTTAGATTCGTAATATGTGATTTAGTGTATTGAAGGCGTGCTGTTGATTTTTCCTATTAATAAATGGTTTTATTTGGGCTACTCTGCCATTGAAATCATAGTTTCGAAGCATACGGCGAATAGTTTCTGCACTAAAATTTTTTTTTAACTGATTTTTAACTTCAGAAGCCTGGATTTTTCCTTATTTTTCGTACAATGTAGCGTTCGTCAGTTTCGTTAAATATTTTGTTCGGAGCATTTCTACTTCGCACTGTTGACACTTAAACAAAACATTTCAGCTTTTTTTCGACGAAAATGTCCATTTTTAAAATGGCTGAGTATCAATTCCCTCTGTTGTATAGTAGTACGACGCCACAATACGAAAAATGCATTTCCGATTGACTTAATTGCCAAGTTTGCTTTGTTAAATAATTAAAAATATGACAACAATTAATAGAAATATAAATTTGCCGTTACTCGCGGAGTGCTGCCAACTTGGCTTTTCAAAGTGGTCGGTTGAAATAAACTGTGGCGTACAATTACATTTTTGGTTTTTTTTTTTAAGAAAGTTGTATTTGTAACTTTTGTGAGATACATTTCCTTCAACTTTCAACTGATTAGTTTGTCTTAAAATTATACTCAACTAAATATTATTATTGCAAATGGTTGAAATAAGCTGTGAGCCACTGTATCATACTTCTTATTATACTTCTAAATATTTGTCTTTGACAAATTCGGATGCTAACCTCTTCATACGGATATTTAAACGAAAATTTTAAATATTAAGCATAAAAAAAAACACTTAATATGTTTGTTAAAATAAAATGTTTTAATTATTAAAACAAAATACGGAATACGGAATACAAATGGTTTTACGAAAGTAAAATGCCAAAAAGCATACACATATACTTTCTATAAAATTGAATCGTTTGTGAAGAGGCAATTCAAACATTTTGGTGACCCCAAAGTTTTAGTGTTATAAGTTTCCCCCCACCAGCGGTAAGGGATTTTTTTAACTCTAAAGCGTAACACGCAACCACAAGCAAAGCAAAAGGACAACAGTCCAGAAGTAACTTCTTGTTTTAAAGATAAGGGTCTTGGCGAACAAAGTAACGAATCAACATTCGTCCACAATGCATTGGACGTACCAGCCAGCCAACCTGTCAAGACCACAATTCATACATATCCAAAAGTCAAGAATCTCAACACTTTATATGAAATTGTGAAGTTACAAGAAGCAAATGCCGAACAAATAAATCGAGCCATAGCGAACATAAAAAACACCGAAAGAAAAAAGATCGGCAGATTATTATGAAAAGAAGTCCAAGGAGTTAGAGGAATTCTGGAAAAATTTTGAGCACACAGATAACAAAATAAGAAGAGATCCAAACACAAAAGAAGACCACTTTACCCAAAGAATTCACGAAATCATGAGCCAAAGATATAGGGAAGCTGATGATGCAAACTATTCAAACCTTCAAGTAAACAAGCCAGTTCAGGTACTAAAACAGATATAAAGCAAGTACATTATCTGATCAAAACACAACATACCTCCATCGCTAACATAAATCAATACATTGGATGAAATCTTAAAAGCTCACGTACAGAACACAAATCAATACCTTCCCGCAAGACTCAAACAAATTGAGTACAATGTCACTACTGTTAAACAACTGCAAAACAAAATATGCTTCGGAAATATTGAGCATGACGTTGAAGAATTTGTAGCAATACAATCAGACATAACAGAAAAGGTGATGCGAGTGGAGCAATTAATTTCAAATTTAAGAATACACAGTTCAAACAATCATCAGGAAAATAATACAAGTCACTTGCCAAGGATCACAATACCGAAGTTTAATGGCGACTACCTAGCATCGCAGCCATTTTTTGACATCTTTACTGAAATGATACATAATAATAGCATGTCAGCTATCCAGAAGATATGGTTCTTAACAACAAATGTAACTGGCGAAGCTGCGAGACTAATACAGAATTTAGCAGTGACAGAAAATAACTACGAAACAGCCTGGAACACGCTGCAAAATAGATTCAACAGTCTTTGAATCTTGACTAATACTATTTTAGACAGTTTTCTAGATCAGCAAAAATTAACCGAAAATCCATCTGCAGCGGTTGTAAAATCCATTGCCGCACTTAACAACCTGAAGATTTCCACATCCGCCTAGGATCCAATACTCGTGAACATAATAATCAAGAAACTGATGCACTATATGCACAGTCCACACAACGTCCAAGGGAATTGCCATTATTGGACGAGATCAAGAACTTAGAGAGCAATATGTCGACTTCATGAATCAATATAAGGAGTTGGGCCATATGACCCGCATAGATAACTCTCAGGTAAAGGACCCGCATTTCTACATCCCACATCACTGTGTGATCTGGAATGGAGGAATAGTCCAAATGATGAAATTCAAACATACAAGCTCAACACCGTGGCGTATGGAACCTCATCAGCTCTTTACTTGGCAACAAAATGTTTGCAGCACTTAGCAAATACAAAAATGGAAATATATCCATTAGGCGCTGCAACATTAAAAAACAATTTCTTTGTTAATGACAGCATGAGTGGTTCCGACAGTATCACCACAGCAATTGAAATGCAACGACAACTAGCTCAGTTGTTACAAGGAGCTAGACTTAAACTAAGAAAATGTTGCTCAAATCATTCCCAGTTATTATACGGCATTCCCCCTGAAGATGTAGAGCTAAATTTAGATTTCGACAGCCAATCCACAAAGATTTTGGGATTGACATGGAGTCCCAAGGCAGATATATTTTGCCTCAAGGCAGATGTTCAAGACAACAAGGAATTCACAAAACGTTCTGTCATATCGGATGTAGCGCGAATATTTGATCCTCTAGGAATTGCTGGTCCAGCAGTAGTCGCGGCGAAAATATTCATTCATCAGCTATGGCAACTTAAACTTTTTTGGGATGAGCCATTACCAACAAATCTTACTACATATTGGGCATCATTCCGTCAAAATCTAAGCAACTTAAACAAGATACAACTGTCAACTGTCAACTGTCAAAAGACACACAAATACACACCTTTGTTGATGCATCTGAAAGGGCGTACGGAGCCACAATTTATATTCGCTCCAAACTGCAGAATGGGCGATTCATAGTCAGATTGCTATGTGCCAAATCCCGCATCGCTCCCCTAAAACGAGTGAGTTTATCATATCCAGAGGAATAAGCCCAGAAAAGCTATCAGAATGCAATTTGTGTTTTTTCGGACCTATATTCTTACATGGAGCTGAGAATCAATGGCCCAAAAAATTCAATAAAAATCAACCACCTCCTACTTCCGAAGAATTTAAGCCCATTAGGTTCAGTGCAGTATATACCACTTCACCTTCATTGGAAGAGTTAATCTTTCAAATTAACGATCGCAACTCGTTCAGGACACTTCAACGGGTAATAGCGTATGTATATCGCTTTATTCAAAATATTAATATAGCAAGGAGAGAGAAGGACGGCGCTACCTAATAAGGGAAGTCTAAACAAAATCGCGATGGATGACCGCACTACCCAGGATAACCGCGAAGCGCTTTGGTTATCGGAATGTAGCTGAGACTTTGAAAAACCTAAATATAGACCAAGTATCATGCACAATTATCGTTCCCATTAGTACCCGATCCGCTGGATTCATAATAAGGAATCTAGCTGTGAAATTCATTCAATTACGTTTAATAGATGTAGCTAAAGCTACATTTACCAAATGGTAAATGCTCTCTATAGTGTGACTCTTTTGCAACTGGACTTAAAGCTAGAGGAAGCGATGTACGTACAGCACTCGCGTAATCTTGACATTGAATCCTATGAAGATGTATTCGTCACTGGAGACCAGAGAAGAGCTCTAGAGTTAACCCTTGGACAAACATATGGTTCTGGCCAGGCATATTTCATTTTTGAGCGTTAATTTAACATACTTCTAGTTTAGGTAGATACCTGTATTTAGCGGTAGCCGCAAAAAATATTATTGGCTTTCTATTTGTAAAAAAAAAAATAAAAATTTAAAAATATCGTTCCAACACGACGAAAACTGCAAAAGAAAAAGCATTTTGGAAATTGAAGCAAATGAAATATTAAACAGCGATGAAGAATCCTATGAAGAAAGTGAGAATGAACCAACTAAATCTGCAGACGGTTTTTTGCTTAGAAAAGATGGTACCAAGTGGAGTACAGCTGAACCCGCTACAGTGAGATTCCGCCAGCACAACATCGTGCGTTTCAGACGTGGACCAAAAACAAACCTGACAAGCTTGATGTGGCAAACTGATACACTTCCAATATTCCGTGAAGCCATGTCATATAGACCATTTGTTACTTTGATGCGCTGTATTCGATTTGACGATAGTCTTACGCGCGCATTTCATCAACAGACTGACAAAGCTGCTCCCATTCGCGACATATGAAACTCCTGGAATAACAATCTTGCTAGTAATTTTGAACCATACGAAAGTGTAACCATCGATGAGCAGCTATTTCCATATCGTTTGCGCACAAAAGTTCATGCAATACATCTAATCAAAGCCCGCAAAGTATGGCATAAAAGTATGGTGAGCATGCGATGCTAAAACCAAATATCCGTTGCAAGGAAAACTGTACGCTGGTAAAGCGAGAGAACAACGTGAGACAAACCAAGGCGAAAATGTGCTTATGAGTTTGCCTAATCGATACACCAACAGCGACAGAACTATTATTGCTGATAACTTCTTTACAACATTAGACGCAGCTAAACGTCTTTCGTCGATTGGCCTAGCATACGTTGGCACTATTAGATCCAACAAAAGGTGTCTTCCCAAAGAAGTGAAAAAAGACAGCAAACGGGCAGTGCTTTCATCTGTGTTCGGTTTCAATGATAACCTTATATCACTGTACAGCTACGTTCCAAAGAAGAACAAAGCAGTAAATCTACTATCCACTGTGCATTACACCAATAAAGTTGGAGGCGTAGCAAAAAAACCGGAAGCTATATTATTTTACAATTCAACAAAGGCCGGCGTTGATACAATGGACCAAATGGTAATGCATTACTCCACAAAACTAATACTGAAAATCGCATGAACAACAACCATATTTTGGGACAACCTTCAACCCGTTTGGCCATTGAATCTTTCTTTGGAAGGCCGTTGGATATTCTTAACAACATCCTGCCTAACCAACAAAGCGGCCCTAGTACACTGAATTCCAGAACAGATTGCAGAATTTCTCTCACGCAAGACGAAAAGCTGAGTAGGAAGACACGTTTTTACTGCACCAAATGCACTAATCCTGTGTGCCAACAACATTCTAAATTTGATTATACTTGTTTTTCATGCATTCCACAAAATGAATAAAATTTTTTTTACATTTTTAAGAAAATAATATACGAGCATACTTTATTCAATTCAAAGTTACGGTACCCTTTTTGCCATAAAGGCATGAAAACGTATAGGGGTCTGGCCAGGCATATATGTCTGTTCGAAGGTTTCAGAATATGTATTTGACGGGGGGTTAATGGGAGCGAACTTCAGTCCAATAGTGAGCTAAATTTCATCACTTGGATTTGTCAAAACATCCTCGAAAAATTATTTACCGAGGCATCCGAAAATAAGCAATCATGTAAATGCTTTACATACTCGATTCTCGAATCTGAGGAGGACCGTGGAATGGTTGGCAACCGAGAACGCGCATGCAGGAACAAAACGCGCATTTTATGACCGAAACCCAATTCCCAATTCCACGAAGGAACAATAGGGTTGATGAAGTAGCACCCGTCATCACATCTACTAATGTATATAAGCTAAAATATTTTGTAGAAACCGGCGTGCAAACGCTGTAACTAATTCCGGCAGGAGTGCTAAGATAATACTCTAAAGGCGTCCTTTGACGCTCATATAGATCGGCTGGAGAGCTAAGTTAAAAACTGACACGTAACACTAGGATAATTAATACAATTCTACACTTGTTATCCCTACAATACAACGCTAAACACCCAATACTGCTCCCCTACAACAATCGAATTTCGTACTCAATCATGACAATGTTGCACAATGATAACCATCACTGCGCCCCGCAAACATTATTATGCATATCCAAACAGCAGTTTTGGATATTGAAGGGAAAATCATTGGCCAGACACATCGTGCATAGCTGCGTTACATGTACTAGGTCAAGGGCAAAGATGATACAGCAAATAATGGGAGGCTTGCCTGCCAGCAGAATGACGCCGCCTCGACCATTTATGATGTCAGCTGTTGACTACTGTTGAAGCTTACATCAACATGCACACATACATTTGTTATTTTACTTTGATTGAGTTAAACAATCTAACAAGTTACTGTCTATAATGCATATTTTATTATTTTATTTTATTTGAATTAAATTACCTAATTTCTGTTTGCAATCAATGCAAGTTTTATTATTTTGGTTTGTTTTCACTTTCGCAATTAATTAATTTTTACAATGCAAGTTTATTATTTTTGTTTATGTTCACTTGTTGCATTAATTGTAAGTTCATTAACCACAAATAACTAAATTAGGTAATTGTAATAAGTGCTTAACTTTAATTTATTGTTAATGAATTTTAGTATATAAGAAAGAAAAAATAAAGAAAGTTGATTCAATTATTACAAGCATTGTAATAGAGTTCGCCAGGTTCCAAGTACCTGCGAGAAACCAAGAAAATTCCAAATTAGTAAAAGTCTAGGTTATGAGCTTAGATCTGCTAACTACTAATTCAAACAACATTGAATCAAAATTATTCAACTACTGTGAGCCATTATGGGTTCATTACAAGATAAGAGGTAAGAGGCCTCACAAGGTATACCTAGCGGTGTTCGTTTGCTTTACCACCAGGGCAGTTCATTTGGAAATTGTAACTGATCTAACCATAGAAGCGTTTATTGGAGCACTTAAGAGATTTGTGTCAAACTATATAATGTTTGGGCAAAAAATCAACTTGAGGAGCTAAAAACACACCACATTTTCCGAAGGTTCACAGAAAATGATAGCTCGATCTTGCAGTGATAATGGAATCAAATTCAAATTTATACCGGCCAGAGCACCTCATTTCGGCGGTCTATGAGAGGCAGCGGTTAAGTCCGCCAAACAACTACTACTGCGAAGTGTTGCAACTGCTTCGCTTACCCATGAAGAACTGGAAACGGTCACAATCGAAATTAAAGCAATCCTGAATTCTCGACCCCTAACCCCAATGTCAGCTAATCCCAATGACTTAACGGCATTAACTCTTGGTCACTTCCTAATCGGAAAACCACTTACATCACAAGTGGACTCTAGAATACCTAATCCGGCCATCTCGCTTACAAGGATATGGAACCTGGTGACTCAACTGAAACATGAATTTTGGAAACGGTGGCAACGGATATTTACATCATAAAATTAAAAGTGGAAGACGCCATCTGCAAATGTGAAGGAAGGACGATTAGTTACAATAAAGGAAGATAATTTGACGGCGATGCAATGGCCACCGCGAAGAATCCTTAAAACCTATGAAAGCTTTAAGGATTTCAACACCGACCCATGAAAGAGATCTTCCACCATCAAAAAAGCACAATCATATCTCCAGCCCACTGCTACTCCTCATGATCACGGCACTTCTTCTTCCAATTGTCACGGGTAGCAGTATTAATATAAATCATTTTCGTACTGATCCAGGCTTTGAAGGAATAGGAACTGTAAAACTAGTTACGCCTGAATGGACATTGATGGTTTACTACGACTTATCACTATTGACTTCCGAGCTGAACGCCTTTCAATCAGGGTTAACTAAATTGCAAAAGCTATGTCTCCGTATCAAACATCGGTCAACTTGCAATATTTTGACTGATAACTTTATTCAAATCAAGGAGGAACCAACTGAAGAGAGTGAATTATTTGCAAACAGCAGAGTAAAAAGGGGTGCATTAAACATTGTATGAAAAATTCGAAACGTGCAACATTAAAACTTGCACCAAGCTATGTTTTCACTGCGAGCAAGAATCGAGTTTCTATTGTAAATATTTTTCCAATTGGAACTTCTTTTTTGTTATCCCTTTTATCTTAAAAATTGTATAAATTTTTACTCCGCCAGCAAATGAGAATCATAACTAACAATTTTTGACGACTCTGTATGACACTGTGCTCGTTGCTATTCCGTGTTTTGCCGTTCTGTTACTTATTTTTTGTAGTTAGTTTTTCTGTAAAACCATATCAGCTGTTTCATACGAGGGTTGCCTTTTATATTTCGGGGTTAGAGAACAAAAACAAATATCAATCATCGAAGATCTATACACTTTTGCAGGCGTTTGAACCAATTGTCGAATTTTTTTCGACCAATTGACACGAGCCTTTTTTTGAGCGATTGACAAATTGTATGGGACCCAACGCGAACAAATTTTTTTTGGCAGTCAAATGTTTATGCAATATTGAATGCGCTGGTCCCACTAATACCTAAGGTTGTCTCAATCTCACGATAGGTCACATGACGATCTTGCAATATCAGTTCCCGCACAGCATCAATGGTTTTTGGAACAACAACTGATTTTGGACGACCTTCACGAAATTCGTCGTGGAGTGAACTACGACCACGATTGAATTCACCATACCATCGATAAACACTGGTCTTTGAAGAAGCTTCATCGCCAAAAATTTAATTAAGTTCATCCATGCACTGTTGCTGAGTTAATCCACGTCGAAAGTTGTAAAAAATAATCGCACGAAAATGTTCACGATTTAATTCCATGTTTGGGCCGAGATGAATTTTTTAAGTTACTGTAAACAACACAAATAGCGCTCGTATGTCAAAACGTTCTGAGTACGTATAACCTCAAAAATGTCCAACTTTACGATACAGCTGTCAGTTGCCAGGTTACAACACCAGGCTTGCCAAGTCCCGAAATATAAAAGGCAACCCTCGTATATGCCTTTTCCTGGCATAAAGTTTGCAAATGTTACAAAAAGCGTGTTCACATAAATAAAAACTAAAAAATTTTCTTATTTGTGAAGAATATACTCTTTGATATTTATTCGCAACATTGCAATTGTTAAAATACTCCATAGTTATTACTTTAGAACGTATAAACTTACTGACAGGCTCCTTATTTCGATGCGAAAGAAAACCACTCACTCATTTTCGACTGAAAACTGGGCTCACTAACTTTTGGATTATCTTCCGCTTGGCCTTATGTTGTTTACCGAAAGGCTTCTCAATATAAGGTTGTCACAACAACAGTTTCATAAATTATTCGCTAGTTAAAAAAAACCCTCTGTAAACTAGATATGTACTTTAAAAAACGCAACATGAAAGAAAAGTATAATACACAGGCACAGACAAAAATCAAATTGTAATTATTAAAGCATCAAATTTTAATTTTTAATTAAAAAGAAAATTTTATGTAGTTTGTTAAAAAATCAATATTAGAAGATAGAAAAAAAATTTTATTTCTAATTTTAATGGTTTCTGCTCGTTTCGTGTTATTTTTATAAGAAAAAATACCCAAGCGACAACAAGAAAACAAGTGAGGGATTTCGGCATTTGTATTCGTACAAAGTGTAGTGGTTTTTGGGGACTGATAACACTGAATGGTTGAATGATCGTGCGGCTTTCATAAACGACGGCCAACTTAACTGATAAGCCAACAACGATTCGACTTCCTTTTTGAGCAGAGATAATTTAATGTATTTTATTCAACTTGCATCTTTGTAATTACGAAATAATTAAATAAAGCTTAAGTTATTATAAAAGAGAAACTATTTTTGAATGAACCGAAATTTCATATAGAAATGCTTACGTTATTGCTCGATTTTCTTTTTATAAGAATTTTCTTGTAAAAATTTTCAGGGAGCTGCAAATCAGCTATTTGTCATCTGAAATAGAAGCGAACGATAGTTTTCTTCATGCCAAGTAGTGAAGTGTACAAAAGAAAAAAAAATAAATTAATACACACAAGAATAAAGCATACATACACGTTTTCTATTAACAAGAATTAAATCTGCTGATCAACAGACCGTAAAAACTATAATAATTCTGCCTTAAGTGGCTGACAGACACATCAAATTTCAACATCAATCATGAGTGTATGTGCGTGTTTTTTAAAAACAGATACGTTTTGTGTGAATTTGACGAAAATCAAAACGAGTTTGATATTTGTGCAAAATATTATGGTTGATGTCGCCTTTCACCACTTTGTTGCAGCCCGTCTACGGAGAGTTTAGCAAATACAAAAAAAAAAAAACGCTAACAAAACTCACTGAGAAAGAGAATTATATCAACGCTGTAAGAATGAACTCTGTGGTAGGTCAAATAAGTTGACGAAACTTAAAGCTGCCCATACACGTATGATTTGTGTGTCTGATTTTTGATTTGTTGGATGTGTATGGCACTGTTAGCAAACATGTCAGAATGAGTTTGAAAATTTTCAATTACAATAAATTTGTTGGATGTTAATGGGCTAGTACGCGAGCATTAGCCATTTTTTTATTTTAGTGTGCTACGAGACGTCAGTGTGTGTATCGCGGAGATGGCGAGCAAAGAATTTTTAATAGAATTTATTGAAATTTTAAAAGAGCAAACTGCCATTTGGCAAACAAAAATTGACGTTTATAAGGACAAACTATTAGAAAAGTATAAAGAAGTAGACAAAAGACCTTAAAGACCTACAATAGAAACAGTGAAAAAAATTAATAAATTTACATGTGAACGCTTATTTCTTTTTAAAAGCCATTTACTTCTTTTTCTTTCTTGTTTAGTACACAAAAAAATAACCAAAACTCTCTAACAAATCCCTACGCACAAATCACATGTGTATGCCTAGCTTAACGAAAAAAAGGTAAGATGCCGGATACAGCGGGAGATTCTCGTCCATTTTTGATAAACGACGTTGACGTGGCCTGACGTGTTCGGAAGAAAAAAAAACAGAGCATTAGAAAAAAAATATATTCCTCCATATATATTTTTTTTTTGATTGAGACACGTCAGCCATAAAGGCCACCAGAAAACCCGTAGGAAAAAGAAAAAGGTTACAGAACAAAAAATAAAACCGAACAGAGTAATCCGAGGACATCACGGGAAGGAAGGGCCGAATTGACACCATAGCCATGGCCACCAGAAGAACTTAACCAACAGAACTTGACAACAACTATATTTCATAAGCAGCTTTAATAGTATAATCGACACCTACCACAACAGCTACAGTAACCAGCAACATCATCATTCATAGAGCAGTAAGGTAAACCATATGTACCACAACAACTACATCTTAGCCAGCGCAGGTAACCATGTTACCATCGACAGGCATCCGCCGGCCTAGTAACACCGCCATACGTACATTGAGACAGCCGCGACAAACATCCACCATATCGTCCACCTGGATGTCATCCTGTCAACAACAACGTCAACGATAGCAACAACCCATTCATCATAGGAATTAATACACCCGCTATATCCCCCTCCTGCAATTCTGCAGGCACAAGCGCAACAGTCCCAGAGTAACATCATCGATATGTCGGAAACAATCGTCGCGACAAATGCGAAGAACTCTGGAGCTGTTTCGAAAAGATTAATCGACCAAACAATAAATACTGTAGATGGAGTAAATCAGCTATCACCCGAAATGTTAACGGCAGAGGTTGAGGACATGGCAGTCGACAGCGTAGAAAGATGCAGAGAAATTTAAGCACAACCATTCAGGAAGTTGTTAACGAAAATGTCGCTCGAGAAATGTATAAAGTACGCGGTACATTAGTCAAGCTGTAAGAATTTTGTCCACGGGAACCCGAAGAGAGAATGTAAAATATCAAGCTAGGGCTAATATTTCCAGTGAGGCCAACCGAGATAACCATCCAAATAGGTTCGATTTTCCACCTCCACAATACAATAGTAATTTCCAAAGCCAAACCATGCAACAACCAGCGCCGCGTAATAAATCTTCCAGTCCACCGTCCAATGCCGCGATGTAATGGTGAATTCAATCCTCCAAGCTCGAACCACCTAAATAGCCTGAGTATAGCTCCGACGAACTTCATATACCATAGACCGAGAGTAGATAGATTTGAACTAAAGTTTGATGGAAAAGAATGCAATTTGTCAGTAGAATCATTCGTGTTCAGACTCGAGTATTGCCAGCGACAATACCAAGTACCGTTGCAAAATATATTCTAGGTGACTTCCACTTATTAGTCACAGGTCCAGCGCTTGATTGGTATTGGTTATATGTAGAGACCAATCGTGTTACCAATTGGGAAGATCTTCGTCATGCACTCGTGAGTAGATTCAGAGTTAACCGTACAAATTTAGACTTAATGCACGCCTTGGTAGAACGTAAGCAGAATGCAGGCGAGAGTGTAGACAGCGATTTCTACCAGCTAAATATGTTTCGCGCAAAATTGCACCAACCAATCTCGGAGTTTGAATTAATAAAACTGACTGGATACAGGTATCCTCATTAGAGCAGTTAAGGGTGGAATGCATTGAAGCCGAGAAAAGCTTCGCAACGCGAGAAGCCAGAATGCCACACCCACAACAACGCTGATACGTACAGGAAGTAGAGTATGTAGAAAACGAGAAAAATATGAATGCCATCGAAGAGGTCAACGTTGCCATCTGTTGTTGGAATTGTAGGCGAGAGGGACACATATTTGTAGACTGCCCATCTGAGCAGCGTAAACTATTCTGCTAGAAATGTGTTCGTCCAGAGGTCATAACACCAAATTGTCCGCATTGTAATTCACGCGGAAACCAGAGGCGAGTCGCGAATGTAGCGGGGGAGTCGCGTTCTCATCGAAACCCGACCCCCAGGCAACAATAACACAACACAACACAACAATGAATTTGCAGATAAAAGACACTATATGTCACTTAAAATGCAAGAAATGAACTACCTGAACGTGAGAACAAAAATTTTCGGAGAAACAACAACTAGAAATAGAGAAGTACAATTTGATCTATTATATGAACACCCATTGAAAGAAACACATTGCCAACTGATGAAAATTGATAGCCGACTCAATAGTTCGGAACATAGGCACAGACCTTGCAATTTTGCAACCAAGCTAGGAGAATGGGTTTGCGTTATAATGACTACTGTAGAAGTTGTCAGGACGAGGAGGAGGAGGAAACTGTGGAACACCTTGTCTGCCAGTGTCCGGCCCACTTCGGTGAGCGACGTCTGCAGGGTCTCACTGCGCTGTCGAATGCAAGTGTTGACATGCTATATGGCTTCATTAGAAGCAGCGGTTGATTTTTGTGACGGACTCACTCACTTTCTTTCTCTATCTTCTTTCCTCCCCTTCACTCTTCTGTTACTATCCTTCCTCTTCTTTATTTTCCTCTACACAGGTATCACAAAGGGACCACGTCAGAGGACCCAAGTGAGCCCAGCTCTTGTTTTCTTTCTTTTCGGGCGATCTGTTTAACCTAACCTAACCTAACCTAGGCGCAGACCGTAGGCCTTTTGCTCAAATACACATCGCAGGCACAAATTATATAGCCTTGCTAGATTCTGGTGCATCGGTAAGCGTGTTAGGGAAAGCGTGTAGAGTTAGTTGAAAGGGCAAATGGCGAAATATCACCGCATTGGGCGAAAGTACATACAGCTTCTGGACAACCCTTTCGAGTGTTGGGCCGAGTGATTTTAGATGTGTTGTACCAGGGTGAGAAAAAACCGATAAGATTCTATTTATGTCCCGAGCTTGAACAGAATATATACCTTGGCGTAAACTTCTGACGGGAATTTAATATAGCTCCAAAAATAATTCACAATTGTGCCATCAGTTTAGATTTGGCAGAAAAGTTAAAGGCCCAGCAATCAAACCACAACGTGTAACTACATGAATTGGATTGAGATCAGCAACGAAGGCTACAAGAGGCTGTGGCGAAATTTCCAGCGTTTGAAAAGGAAGGATTAGGCTGTACAAGCTTTGGAAAAGCATACCATAAAATTAATAGATGGAGCAGTGCCTGTAAAAGATAAACACTATCCATTATCTCCAGCAGTGCAAGCGCTAGTGTACGCCGAGGTCGACAATATGCTGAAGCACAAAGTGATCGAGGAAACTGAAAGCCATTGGAGTAACAGAACAACGCTAGTAAGAAAGCCCGGAAAATTACGTTTTTGTCTAAATGCCCGTAAACTCAATGCTTTGGCCATTAAAAATGCCTATCCATTACAAAACATAGACGGAATACTTAGCCGAATAGATCAGACGCATTACATCAGAAGTATCGATCTAAAACATGCGTTCTGGCAGATCGAGTTGGACGAAGAGTCGAAAGTGTATACAGCATTCATAGTACCAGGGCGGCCGCTTTATCACTTTAGAGTGATGTTCTTTGGCTTGTGTAATGCGGCACAACGTTTATGCCGTTTGATGGACAAAATAATAGGGCCAATCTCAAGTCCAATGTATTTGTGTAGCTCGACGATTTGCTGGTGATTTCAGATAATTTTGTAACGCATATAATGTTGTTAGAGCAAGTGCTACTCATCGAAAAGGCGCATCAGCCCGAAGTCGCAGCCCATGGAGGAGTATATAAAACAGTCAGTTCTCTAAAACGAATATATTATTGGCCCGGAATGACCACCCAAGTCTGAAATTATATATATAAATGCCATACCTGTAAAGAAGCCAAACCGTCCAACGTGCACCTAATGGCGACAATAAGCGACCAAACCCGAACTGACATACCTTTTTAAAAACTATCGAAACCAAAAAAAAAAGTGGAAAAATTTTTTTGGAGTCATAAGCCACCTTTTCATAGGCCGGGTCACATCGACAGGCATTATATAGACAAATATGTACGAGTATATACGTTATTCTTTTTTTCAGATTTTTCAAGCACTACAGAGTAAACAAATCTGCATTTAGTTACCTTTTGGATACACTGACGAACTACTTACCACTCCTAAAGAAAAGCACTGCTATTCCCCAAATTATTAAGCTTTGTGCATGTTTGCTGTTTTTTTTGCTGAAGGTGGCTATCAAAAAGTGGTGGGTAGAGATTTCGAAGTGACCATTGCCAAGTGCAAATATGTAATGCATGGATACGCTATATAAGGAAAGAAGTAGTACAGCTCAACATTTTTATCATAAATTCGGTATACCCGGTGTCATGGCATAGATGGCGCACATATCAGCATAGTGTCTCTAAAGGAAGCAAAACATCTCTATTACAATCGAAAGGGACGATTTAGCTTGGTAACACTTGTAAGTAAAGAAGTAAATGTACGAGTATTAAAGAAATAACTAAATTATAATTGTAGATTCCTCCTGCTAAATATGGATTTTAACCCATTTTTTGGATCAGGACTTCAATTTGCTTTTTATTTGTTATATTACTCCTAAATATACATATATACATAATTAATTATTAATAAAAATTAGCATGACTTACACTTTACTTTTTAACTGTTCGTCTTAATCAAATAAAATTGACCAAAATGGCGAACAATTTAAAGTTAAAAAATTTACGATAGCAAACTGAGGAACAGGAAACAATTCTCACATGAAACTTTATTCCCGATAAGGGTGAATTTGATGTGAGTATCAGATAATCTGTCAACCACTTTAAGTTATCGGGGAATAATATTTTATGGTCTCTCGAAATATTTCGCTTTTCCCTAAAGTTGCAATCATGAATTATTTGTAAGTGAAAAAACTCGCATGTTCGAAAAAATTATAGCTTCGCCGATTTTTATTCCCGTGAGTTTTTTCCCAAAAGTATTGTGACATTTTTCACAAACATTTTGTTTGGGAATAAAATTTAGAATTGTTGCAGCGGCAAATAAAATTAGAGGAACTGAAAATCAAGCAATCTAATAGCAATGATGGACTGTAAACATGTAGGAATGTGATAATTTTTTAGTTTTAAAAACGTATATTAATTATGAATTAGAATTTTTGTTGCCTTTTTTATGGGCCTGTTTATTAAAATTTTTTGTGATACATGAAGTACAACCAAAAATAACACAAATGTGATTTATTGTTTTTTAGATTTAAGATTTGGTATCTTTCTAAAGAATATTTCTTTTATAATTTTTTGTATCCTATAAAAACCGTAGACATGTTGTAAGCTACACAACACGACGACTTTCTGGTAGGCAGTTCTGGTTCAATATATCTAAAAGGTATTTAAAAGCTGCTTTGTTAGCTAGAAAATGTTGTTAGAACCTGCAAAGAATTTATTTATATATACATATATGTACATAATGTTAACAATTCTTCATGTTTTCACTTACATTGTTTCTGGTAAACACAATGGATTTGATGCATATCTTTCCGTCTTTTTGTTTTCTCCAATAATTTCTTCTCTTTTTCTAATAACATAAATCGAAGTGAAATATTATGCATTTTATTGAATAATAACAATTTATTAAGAAAAAAAAAAAAACACAAACAATTAAACTACATCAATTCACAATAGTATGTTCGACTTGCCACATATGTTTCGAAAATGTATTTTATTCTCTAACAATTGGCGATACCAAATTATTGTTCATGGGAATAAACAAATTATTCCCTCGAATTTATTCCCTTGAGATTCTCGATAAGGGTGAATATTTTAGTAGTTTTGTAATCTGGCAAACCCAGATTAGATAGATAAGAAAAGAAAGATAGAGAAGAGTAAGTAAAATAAAGGACTTGAATAAAACGGACGTGTTGAAGAAAATTTTTTGATTTCTATTGAATTAACCATCCTAACAAATGTAAATATTTGTCTCTAATAAATAAAATTTATTTAAAATTTTTGCTTAAGGTAAATGAAACTATTTTTTTTAAATTATTATTTTAATATTTTTCTGAAATTATTTGGCTTTTTGGGTATGTTAATTTTTCTTTTCACTACTACAGGCACATAATTCTCGCAAAATGAATATGCCTTGTTTTAGCACATACGAAAAATAACATTCATATATAACATTCATATATATATATATATATATGTGTATGGGATCCCAATGTGGAGTAAACGAACACACCTAGTTGTTCGTATCTTGACATTTATTAAAAGTCTTACAAGTTCAACTCGTCTAAAAAAATTTTATGAAAAACACTCAATATTTTTATATAGAATTTTCAGACGAGTTGATCGCTAGTGTAATAAAAACAGTACATTAATTTGTTCAACAAATATTTATTTTGTTGAACTATGGATACATGAAAATTGGGAAGAGTAGAAAACCGCGATGTGTGTGAAGAACTCATAAATATTTTGGAACTACTTTTGTATATTGCCAAAATAAAATTAGGCTTAAGTTGATATTTTTTAGCTTCTTTCTTATTTTTAAGTTGAAAAATCACTACAACTACAACTTGGAAATACTTCTACTTTTCAGGAAAAACCAATGTACTTAACATTTGCGTGTTATTGGAAGGAAGTTATTTTTTTAACTTTTCACTGAATAACATAAATATTTAAATGACATTTTTGTTATCATCGTATAGGTTTTGTATAATTATGGCGCTAAATTAGTAATAAAATAATGTTGAAGAAAAAGCAGTGACTTAAAATCACATACACAATAAGGTGTACCACATATATTGACTACTACAAAATCATCACAATTTTTTTTTAATTCAGCAAACCTTAGAATATTTTGGTAATAAAGCGGTAAAACCACTTAATCAAATGGCTACAAATTGTTGATTTAGTTTTTAAAAACACTTGATAAAATAAGTAATTTACTTGAGCCGTTTCAGTTTGGGTCTTTTTTTCCCGTCTCAATTACCAAGCAAAATTTAGTGAAATATATTAGGATATCAGTCGTTGTCGGGCAATTGCCGCATAAGCATCGTTTTTTCTTTTCTCTGGGTTTAGACAAAATTTTTTGGTGTTCTGTTGTTGTATATTAAATACATATAAACTTGAAAATATATACATACTCATACGTATATATTGTGTCTCTTTTTTACCGTAAATTTGAACATTTTTATTATTTTTGATATAACCGTTATTAACTTAATTATTTTAATTTCGAATGTGTTATATTACCGAAATGAACGGGACTGACCCGCCTAGTCAAAACAGGTTTAGCTTACTTGATGCTCCTACAACCTCTAAAGCAAGCCAGAAGAAAAATAAAAGACTTAGAGTGGACGATTTCGTGCCCTTACCAGAAATCGACACAAATGAAAACCATATAGAGAAAGGTCTAAATTATATTTCAAAAGATTACTTGGATGTATCAGAAATGCGCAGTGGCGACTTGATGATCAAAGCATCTAATATAAAAGCAGCTCAAAAATTCCTCAAGGCCAAGTACATAGATTTAGTACCCGTTAAAATTGTTTCGCATATAACACTCAACTCAGTTCAAGGGAGAATATATTGAAGGAAATTGATTGATATCCCTGAAGAAGAACTCATAAAATCGCTAGAATGTCAAAAAGTTATTGATATTCGCAAAATAACAAGAAAAGATGGTAGTCCATTTGTTGCTACTGGAGGAGCGGTAGTCACTTTTGACTTAATTAATAGACCGAATTACCTGAAATTAGGCTGGGAATGACTCCCCTTATGACAACTGTGTACGAAAATTTTGTGTCAACTGCAACTCTGAATCCCACACATCTTATGATCCTCTTTGTCCCTCCTATATCAAATACAAATCGGTAAACAAAATTAAAGTTGATAGAAGATGTACTGTAAGAGAAGCTTGGAAATTTTATAATGGAGATCCAGGAACACACACCTTCAAACCAGCTACCAAGAAGGGACAATCTTTTTCAGAAATAGTACGCAATAACAATTCACAGTTTAATTTCAAATCAGCAACAATAGTAACGGAAAAAAATTTAACATCACACACAGACACATATTTACCGCAAAGTGTAACCTTGGTAAAAAACAAGGTCAATGATACACACAAAATAACTGAAATAACCGTTAGAAATAATAATAATAACAAGAAAGAGAATAATAGTAATAATAATAACAACACTACAAAAATAACAACAACAACAAAGAAGCAGAAATTTCTGTTTTTAATGTAAAAGAAAATGCCGACATTTCTGAAGAAAACAACTCAATAATAATGGAAGAAAATTAACTAAAAACTCCACCTAATGAGGCTACAGGTGCTGGTGTTTCAACGATATGTAGTAATATTTTTAATAAATATACCGATTTGAATGTTTTGATAACACCAGAGACTTTTAAAAGAACAATGCCTAAGAAGAAAAATCATAACTGAAATTGCAAGTAATTGATTTTATTAACTTTCAAAATGGATACTAGACTGAATATTAAAATTTTACAGTCGAATATACAAGGATTTATAATTCATAAATACGCTTTGGAGAACTCAGTTGCTAAGCACAAACCTACAATTATTGCACTTCGGGAGACTCACATCATTTCAAGAAACTTGAAATATCTACATTTACCCGGTTATAAAATATTTCATCGTAATAAGGCTTATGATTATGCTAAGGCTGGCATTGCTATTTTAGTTTTGAACAACTTTTACGTCACTGAGCATATCAAATCGAACGGCGATCTATTTTTTCAAACGATTACGGTTAGAGGCAGCACTAACCTGCACATTACTAACATTTATAAAGAGCATGACATTAATTTAACAGTTAACACGATCAACCAAATTGGTAATTGTAATGGTGAACATCGTCTACTAGTTGGAGATTTTAATTCTCAGAATCCATTATGGGGTTCTCAGACCTTGTCACCAAGTGGTTCACTTTGGCAAGATTTTGCTGATGATACGGGTTTGGTGATATTGAATGATGGTTCCCCAACACTACTTAACACTCGGCACACATTTACTTCAGTAGATGTCTCAATGGCCAGTCACAACTTGGCCTTGTCCCTGTATAGGAATACGTTGTGTAGTCCTGAAGTGGGAGATCATTTTCCAATAATAATAAACAATAATAGACAAATTTACAAGAAAATTTTTCACCCAAAATTTATTGATGATAAGGCAGACTGGTCGCTTTTTTCGATAAAGAAACAGTGATTAGTGTTAAGATCTGGCAGCTCTTTTACACAACATGTACTTTCTTTTTATATTCAAAAATATAACTTCAACACTTGTATATAGTGCAGTATATAAATAAACTTCAAACTTAACAGGCTATGGGACCAGCGTTCGCGTGAAAGATTTTTATATAAAAAAAAATAAAATCATAAATATGGCGTCATCATTATACCAGATTGAGAAGCTTGATGGAAATAATTTCGATGCATCGGCAATTCAAATGCGAAGTGTGCTGGTGCACAGTGGATTTTGGAAGATCGTGAATGGCGAGCTGAAGGTTGAGGTCGGTATGGAGGCTGCAGTGACTGAGAAGATAAAAAGTTATGATGAAAAAGCATTGGCCACAATTTGTCTCAGCGTGAAGCCGACACAGTTGAATTATATACGAAATTGTACGTCGTGAAGCGTGGTTGGAATTACAGAAAGTTTATAGACCAACGGGACCTATACAAAAAGTGTCTCTTTATAAGAGATTATTAAATTTAACTATGCCCACAGATGGAGACATGGTAAAACACATCAACATGTTTACAGAGGTAGCTGACAAATTGGAGGAAATAGGGATTTCTTTACAAGACGAGCTGTTGTGTATAATTTTGTTGTCCAGTCTACCGCAGCAGTACGAAAACTTTGTCATAGCAATGGAAACCAGAGACAGTTTGCCAAATTTGATTACCCTAAAGCAAAAATTATTAGAAGGGGAGAGACGAAAAAATTAAAAAGAAGCCGTCACAAATCAACAAGCGTTTGCTGCTCGCTCAAAGAATGACAGAAAGTTCGAGAAAGAACACGAGATGGCAACAAGCAAAAATTAAAGGAAAAATGTTTTGTGTGTGGTAAAGCCGGCCACTATGCTAATAAGTGTGACATGAAAAAACAATATAGACAACATAAACAATCTTTTTCCATTTTGGCAGTGACTGATACATTAAAAAAGTGTAAATGGTATATTGACAGTGGTGCCACAGCTCATATGTGCAACGATCGCAACATGTTTATAAACTTTGTTGAGCATACAGAAAAAATATTTCTGGCTGGTAAGAAACATATAATGGCAACAGGCAAGGGTGACGTAAATATGAAATCGTGCTCCCAGAATATTGTTTTGCGCAACGTTTTGTATTCTTCGGAATTACAAGCAAGTTTTGTTTCAATAAGGCGGTCGAACGCGGCTTTGTTGCTAAATTCACAAAGAAGGCTGCTTATATTTATGGGGAAAATAATAATATCGTAATGAAAGCTGTAAGACAAAATAATTTGTTTGCTGTTGTTTGTGAAGATGTTGGTGAACAGTTGTTCGCTACAAATTTTAAATGGCATGATCGGTACGGTCATCTGAATAATAAAAGTCTTGAGATGTTATCTAATAGCGAAATGGTTGTTGGTATTAATTTAAAAAATATTGATGAAATAGAAAAATGTAAAAACTGTATGCTAAGCAAAGTGCACGCTTACCCATTTCCGAAAGAATCAACAACAGTGACAAATGATTTGCTGGAATTAATTCACACAGATGTCTGCGGGCCGATAAATGTCCCCTCTGTAGGAGGGTCAAGATATTTTTTGACATTCATCGACGATAAGTCCAGAAGAATATTTATTTACTTTTTAAAACTTAAGTCGGAGGTATTTGACAAATTTAGAGAATTTAAAGAACAGGCTGAACGACAAACTGGCAAGAAAATAAAACAAATCCGTAGCGATAATGGTGGTGAGTACACAAGTGGGGAGTTTAATATGTATTTGAAAAAGTGTGGCGTAACACGACAGTTGTCTGTACCGTACACGCCTCAACAAAACTGTGTTTCTGAACGGATGAACCGAACATTGGTTGAGATGGCACGTTCTATGATGATCCATGCAGGTGTTTCAATGGAGTTATGGGCGGAGGCAATATGTACAGCGGTGTACCTAAGAAATCGATGTCCATCGCGTGCTTTAAATAATAAACGTCCTAATGTGAGCCACCTCAGAACATTTGGTTGTTTGGCAGTGGCGCTTAAAAAACCCCAAAGATCAAAGTTTGAAGCCCGGGGTGATGAATATATAGTGGTATCAAAAGCATACCGATTGTTTGATAGGACGGGAAATTGTCGTGATGTAATATTTGACGAAACACAATTTCATATAATATTGATAATAATCACAAAAAGGATTTAAATGATTTTTTAACTTTTAATTTTGTAGACGAAGAGGAAAATAAAGAGAATAATGTATATCAAACTCCACCACAGGATACCTGTAGCGAGGATTTGAGTGATAACGGATATGAGACATATGACACGGCTGATGAAGATTCTGAGGAAGATTTTGTGGATTTCAAGCCAGGACCAGATAAACCCAAAGTTGTGAAAACTGGAAATCCTGGTAGACCTCGAAAAATTCGAAATTTGGTTGGTGCTTTGCAAACTGAAAATATTCCACAAAACTTTATTGACGCAATATGCTGTAAAGATAAAAACCAATGGAAAATGGCTATGAGGACAGAACTTAATGCTTTGAAAAACAAATGACATGGTAGCTGATATCTTGACGAAAAATCTTTCTAAAGTTAAACATATACATTTTATGAAATTAATGAATGTTTTGAATTTTGATCCTTAATGTAAAGGACATACATGTTGAGGGGAAGTGTTAAGATCTGGTAGCTCTCTTACACAACATGTACGTTCTTTTTATATTCTAAAATATAACTTCAACACTTGTATATAGTGCAGTATATAAATAAACTTCAAACTTAACAATTAGCGGCAATCAAATGATTAAAATTGATTTTAGTTTATCTACGTATGACAAATATGACACTAATCCACAATTATTTAGAAGAATGGCAAAGGAAAAAATTTTTAACTTTTCGGCTGATATAGAACTCTATACTGACGGCTCTTTTCAACATGGAATAACATCTTACGCAGTGGTTCAATTCCAACCCAACTCTAATTGGGTGGTAGTCAAACAGAGCCAGTTACCTCCCTATTCTGGTATTTTTTCAGCTGAATTTGCTGCGATTGTGGCAGCAATTGATCATGCTGTTAAAACCAATCAGAGGACTCTAACATGGACTGACAGACAGTCTGAGTGTAGTGAAAGCAATTTTCCGTAACAAGAATAATTCATATGACAACATTCTTAAAACTCCAGGATTAAGTCAACCATTCCTCTTTGTGTAGGTACCAACACATTTGGATATTATGGGAAATGAATATGCGGACAAAGCAGGAAAAGAAGCTATTATGTTACCAATAATAATAGAAATGCCATGTCTTGGTTTTGTTATTAAGAACATTTTCAACGATACACATCTCAATGCTTTGAAGGAAGAATGGGAGAAAAGAAACTGTTTTTTGAGAATACATAATCCAAATATTTTCAGACCTAGATATCATTATAAGTACTCACGATTACAATGTATTTTGCTAGCTCGTATTAGAGTTGGTAAATGTTTATATAACTCAAGACATTATTTTGATAACTCTAATCGCCGAAAGTGTAACTTTTGTGAGGTTATTAACAGCATATCTCACATTCTTATGGACTGTCCAGTATCCAGATTATCTCAATCACTTGAAGACATTTTGGATTGTTTTAAGCCTAGGCGAACAATACACATTTTGGAATCTTTTGCTAAACATAATATATCTGATATTTAAAGTATTTTTCTTAATTGCTTTTAACTCTATGATCCCATATATAATAATATTAGTAATTTTAATATTTTGTCAACTTTATCTTCCATTGTCTATCTGAATTAAATATTAACTTTTTCTTTTCCTATCATTATAACGCGCAATATGGTCTTGTTACCCTGCGCTTTCATTTTTCTATATTTTATATATTTATATATAAAATATATATTAAATAAATAAATATTAGGATATTTTCATGCCTATTCAATGAGAGGATTATTGTTATGTTTATATGTAAGCGGAATGTCTAATTGTTTTCAATTCTGAATTTTTTTTAATAAAAGATTTAAGCATAACTTTTCTAGAGTTAAGGAGTTTGGAAATTATAAGAATTTGAAGTCTTACTAACACATTTGTAAATAAAAAGTGATTTGCTTTTGCATACGGAAGAGAATATGAGGCGATTTTCGACTCTATATTTTAGCAAAATCTTTAATGGGGTCAGTTTAAAATTCTTAAAACTAAAATCTATTTACATATTTGATTTTTTTTTACTGAATAAACAAAAATATATTCTGTAGTTATTTATACATTTATGAGGAGGTATTTTCCTCCCAAACTACGGCCAAATATATCCAATGTTAGGCCCACTCTAGTTTGAATGTTAAAATATATAAAAAATAAAATGTTTACTGCATAAAAAGTTATTTGTTTAAAAATCATTTTCATTTATACTTGTAAGTAGTGTTTGTATATGTATATTAATACTAGGTATGTAATAATAATTTTTGTAATATGCATACTTTTTGATTTTAATTTTAAATTATTTAGTATTTGCTAAATAGAAAGTAGATAACATGATAAAAGGTTACAAATAATAAATGAAGCATTTTTAAAATATTTTTAGATAAAACAAATAGACTGTCTTCTTAAAAGCACGTTGCATTGCTACTATATCACCTCGTCTACACTGAATAATTATTGCTTATAGTTTGGTTTATGTTAAGGTATGGAAAAACGTTACTCACAATTGTTGTTTAATTAATTAGTTGGAGTCCATTTTTTAAAATGTCAAATGAAATTCACAGCAGAATTTCAGTTTTTATGTTTTGTTAATAATTATTGCGACATATATTGAGTACGAAAATAGCAAGTCTACATTTACAATCACATAACGTTGATTTTGCTGAAACATACATTGTCGTAATATTTATATTTAGTGTAGACGGAAGGTTATGATTGGTTCTCAAATATACAGGCATGTTTTGAAAATCAAATTTTTTTAATATGATTTGAAAGCACAAAAAAGATGTTCTATGCATATAATTTTGTGTTCATCTAAGACACGTTTTCAAATCACTTGCTTATTTTTGTGACTATTATAAGACAAACGTTAAAATAAATTACTTAAATAAATAATTCAATGTGTTCTTTTTTAATTTTGTTGAACAATTAGTTGTGTTATAAAACGAAAGCACTTAAAAATTAAAAAAAAAAACAATAAAAACGGCTTTTTAGATATAAAATATTTAACGGGTGGCGCAAAAGTAATCAGGTGGCGCAAAAGTAATCCTCCTATCAGAAAATGCTATAAATTTTGCGATTGGCCCCTAATGTCAGTTCTATTTTGACATTTGTGTAGTAAACACATGCGAAATACACGCTAATAAACAATGTTGACATTAGGGGCCAATCGCAAAATTTATAGCATTTTCTGATAGGAGGATTACTTTTGCGCCACCTGATTACTTTTGCGCCACCCGTTATTTGCCTTTGTGAGCAAAACAAAAAAATCAACTGTTTTCTTGTGCTTTTGAAATGATAAAATCACATCGAAAAACACAAAAGCAGTGTTGTTTACAGAACAGCGCAAAATCACACGTGTGATTTTAAAACTACATGTGATTTGAAGTCACGTGATTTTCAGAACAGACCTGATAATTATTAAATTTCGACACTGTACACAAATTGGTTACTTTTATTGTAGATACAAAGCATTCATACATTATACGTTATAAAACTAATTCTGGGAACAGACAGAGCAATTTTATTTGCACATGTTTTTGTTAATTCTCTTTTAAAATTGTGTCGACAGACAAAAAAAATTTATTTGGACAATTTTAGGATTCCTGTTTATTTACTCATTCAACATTTAAGCTACTTTGGCTTCTTTTTGTACAACTTTAAAAGGCACGAATAGAGAACAAAAGAAAATTACCGCGAACAAAAAAGTTATAAACTTTTTTATTCTTCTTTCCTCTCTCCCATAAACTTAAGTTGCGCAGCTAAAATTGCCGTGTGTGTTCACCGTCTCAGCACAGAATAGTAAATATACTGTATATAGGAAGTCAGCCATACATATAGAGAACAAGAGTTTTCAATATTTTATGCAAATGATTTTGCAATCTTGAATATGCAAAATTGTTTTCGTAAATAACAGAGATCTGAAACAGGTGTGTGTGATTTATTTAACGCACAAGAAAAAATCGTGCACAACATTTGTTCAAATCATGTTTGAGACACGATTAAAAACCGATTGTTTTTTTTTATCAACGATCACACATATTTGAGTAAACTACTGCGTAGTTAAATATGGGTGTTTTCTACTTGTTTGTGTGTATTTGTATGGAAATACGGCTTTGTATTGTTGAATGTTTTAATCATAAGGATGCAATAATTTTGATTTTTAGATTCAATCGTGTCGAACAGCATAACAAATAATCAGTTTCTAATCGCACCTCGAAAATAATTTAATCAAATGTTGTTAACGATTTCTACTCAAATTGTTGGTTTGTTTAATAATACACAATTCAATAAAAAGGAGATATTTGCAGTTCTCTGGTAAAAAAAACAATAACAAAATATATATATGTAAATTGTACTTTTGCAATACCATTTGCATCAAGCATAATACATAAAAACAAATTATAAATTGAAAACAATATGAAATAAAATTAAGCCATTAGATATCATTGAAATAAATCAAAAGATTGTAAATTATTATTATTATTGTTGTTATTAACAAATCCCTTTTGTGGCTGCATCAAATTATTCGTTTGATTAAAATTAGCAAACTGTGATTGTTGTTGCTGTTGTGATGGAATGTTTGGTGATGTATTAAAAAATGTAGGAGTAGCACCAGCTATTAAAGTAGCAGTAGCTACGCCCGGAGAAATGCGTGGGGTTGTCGTTTGGGTTCCGAATCCAGAGAAATTGCCCATTGCGGGCGTTTGTATAGACAGTGGCACTTGCTGAGAATTTGTGATTTGTGTTATGTTAGGACTTTGCACTTTAAGCGCATTCATAGACGGCGCCGGTGCATTCGTCTTATTCGCCTTACTCGATAGTAAATTATCCAGATCAAGTTTCAAATTACCAGATTTTAAATTATCAGCCCATGTAGCACCGACTTGTGATGATGATGTACTGTTGCTATTATTTATTGTATTTTCATCATTGGCGGTGGTTGGTGATGATTGTTGAGAATTATCATTAGCACTTTGGGGTTGTAATAGATTGTTGCCATTTGAGGCAATTGGTGGAAGTATATTGTCTAAAAATAGTGGAAAAAAAAAAATAATACGGCATCTTAAAAATAAAAACTTAGCCAGGGTATAGTAATTTTGCAATATACAATACGGTAGACAGGTGAAGTGAATTTTTAAACATTATCTACTTTAAAAAATTGGAAAGCTCTACAAAACAGATCCATACATATATAGTATATAAAACAAAAAAAATTAGCTAAAGTCCAAAAAAGCCATTTCTTTTTCTTAAAAGTGCTAAAGCATTTAGAGAAAGGATTTTTTTGCATATACAATTTTCTAGCTTTTGTAAAGGAAAACTACTTTTTTTTTTTAAATTTGTTTCGAAAATAATATTTTAAAGTGTGCTTTATTTTGTTTTCCATTTTATGTATGTATGTACATATATCAAAAATACGTGCGTTTTTTAAGCATTTACTTTATTCAAGTTTACCTAATGGGTCCGCGGTGGTACAATTCCCGGTATGTTGAGAAAGGCTTTAGTGTTTGTATTTTGTATAAACAAAAAAAAAAAAAAAAAAAGATAAATTAAATACATACCAATTGATAGCTACATAAATGTTGTAAAAGATTTTAGTTAAATTATATGTAAACGAAATAAACAATAATATATTATGTAATTCTTCTTTGTTATAAATTTTATTTTAATGTGCTTTCAAGGTCCTTTCAATAAAACAAGGGCTTGTTCAACTAAATACGAACGAAAGTTTCGTTCGCATAATTGTATTGAAAACAAAAACAAATTTTCGTGTATTGTTTTTGTTTTCAATATATATATATGTAAACGAACCTTTTTTTTCGCATTTAGCTGAACAGGCCTTATTTATTGTATCTAATGATTTGTTGGTGTTTTCGAGTTTCAGCAAGGAAAAGACAAACTAAATACAAAGTCATAAAGGGTGTTTTTTATAGACGTATAGAACTTTAAATTGCAATAAAACAACGATGGATTATTCGATTGACATGAATTTTATTTATCCGAAAGATAATCTTGTGGCATTACATTTTAAATATGATTTCTGGCATATGACCGCCACGGCTGGCTCGGATGTAATCCAATCTGGACGTCCAATTTTCGATGACTTTTTCCAACATTTGTGGCCGTATATCGGCAATAACACGGCGAATGTTGTCTTCCAAATGGTCAAGCGTTTGTGGCTTATCCGCATAGACCAATGACTTTACATAGCCCCACAGAAAGTAGTCTAGCGGTGTTAAGTCACAAGATCTTGGAGGCCAATTCACAGGTTCAAAACGTGAAATTAGGCGGTCACCAAATGTGTCTTTCAATAAATCGATTGTGGCACGAGCTGTGTGACATGTTGCGCCGTCTTGTTGGAACCACAGCTCCTGGACATCATGATTGTTCAATTCAGGAATGAAAAAGTTAGTAATCATGGCTCTATACCGATCACCATTGACTGTAACGTTCTGGCCATCATCGTTTTTGAAGAAGTACGGACCAATGATTCCCCCAGCCCATAAAGCGCACCAAACAGTCAGTTTTTCTGGATGTAACGGTGTTTCGACATACACTTGAGGATTAGCGTCACTCCAAATGCGGCAGTTTTATTTGTTGACGTAGCCATTCAACCAGAAGTGCGCTTCATCGCTAAACAAAATCCGCTTTTGAAAATCGGGAACAACGGCAATCTCGTTTTGGGCCCATTCGACGAATCTACGCCTTACTTGATGATCGTTTGGCTATTCGTGATGAATTGCCAAGCCAAACTGAGAATAAATCACTTCACAGCTGTTAAATCGGTCGCCATCTTGAACAGTAATGCCAACTTAAAGTTCTATACGTTTATAAAAAACACCCTTTATCTTTCTCTAAACAGTATATTATATTGGGCAATGAGTTGTTGAAAGTTGCCCCAATATCCAATATCCAAACCTTGACAAGGAAATTTTTTTATCGTGATGTAGAAGATTACTTTCCTTTCAACAGTTTTGATCAATATATCAAGCTAAAACAAATGATTTTCGTTATAAGCATAAGTTTATTATCATTATAAGCTATGATCCCACGGCGACCTTTAAGATCTGTTGTCCAGCCCAGTTCCTAACTACAATCCGAGACTTCTTACGAAGCGTGTAATTGTTGTAGGACTAATCTTGCCTAAATCTTCTGGGACCAATGCCACCTACCTAAGCAGCGTTTTGCCACCGCTGGTCACTCGAAGAGAATATGTTCAGACGTTTCCTGTCCATCCCGACAGGAGTCGTCTTGTACCACACCGATTTTACTCATGTGATAGTTAAATCTACAATGGCGCGTAAGTAGCTCAACTTAGAGTTTAATGTCATTTCTGCTGAGGTTCAAAACTACATCTGCCCTAATCTGCTCAGGGTTGATGAGTCTCTTTGACTGCCGCATGCCAAGTTTGGCCCTCCAGCAGTCTTGTAGACTTCGCTTGTCTTCCTTGCGTAAAAGCGCACTAGTGAAGTTGTTGATCACCCCGCAGAATAACTGTGGACCTATGAAGGGGGCATCCGCGCCCTTTTTAGCCACATAGTCCGCCATTTCATTGCCCACATGCCCTTCATGATCCGGCACCCATAATAAGGTAACCGTGTTTCTCTCTGCAAAGGCATCGAGAGGAATAGCCCGCTGCTCGACTGTCTGAGAGAATATATATTTTGGTACCACATGTGCCCCTTGTAAATATTCCCTACCACATAGCTCTAAGGCGTGGACTTCCGCCTAAAAAATGGAAGCTGTTTTCCCATAGCAACTACCCTACGAAAACGTGGTTCCCGCACCAGCACCGCCATCTTCCATTTTGGACCCATCAGTATACCACAATTGTCGATTTCGGTCCAGTATTATTTCACCGTTTCTCCAAACAGAGCATTCACTAATGACCACTTCAAAACGCCTAGAAAATGTGAGTATCCTCTCCATCGTATCAGAGACTGCAAGGCATGGAGAATTCCAGACAGATTCTAGAATTTTCAAATGCCCACTAAAATAGTATAGACTAGGTATCATCAAGGCGGAACTAACTGCTCCCCTACTCACAATATACAGAGGAGTGAGCCCACTGATCATACCCAAGGCTAGTGTAGCTCACGTCTTTATAGCCCCCGTTACACTAAAAACAGGCTATTCGAAGCACCTTGTTGAGTATTGTCTGAGCTTGTTTTTGTTCTACATTTGGACACCATACCAAGGAGGCTTAAGTGACCATTGGTACTATGACGGTTTTGTAAGACCATACCATCATTTTTGGTCGTAGGCTCCATATTCTTTAGGATGCAAATATTGCCCTTAAAGCTTTGCCAGTTATGTATAGTAAATGTTTGTTTCAAGTAAGAGTCTAATCTAAAACTACTCTCAGATATTTCATTTCCTCGGATATCACCAAGTCACTGTTCCCCAATTTTACGGTCCCTATACTTAGCTTCCTCCTTTTAGTGAAGGAAACCACTTTGGTTTTATTCGGATTTACCGAAAGTCCCCTCTCCAGACACCATCTGTGAGTGGTGTCAAGAGCCTTTTGAATTCGATTGGCAATCACAGACATAGACTTACCCCTGACCATGATTACAAGATCGTCCGCAAAGCCCTGAATTTCGTATCCGAGACCGCCAAGAGCCTCCAGTAGCCCCTAGGCGATCAATAGCCATAAAAGTGGCGATAAATTGCAACCCTGGGGGCATCCTTTGGTTAACCTGACAAATAATCTCCTTGCCCCTGCATTGAAGATTATAGTCCTGTTATTCAACATATTAAGAACCCATGCCATGATCAGTCGGGCTATTTCCTTCTTGATTATCGCCTCATCAATAGATTCGAATGTAACGTTGTCAAAGGCCCCTGTAATGTCAACCGACGTACATAGGGCTATTTCTTTACCAACCAGAGCCTTTTCGATTTTACTTGTTAGGCTGTGCAGTGCAGTCTCAGTTGATCTGCCTGTATGTTGTCCAATATAAAGACGGTTGTCCTTAAGATGGACTTCCTATCTTAGGGTTTTCCTTCAAACAACCCTTTTATTTTTATTATTTACTTTCTGCTTTTACTCGGCTGGTGCGTGCACGATCTAAAATTATAGGGCGACCATTCTTGGAATATAGTACTTATGTAAAGGGTGATTTTTTATAGACGTATAGAACTTTAAGTTGGCATTACTGTTCAAGATGGCGACCGATTTAACAGCTGTCAAGTGATTTATTCCCAGTTTGGTTTGGCAACTCATCATGAATAGACTCACGCCTGAACAACTCTTGCAAATAGTGCAATTTTATTTCGAAAATAATGGTTCTGTGCGAAATACGTATCGCGCACTACGTCCATTTTATCGTCGACAAAATCATCCATCAGAGCAGTTAATTCGATTAACCATGGAACGTTTTCGCACCACGTTTACTCTTATTGATAACTCGCATCCCTAGAGACGCCGTACGGTGCGTACAGAAGAAGCTATTGCTGCTGTAGAGCGTAGCATTGAGGAGGACCCGAGTGAGTCTATCCGCCATCCAGCACAGGATTTGGATCTGTGTCCATCCACTTTATCTTGGTTTGCGTGTTTACAAAATCCAACTCGTGCAAGAATTGAAGCCAAACGATCTTCAAGTAAGGCGTAGATTCATCGAATGGGCCCAAAACGAGATTGCCGTTATTCACGATTTTCATAAGCGAATTTTGTTTAGCGATGAAGCGCATTTCTGGTTGAATGGCTACGTCAACAAATAAAACTGCCGCATTTGGAGTGACGCTAATCCTCAAGTGTATGTCGAAACACCGTTACATCCAGAAAAACTGACTGTTTGGTGCGCTTTATGGGCTGGGGGAATCATTGGTCCGTACTTCTTCAAAAACGATGATGGCCAGAACGTTACAGTCAATGGTGATCGGTATAGAGCCATGATTACTAACTTTTTCATTCCTGAATTGAACAACCATGATGTCCAGGAGCTGTGGTTCCAACAAGACGGCGCAACATGTCACACAGCTCGTGCCACAATCGGTTTATTGAAAGACACGTTTGGTAACCGCCTAATTTTACGTTTTGGACCTGTGAATTTGCCTCCAAGATCTTGTGATTTAACACCGCTAGACTACTTTCTGTGGGGCTATGTATAGTCATTGGTCTATGCGGATAAGCCACAAACGCTTGACCATTTGGAAGACAACATTCGCCGTGTTATTGCCGATATACGGCCACAAATGTTGGAAAAAGTCATCGAAAATTGGACGTCCAGATTGGACTACATCCGAGCCAATCATACTTAAAATGTAATGCCACAAGATTATCTTTCGGATAAATAAAATTCATGTCGTCTATAAAAAACACCCTTTAGATATGGTATTCCTTTCGGTACTTATTGCACTGAATAAATAACTCATGAGAATATCATGAGGAAAACAATAAATTTCAAATAACCCAACACAATTCTGGAATTAGGCCCAAATAAAGATTAATACTTTAAATAATTTGGAGCGAAATATCGATATAAAAATAAATTTTTGAAAAATAAGACCTCAAGCTTAACAAAATAGGCATATTATTTAAAAGAAAAAGGTCAAATAAAACTAACTAATGATTAATATTTTATTTATTTGAATATTTTAAACGAAATAACAGTACTAATCCGGTTTAACGAACATCGCATTTATCGAAAAGGCCAATTCTTTCTATTATTGAGTACCTTATATAGCGAACAAAATATATATTTTGTACTCAAAATATAACAAAATGTAGATTACTTATTTAAAAGAAAATGATAATGTACACGTTCATATGATACAAAAATAACTACTATTTTGGTTTTTTATTTTTTTGTTTTGAGCTTTGATAGCTAGTTTAAATCATTGTTCAGTAGTGTAATCATAAAAAATGGATGAAAGAGATTGTTTTTAAAAGATAAAATAAAAAAAAATTGAAAGGGTTTGAGTGTATCATAGCTGTGCAAAAAATATGGCTTACATACATCTACAGTGTGTATGATTTTAAAATCGAAAGAATATCTTTTAAACAATGCGGAGGAGGCACATATGAGATCCCGAAAAAGAAAAGCGCGAAGCAAGGGGAATTTCCTAAAAAGGAGAACAGAGTTTTTTATTGATTCCGGATGCAATGTAGTTAATACATGCCTGTCTCTGGTGAAATTATAAAATTTAAAGTAAAAGAGAGTATAGAAAAATGTACCGAGGAGAGTTTCCTGCAAGCTATGGATGGTTAGTCAGATTCAAAAAGAGATTTGGCATACGGTTTTTTCAACAGAGTCAAAAAAATTTTTACTTGAAGATGCTGTTAACAGCTATGAAATTTGTATTAATAGGCTAAATCCATGATTCGAGATCCTCAGGAAGATGCTATTAAAAAAACTTTTTGTACCAACAGTTTTCAATATTTTTTTAAGTACAATTTTTGGAATTTGTATTTTGAATTGTTTTTGTTAAATTTTTTTTTTATTTTTATAAAAATTAGTTTCAGTGGAATATGTTAAAAATAAAATAATAATTCTTGTTTTAAATTAATTGTATGCAACATGGGTTTTTTAAGTAAGTACTGCATATAATGAACTTTGAATACAACGATTAGAGGTTCGGTAAACCGGGTTACTACTGTATATTAAATTTATTTTACATTCTTATTTTATTTTGGATTTTTTTAATGGAACATTTACCTACAAACATTTAATTCCTTTTAAAAATAATGGTCCCAGAACGGATTAATTATTTATTTAAGAATTAACAAAATTTAATTAAAATTTTTTTTTATTATTATTATTATTATTGAATCTTTCTATAAGAAAATTACAATAAGTATCCAAATCTTAACTGTAAAAAAAATATAAAAAACTTAAATAATTATTACTAATGTAATAACTAGTTACTTGTACGTATAGATAAAAAAGTTATATGTTCCTTCTCGCTAGGCGCAAGGTATCACTTCTCTTAAGCCTCCTGTGTCCCTCGAACTGTAACGGCCTCCTGGCGAGGGCGTTTGGATGGGTCGTCAGCTTGTGAACGTATTTAGTACAATATTTTTCAATTTCCTCCCGAACCGTTGGAATTTCTAAATCTCCGTGGATGTTCTCATTTCTTATATACCAGGGGGCGCAGACTATTGTTCGTAAAATATTCGACTGTCTTCTTTGTAACTTTTGGATGTTAGATGCACACGCAGTTCCCCATAGCTGAATGCCATATGTCCAGATTGGTTTAATAAGGGCTTTATATAATAGAACTTTATATTCCAAAGAAAAAGATGAATATGGACCTATGAGCCACATTAGTCGAGCTGTTTCTAGTTTTATGGCTGAGATTTTGGCCTCAATGTGGCGTGACCATGTTAGGCGTCTGCTAGATGGATTCCTAGATATTTAGTTTGGGTTTCTACCGGAACAATTACGTTATTTATTTTTATTGGCGGACACTTTGCCTTTCTTAATGTGAAAGTTACATGGGCACATTTTGATGGATTTACTTTGATTTTCCATTTATTTAGCCAACCTTCCAGCTCGTTTATATGAGCTTGTAAGTGCTCAGATGCAGTTCCTGGATCTTTGTTCACACTTAAAAATGCCGTGTCATCTGCGAACGTTGACGTGATAGTATATCGATTTGTAGGCATATCGGATGTATAGACGATGTATAATAGCGGGCCAAGTATACTTCTTTGGGGGACGCCTGCAGAAATCTTCTTAACTGGTTAAAATACATTTTTTGACCGTACCTTAAATGTTCTATCAGTCAAGTAACTTTTAATCAGCTTGTGGGTTTTAGCAGGAAAAAGTCGTGTTAATTTTGTGAGGAGACCATCACGCCAAACTTTGTCAAATGCTTGGGAAACATCAATGAACAATGCTGAACAAAACAGCTTTTTCTCGAAGGACGACCTGATAGCAGTAACAATTCTGTGAACCTGCTGCGTAGTTCCATGGCCAGCCCGGAAGCCAAACTGATGTTCTGGAATAATATTTCGCTCTGGGGCGTTATTTTCTGGAGGAAGACCTTTTCGAACAGCTTTGATAGTATACTCGTAGATATGAGGTAATTTGAGTAGCGTCTTTACCCGGTTTTTGGATCATGACAATTTATGAAATCTTCCAAGAGGACGGAAAGCCCCCATTAAAAATGAATAATATAATTCTCATAGCGCAATCTGGCAAGTTCATCAGCATTGAACTAGTAATACGATCAGCACCGGGCGATTTTTTTGCATCAAGGTTTTTGATTGCCATTTTAATTGAGGGCAACGGCATCCTTGTATGATTTTCAATGGAATCGCCGATGTATTGAGTATTAACATCACTATTTATGTCATGTGGAGTGAAAACGTTTTCCAGATGGCTAGCAAAAGCATTTGCTCGTTCACTTGGATTTTTAGCCCTAAGGTCTTCAAGTCTTAGTGGTGGTTCGGAGGAAGTAGGGCAATTCATATGCTTCACAGCATTCCATAGGCTGTGCTCGGTTTTTGTTGTTGGATCCAAGTTACTTAAATAATTTGCAAGCGCTGACTCATGCTGTAGGCGCAGCTTTTCCCTAACAATTTAATAAATTTTTGTCATTTCTTTAAAAATATTTTCTTCAATTCCGACAAACAAGAATCACAAATAATAACCAGCATTGTTCGGATAAAAAAATTGCAGAGAAGTAAAATAAATTGTGAAATCATATAATCATTGTTAACAGTTTTGGATACAATTTTAATGAAAGTTCAAATAAATAAGCAATCAACAAAGTTTGATTAAATGCAAATATTTTTATTCAATATTTTCTTACATACAAATTTTAAAATAAATAATTTACATACAAGGTATATATTCACTACTCGTTTATATCTCCCGGGTTTAGAATTTTATAGCAAGTGTTAAGAATCTGCATAGCCAATTCGCGACATTCTTCTGACGTTTCGCCACCAACCAATGGCGATTTTATGAGATCTTCAAGCCAATATCTTAATTCCAAAAGACGATCATTGAATTGTTCAATTAATACATACTCGGGAGTAGTAACTAATGTAATGCCCATAAGTTCCAGGCATGATAGACGCACACGTGAGTCATGATTAAAACGCACAAATGAACATAAATCAAAAATTTCTCTTGTCATTACAGGAAGAATGGTGCAGTTTTGAGACTCCATTACAATAACCGATAGGGTGTTTAAAAAGTTTATTAGCAGCATTGTATCAATATCATGGGCTATTCGGTCATACTTGACATAAAGCATTTGTTTGGTTCTTTCTCCTCTGACCAAGGAAAAGAAAAACGTTCCAGCCACAGGATGAAAGCGATTAGGTTTTGCAGTGGGCGATGGTTTTTTATTATTAAAATATCTTTTAGTTTTATAGCGCAATCTCAATCGAATAGATTGTTGGAACGAAGCTATACGTTTACGTTGTTCATTCTCGAATTGGAATTTTCGTAAACCTGTGGCACTACTAACCATTGCTGCAGGGTCACTAGGTTTCTCCATTTCTATACAAGTCGCTAGTTCCTTGACAGCACCAGCTAAAATTTGTAACATAAATATGCGTAAATTAGCGTTGTAATAAGAATTATCAGTATGAAATTGGCGGCATATATACTCAGCGCATTCTGCCGGATGAGTTGCACAAATTGCAACCGAACATTTATATTTTGTTTCTTCAAAATTTTCATAATAGAACTGCATATCCAAATTGAGAAATAATTGCATTAAATCGACGGCCAAACGTGAATCAGACTTGGGCAATTGCAAACGTATTAAATTTTCTGCGGCTGACATTGCAGCTTCAAAATATTCATAATTTTCACATTTTGTGGAGAGAGTTGCTAACAAATCTAAAAGAAATTTAGGGCTTTTCTCTAAAATTTGTATTGTATCATTTGACATATCGTACGGTTTTAAATCATCATCGTCATCTGAATCTATTTCCATTTTTGCAGACTTGGATGGAGGAGGATTGATATCATAATCATCCATATTATTATTTTCACTAATTTTTTCAATCCCTAGTATATTATTTGCACATGTAACTGTTGTTTTAGTTGTGTTTTTGGACATAAAATCTGCGAGTAATAGCTCTAAGTGTTTAGCATCTCTAGTTTTCACTTTAGAACGCTCTACCGATTTACTTGTATTTATTTTAGCTAAATTATCAATTTGCTCCAAGATGATACCCTGCGCTGTTCCTGATATACTGCTATAGCTAAATTTCAATTGGTTATCATCTTCAGCATTAGCTCCTTCTATGAAACTAAATATTAGTTCTACCGTTTTCATGCCAATATGACGTTGCAAGGGATCAGAGCATTCCAAATGATGACGCAAACCGTCGTAAAGTAAACGTTTCAAATTTTGATCATCTACCGTTTCAATTTTGACATCTGAATAATACAGTTTTGCAGTTACAATAACAAGTTTTGATAGATTTAAATGTTCATTTTGTGATAATTTTTGCAGGCTAATACGTTTAGACCACAAATTCAAAAGATTTTCAAACATTTGTCTCAACATTACGTTATCTACTAAAGAAATATAATTTGCTAAGGCAATTAATGTTGAGTCCTCTGAGGGAATTCTCTGCACAGCTATTTTATGTAGGAAACAAAACTGCCAAACTTCACTGTTTTTAGCACAATTTCCCAAAAGTTGATATACGTCTAAAGGTTCCTTAAGCATACACATGGCTAAGCGATAAGTAGATGTGTTATTATCATCAATGAAATGAAATATTTGTCTGATTTGTTTTTGAGCTGGGGTTAATAAACAAAACTCCTGTAGAATTTCTAAAAATTTGAAGAGGTTCGAATCTTTTTCGAAATTGCTGCAAAAGTCAACAACAAAACGACTCAGGACATCCGCCAGAAATTTTAAATCAAAATATTTGTTTTCTTTGTCATCGCAGTGAATCAAAAACCAAATAGTTTTAAGCAAATGTTGCATTATTTTCTTTGCATAATTATTAGGCTGAAATACCTCTTTAACGTTACCCCTTAAAGCATTTGCTAATCGATTTGGTAAAGACACCAAAAACTTTGTAAACTCTTTGACATTTATATTAAATTGCTCCAATTTGGCTTCAGGTAAAGTGTTAATAGTGGCTTGAAATCGATGCAATAGATTCGCCTTTTCCTTGCATATTTGCAAAAACGTAATCGATAGCAAACTATCATCGTCTAATAGGTATTCGAAAACTGTCATTACACTTTCCGGAAATAAAGGTAATTTTTCCATTAGGCACAACCAAGACTCCAATTGAAAATCAAAATTGTAATCGATTTTAAAGATGTTGAAAATTATCTTTTCGTCCATATCCAACGATTTTCCTGGCCACTGAGAGCTCAATAACTGAACAACAGCTTGCAACAGATCAGCATACTCTTTAGTAGCTATTAAATGCCATGGCATTTTATCATTATCCAAATTGCATATTTTTTCGGCTGTAGCAAAGCCTGGTAGATAATTTTTAATCCAAAGTTGTTGCAAAATTTCTCTAACATTCATCACATCTTGTGCAGACTGAACAGTTTTATATGATCTTAACTGTTGAATAATGTTTTCAATATCATGACATACATTTTTGGGGAATTTGTCATCACAGTTGCCATCATCATCGGCTGAAAGTGAAAAATTTAAGGAATCCAATTGGCATTTGTTTCCACTAAATAAATATATATATATTTTAATAATTATGAAAATATATATTTTGTAACAAAATCTACGAAAATCGCTGCTAACATAAAGCTGGTATATTCGTTGAATTACAAATTTTACTAGCGCACTATGGGAAACTTTATAATTATGTAACTTAAGTTTAATTTACATGCACATATTTATATATTTTTTAAGTTTTAACAACCAAATATTATTTAGTTTTTGGTTGCATTTTGAATAGACTTAATAAAATACATCTGACTTTCCATAATTCTTTTTATTCATATACAAATATGTTTTCTTAAACGATATGTACTTGTATAAGCATAACATTTTTTTAAATTCTTCAATAACAAAAGAAACAAAGGCATTGCATTCTTTTTGTCTTTTTTTATTTCAAACAGAAATAAGAAATAATAAAGAAATAATTTATGAGAAAATTATACAAAATCAATTTTAAAACTTACCCATGGGCATACTTTGATGTATCGATAAGTCTCCCAGACCAGCTAGGAGATCAGTAGCTGTGGTAGCACCCAAAAATATTGACGAATTAGTAGGATTGTTAGCTGCAGGTAATGAACTAAATAAGTCAAATGCGTCATTAGCTGGAGTAGCAGATGCAATTAAATTGCCATCCAAACCACCCAAACTAGATGTTAAGGGTGTATTATTGCTAGAGCTAGAACTACCTTGGAATGCAGAAAAATCAGCAAAGTCATCATTCGTAGAGGTTGAAATGCCTGTTAAACTAGCTGATGGAAGCAATGCTGATGCACCACCAAATGCTGAAGCAAAATCCCCGAATTCATTTTGTTGTTGTTCAGCTGCTCTGGGATTGAAATCATCCATATCGTCATTAATAACTGCTGCAACACTATTAAGAGTCTTTTCACTTTTAGGCGAGCAGGTTTTAAACAGACTGTTAAGTGCATTATTGTTGTTTGCATTTGCAATTGTAGTTGTGTTTGTAAAGTTTGTGTTATTGCTTTCGTGTGTAGATGATATGCTCATGGTATTATTATTAATTGGTGTATGGCCGATTAAATCATTATTGCCTTCACCGTGCGTATCGCGATGGGTGGGTGAATGTATGCCAGCCGCACTCGGTAATACATCTGTTGACTGTTTGCCAAAATTAGCTGCAGCACCCATATCAATTTTTTTACTGCCGGCAGAGGCTTTGTGTTGTGTTGGTTGTTTTGTACCTGGAACAGCTAAAACGGTGGCTGATGTTGTAGACGACGTAGATTTTGGACGTATATTCATATTTAAGTTGCCAGCTGGCTTGATTTCAGCGGCAATATCAGCAGGGCTGGCTCGATCATTGTAACGATAGTTTCGTCTAATATATACATACACAGATTGTTTTAAAACTTTTCTCTTTTAAGATAAAAATTTTTATATGAATATACCTGGGACTGGGTGAGTCACTGTCCGAAAATTCTTTTTCACCTTCATAGTGGGCATCGTCATCCTCATAACGATCTGCGGAGCGTGAATCGGAATCTGTAAAAAAAACTTGCGTATTTAGACTTTCACAAGATTTTAAATTAAATTAAAAAATTTTAAGTGTTGGCACAGCACACATTTTTAAAATGTCTTTAAATGTTTTCAAACGAATACATTACGTATGGTAATTTATAAAGTTATAACTACAGAATGTGTACTCGTATATACACTATCTCTTTTTTAACTCGGTGGTCTCCTCAGCATATACAAAAATTCACAACAATCTGTTAAAAATTTCGCTTTTGATTAGTAAAAAAAAAAAAACATAAACTGCTTTTTGGAAAAATCATGCCGACCGACATAAAAATATAATACATGGCCGTTATTTATTTTAATTTCTATTAACGATTTTCATTTTTTACATATTATAATAATACATGTCTATGAGATTTTACTAAATATTACTACAGCATTAGAGTCTAAAAATTTAATATAACAAACTAATAATATCACAGATTTAAAGAAAAGTTGGTTTTCTTAAAAACCTTATAAGAAAGAGAAGTTTTTATCAAAAGAAACACTAATTAGAACAAAAGAACCTCAGTGGTTGGTAACCAAACCTCTTCTTGTTCCAAATTCAGACAACCTGCATTTTTCATTAAATGACAGTCAGTTTCCTTTTAAATATAAGTAACATTAAATAGTCGTTATTCCTGTGCAATAGACTAGTGGGGTATTTAAGTGGAAGCTATGTATTATTTTCAAATTTTTATTTTGAACTATTTGCAGTTTTTTTGTATTAGTAGTGGTTTTATGAAATCAAACCTGGCTCATCATCGGACGAATACACATATTGAAAATTATATTGTTTTCAGACTGAGTGAATTTAACATAAATACGGTTTTGACGTTAAATCCAACTTATAAATTCTGTATTTATAATACAAAATAAGGTTGATAAATCCACATTAAATGTTATTTTGGTATTGAATTTAAGTAGGATTTAAGAAATACAACACTGAAAATATGCTTTTAATGCTAACAAAAATATAATCCTGTTGGAACATGAAAATCTGGCATCTTCTTAGTACTCTTATGTAAAACTTTGTTTTTTATCATTATTCTTAGCTCACAGTACAGCACATTAACACGGTAATGACAAATCTACAACAAACATTAAAATGCAAAAACAACAGGTGTCTCTTCTCTCCTATGTGTCAAACACATATATTACTAAAAGAGAAAATATCAATGTAATCCACTCATACACTTACACTTTCTATGTATGTATGGATACAGAACATCGGGTCGCAAACAAATTTTGACGTTTACTAAAGATAGCAGAAGATGTATGTGGTTCTACGGTCATTACCGTGTTAATTCTGCCATGGTACAGCATATTTCTATATTGTGCAGAACCAATCTAAAGAGTGATTTTTTTGCTATTATCTTTTTGGCAACACTAGTTTTGACAGCTCACGCACGTTTTGTATCTTGTGTCACTGTCAAACATCTTCAGTTTGGTCTATAATTTAATCATGAATCGTCTTACAAACGAACAACGCTTGCAAATTATTGAATTTTATTACCAAAATGCGTGCTCTGTTAAGAAAGTTCATCGCGCGCTTCTTCCATTTTATGGTCAGTTTAATCGACCTACTGAGGCTTCTATTCGGGCTATTGTAACAAAATTTCGCACCAAATTTACATTGTTGGACATTAAACCACCAACACGCTTACGTAGAGTGCGAACTGAAGAAAATATCGCAGCCGTATCGGCCAGTGTTGGTGATGACCGTGAATTATCGATTCGGCGCCGTTCGCAGCAATTGGGCCTCTGTTACTCCACTACGTGGAAAATTTTTTGGAAGGATTTGGGTGTGAAGCCTTATAAGATACAACTGGCGCAAGAATTGAAGCCAAACGACCTACCACAACGCCAAATTTTTGGTGAATGGGCTCTTGAAAAGTTAGATGAAGATCCACTTTTTTATCGAAGAATTGTGTTCAGCGACGAGGCTCATTTCTGGTTGAATGGATACGTGAACAAGCAAAACTGCCGTATTTGGAGTGAAGAGCAGCCAGAAGCATTGCAAGAGCTACCAATGCATCCACAAAAAACAACCGTTTGGTGCGGATTATGGGCTGGCGGCATCATTGGACCGTATTTCTTCAAAGATGATGCGAATCACAACGTTACTGTGAATGGTGAGCGCTACCGTGCGATGATAACAAACTTTTTTTTGCCCAAAATGGAAGAGCTTGACTTGCATGACATGTGGTTTCAACAAGACGGTGCCACATGCCACACAGCACGCGAAACAATGGACCAATTGAGAGGCGAGTTCGGTGAACAGTTTATTTCACGCTTGGGACCAGTCAATTGGCCGCCCAGATCGTGCGATTTAACGCCTCTAGACTATTTTTTGTGGGGCTATGTTAAGGCTAATGTCTATAGGGACAAGCCCGCTTCGATTGACGCACTGGAAGCCAACATTGCCAACATTATTCGTGAGATACCGGCCGAAATGTTGGAAAGAGTATGCCAAAATTGGACTAAGCGGATGGACCATTTGAGGCGCAGCCGCGGCCAACATTTGCATGAAATAATCTTCAAACATTAAATTATATCGACCCAACTATCGATCCAAATAAATATTTCATGCATTTTTCTGAATTTTATGTGTTTTTTTTTTTTAAATTTCCGATAGTTCTTATAAAATCACCTTTTACTTCTATTCAATAGCATCCCAAGAGGTTATGGACCCAGAGTTTAGTTAAACAATAGTTTAGAAGATAAAAGAAAGTTTTTGTATATATGGCGTCAATTTCAGCAAGCTTTAACATAGAGTAGCTGAAAGTCCCGGAAAATTATATATGAAGGTCTTTCGCAATTAGAACCTAAATACCTACAACGTGAGGCGTTATGGGAGACAGTGGAAGGTAAATATCCGGACAAAGGAATGGATGTTAAGTTTGATACCAGAGCAAAGTCAAAAATTATTTTACTAATTGACAAAGTCAATTACGTGCATGTTGAAGATGCAAAAGACCTTTAAAGAGGTTTGGGACAAACTGAAGGGAGATTTTCAAGACTCCGGACCGACACGTAGAGTGGAATTACTGCGGCAACTAATAAATAACAATCCGTTTTTCTAGTTATGACGACATAGAAACGTACTCGTATGTTAGTCAGATTGTGTCTGCCGCACATAAACTTAAGGAGGTTGATATGCTTGGAATTGATGAGTGGATTGGTCGTTGCTGTTAGCATGTTTGCCGGATGAATATTTTAATGGGCATAGAGAGTTCTGGGGTCAAAACTTCCTGTGATTCAATAAAAACCTAACTACTTCAGGTTATTAAGGAACCAGCTGAAACCTATGCACTATACTCTGCAATGCCGAAAAAGAAGGGTATTATAAAAAAAGTTATCGGTCATATAATTTCAACCATTACGGGCACAAGGCTGCTGATTGTAGAGTAAATAAAGTAAAAGGAAAGATGAGCCAAGAGCTTGGTTTTTGTGCTATTTTTGTGGTAAGAGAAATTAATGAAGAAAATTGGTTTATTGATTCCGGTGCTAGCATGCACATGTCAAATAAAAAAAACTGTATTATTGACAGGAAATAATCAAAACTAAAGGAAATTTTTGTTGCAAAACAAAGAAAAATTGAAAGTAGAAGATGGTGGTAAAGTTAAGACGTGTGTTAAAAATGGCAATAATTCATCCATAACATTACATAATGCGTTATATATTCTGGACTTAACAGTAAGTGAAATTTGAGGTCTAAATGCACAATTTCAACAAATGATAAAGTGATTGCTAGTACTCAACTTAAAATTCACATGCTTAAGCTAAATCGTGAAAATCACATGTCAACTCAAGTTGATATTACGCAATCGAGCCCTTAGAATAAAAATGTTCCATGTAACTTTATATAAGTATAGAGAAAAACGTGATCAAAGCTTTATATCGCAATAATATTCTTATATGTGCACTTTGAATATTTTTTTCATGTAAAATTAAAACGCAAATTCACCAAATTAAAAATTTAGAAATGCGAGTTAGAACCTTTTTAATCAAGTTTAAAGACAAATTGTAATTTAACCCTTCGTCAGGCACATATTTTGAGCCCTTAGTTCTGGCACATGGTGTCTGGCCAGACCCCTATACATTTACATGCATTTGTATGGAAATAAGGGCTGTTTGCCGTTAAAGTTTTTACTAAGATAGGAAAATATTTGTTATATTTTGTGTTTCTATTTCTTTTTACTATGTTATTAGCTACCTGAGGAAGAAAAAATAGACCTGAAAAAATCTTTGGAATGAAAAGGGCAACAATTTTTTTGTTCTATAAATATTTCTTTTTATTATGGGTAAAGTAATAAATGTTTATGACAAAATAGAAAATACATTGATTTTTTATTCAGAATTTTGCGGAAGGCAACAAAAACATAAATAATCTACTTTTGAATGTTGCTGACAAACAAGATTGTTGCATTTGCAGCAAAAAAAGCGTGTCTTACGGCTTATTTTGTCACCTTGCTGCAGGCAAATTCTGCAAACTTTTTTGGCAGCTAATGTGTCTGGACCACTGCGTGAAGCCACATTAAGGTTTGCTATATTGAGAGGTCTCCAAAAGAACGCTTCAAATGCTATACGAGTTGTTGGTTGAGCCACAATGTCCGGATTATTGATGCGATTTTCAACGTTGGCCAGTAAGAATTGCTTTGCAAGTTTATATAAAAATATGCGTCTTCTTTCTTTTCTTGTATTTTCATCATTTAGCTTACATATAATGTAACTTGCCAATGCCATCACATCAATCATGCAGAAAAACGCGTATGTTCAGCGTCTGGTTGGCCGTGTTGTTGTGTAATGAGTTAGCATTTGATCCATCGTATCGACTCCGGCTTTAGTTGAATTATAAAATAAAATTGCCTCCGGTTTCATGGCTACGCCTTCAACATGTTTCGTGTAATGCATGGTTGAAATTAAATTGACTGCCTTATTTTTTTTGGGCACGTAGCTGCAAAGTGCAACAAGATTTTCATGAAAACCAAACACACTTGAAAGAATTGGTCGTCTGGTGCTCTTCATAACTTCCTTAGGAAGACATCTTTTGTTTGCTCGAATGGTGCCAACAAATGCCAGTCCCATATCAGCAAGTCGTTTAGCGCCGTTCAATGAGGTGAAAAAATTATCAGAAATAATTGTTCTGCCGCTGTTTGCGTAACAATTTGCGAAATACATTAGAATGTTTTCACCTTGATTTATCTCCCAATTGTCTCCTTCCTTTCCAGTGTATAGTTTTCCTTTCAATGGAAATTTAGTCTTAGCATCGCATGCCCACCAAACTTTGATCCCATACCTTGCAGGTTTTGATGGGATATATTGGGTGAACTTTGTGCGCCCACGATACGGAAACAACTGCTCATCGATGGTGATATTTTCATAAGGTTCATAATAATTTTGCAGATTTTCATTGAGAAAATTCCAAAGGTCCCGGATAGGAGCTGCTTCATCTGTTTGCTGTCGGAATGCCCACGTACGACTATTATCGAAACGAATATATCTGGACAGAGTAATGAATCGTTTGTGCGACATAGCCGCACGGAATATGGGCAGCGAATCAGAACGCCACAATATACTGGAGTCTTGCATATTATTATGGCTGAGACCAGAAGCCAACAAAATCCCAATGAATGCATCTAGCTCAAAGCTTGTCAAATCAATCCATTTTCTTTGGGTAGACTCTGGATGTTCTTCATTCCATTTTCTAATTGATTCTCGCCCATGCCGATTTGTTTCACTAATGATGACGAACGTAATATTGATTGAGAAAAATAGCTTGAATACCTCAACTGGATTGGTGAGCCTTGTTTTTGTTCCAGATTGAAAATGCATGTTATTATGCTGGCGCAAGCGAGATGCAAGGGGTTCAGTTTCGTTCCATTTAGTACCGTCTTTACCATAAAAACAGCCTGAGTCGACTTCATTTGCTGCTTCAGCAACATTTCCACTTTCTTCTTCTTCATCTACGTCTTCATCACTATCATAAAGTTCGTTAGGTTCAATTTCCAAATCATTTTCTATGTCTGATGCATCATCTTCTGGCACATAATCAGCAGTGTCGTCACCATCGTTTTCAAAAACATCATCATTTTCATCAGCTTCTACCTGACTTTGAAAATCACGCACTAATGCCTCTGACAATTGGGGTTGCAAATTCGCGCTACGCAAGCGTGTATTATAAATAAATTCCAGTTCATCAGCCATAATATACTAACAACGCAACAAATCTACCTGCTTAAAATTATTCACAAGTTCAAAATTACCGCACAAAAACTAGATTACTTCTTCACTGTTCAACGTTCAATGAATAACTAACTCACATACAAAATCAGAAGAAAGAAAGAAGCATAAAAGAATAAAGTAAATACAAATTCCCAACTCGTGCCATGTGCTTTGCCTATGCGTTCATACAAAATGCATAGGGGTCTGGCCAGACACCATGTACCAAAAGTAAGGTGAAGATTTTTTATTTGGCTTTTTTGTCCTGTTCCAAGGACTTTTTTTCAATTATTAATTTATACATCGAAAGCCAACAATATTTTGGGAGATTACCTGAAATTACAGCCTAAAATAGAAGTATGCTAAATTGAAGCATGAAAATGAAATATGTCTGGCCAGAACCATGTGCCACTTCGAGGGTTAAGAAGGTTCCAAACGCATATATTATACGATTAACAAAATAAAGTCGATTTTTAGAAGCTTATAATAAAATATTAAACTTGGTTTTATGCAGTTGCTGATCAAGAGAATGCATAAGCTTTAACATAGACTTTCTATTTTTTTCGATAATAAGTACACTGAAAACAGACATGGCACGAGTTTGCAAAACAATTCAGAACAGTTCCAATATTAGCAAACATTTTCTGGAATTAAATTTTTTAAAACCATCAATCCGGTTTTTTTTTTTTTTTGCTGATGGTGGTTGTAAGGAAGTAGATGCAATGATATGATGCAGTTTCTTAGCCAACTGTTTGTTGCATTTTAAATAAAATAATAAAAATCTTGAAAAAAAATCCACTGAAAATACATTTCTTACAATTTTACTTAAAAATTATTCTGCATTTTTATTTTTAAACTGACAAAAAAACTAATCGCAACAAGGAGACATCACCTAAAAACCAGTTGTCTATTTTTATATGATTTTACAACACATAAGACATGTTGTGAACGATAATCGCCGAAGAATAAGTGTTGTTATCTGCAATCGCAATTCACAATACACAACACCAAAATAGTTAAGTGTTAATGTATGCCACGATTATGATTCACAACACTAACTACTTAATGTTGTAAATTGCCTTACGGCTTACATCACTTATCTGTTGTGTTATACTTTTAGTTGTGAATTTAAATTTTTGGCGATTATAGTTTACAACATGTTGTCTTAGATGTTGTTAAAAGAAAATTAACAACTGGATATTAGCTGTTGTCTCATCTATCAGTTTTTTTGTCAGTAGTGTTGGGTAGTACACGAACGAACTACTCACATAGTACTATTCACTTATTTGAAATGAACGAACTAGTCCGTGTTTTGAATTCCTATAGTTCATTTCCTTGCTCTTTATTTTAAATGAACGACCTACAAATGAACGAACAAAGTAAACTTAAACGAAAACAATGACGAAGGAACGAAAGTTGCAAATTATTTTCTTTTACAAAAATGGTATTTAAAACAAATAAACTGAAGAAGAGAAAATGTATTATGCGTGCTAAAAAGCTTAATTTTAAGATTTTTTAAAATTAAAACTTAATTTTTTTAGCCGTAGTGACTAAAATACTTTGTGAAATACATTTTTAAAAAAGAAATCGAAAACTAAATTTAAAAATTTTTTCGAATTTTGTTTAGTTGTTTTGCTTTCTATTTTCGTAAAAAATTCCTTTCAACCACTATGCGATATCATTTTACATAATAAAGAACGTTCAATGACAATCAAAACTATAAGTGATGAAGATACAAAAGATCAAGTGAACTAATTAAATGAACTATTCCTTTTTAATTTTTGAACTAAGAAGAGCGCTCAATAACATGTACTACGGAGCACAAGTCTATTTGTCAGTTTAAAAATTAAGATGCAGAAAAATTTTTAAGTACGTTTATAAATATTTCCTACGGTTTTTTAAGATTTTTAGTAATTAAATTAAATTCAACAAAAAATTGACTGCATCTTTGTTATAACAATCAGCAAAATAAAAGCAAACACCGGGTTGAGGGTTTTAAAAAACTATCCTTGTTTATACGCAAGAATTTGAAAAAAAAGTGAGAAATATATTAAATTCCTTATTCCTTATATAATGTGCTTACATTATATTTATTTGGAAGTTTGGGACAATACTGGATTCTTTTGCGAGCTCGTGTAACGTGTTTTCTATGTACCTTCATTATCGAAAAATATATGAAAATTAATATCCATTATTCTCTTGGTTGATGTATCTTGATGTGGTTAGGTGGTTTAATTAGGGTCAATGAATCAAGGAGTTATGCCGGCCTAGGTTCAACCATGTCGGACAGGTTCTTGGAAGAGATTCCGAAAACTAAATCTTAGCCGATTCCCAAGCCAAGGTGTTCTCGGAATCGTGCCGAGGGCTGAAACATGTGCATCGCTAAAAGAGACATCCCCTGTAATACCGGGCGACCTTAAAGTGTAAATAGACTTATGTACATATGGGAGCTCTGCGTACATGGACCAATCCATTCCCACCTTTGGGGTTTATTTTTATGAGAAATATAGGACAAAACATAAAAATCAAACCAACGGAGTCAAATGAAGATATTCTACTTCGTTCGCCGGTCAGTGCCGGAGAAAATGAGACCATGGACATAACTGCCATCCGCTATGATTTCGGGCTAAATGCCGAAAATAGCACTCAGGGTCCACTGGAAACAAGAACTAATTCCCAGGACACAGCGACTCCAGAAAGCCCATCCTCGAGACGGACAGCCAGCCTTGCCAAGGCACTTTTGAAGGCCGCCGGGCAGCCCTCAGGTAACCGAACTCCTCACTCTGGGTACACCCAGCTTCACCCAAGCAAAGGACCTAAGTGGATGCGAGCGGGGCCTAAGAAGCGGCTTCCCAAAAGTTATTGGGCCTCAGGTGCATCCAGGCAAACCTACAACACTCCAAAGCTGGCTCGGCAGTTTTGGAACATTTGTTTAATCGGGGGCACCTGGATGCCGCTCTTATCCAAGAGCCTTACATAAAGGGTGTTTTTTATAGACGTATAGAACTTTAAGTTGGCATTACTGTTCAAGATGGCGACCGATTTAACACCTGTCAAGTGATTTATTCTCAGTTTGGTTTGGCAATTCATCATGAATAGACTCACGCTTGAACAACGCTTGCAAATAGTGCAATTTTATTTCGAACGAGATTGCCGTTGTTCCCGATTTTCATAAGCGAATTTTGTTTAGCGATGAAGCGCACTTCTGGTTGAATCGCTACGTCAATAAACAAAACTGCTGCATTTGGAGTGAAGCTAATCCTCAAGTGTATGTCGAAACACCGTTACATTTACTGACTGTTTGCTGCGCTTTATGGGCTGGTGGATTGCAATTTAAAGTTCTATACGTCTATAAAAAACACCCTTTATATAGGGATCAGGTCAAGGGCTTACCAGGTGAGTTATTTTATGATTCCTGCAGTACAGGAAAACCCCGATCATGTATACTGATTCTTATTTCAGAACACACAGACAAGGATCAAGTCAAAATGAAGATGGAGATGGCAAATGGGCCAGAGATAATATTATGCTCAGCCTACTTGCCTGGGGACTCAGAGGATCTTTCTTTCTCAACACTGCAGAGACTCATGGATCACAGTACAAGAGAGAATAAACACATTGTAATAGGCTGTGATGCAATTGCAGACTACACAACCTGGGGCAGCACGAGCATGCACCATCGAGGTGAGTGCTTATTCTAATTTATTAACAGTAACATGTTAGAAATTATGAATGTAGGAAATAAACTCACATTTAGGATTAGAGAAGAGGTCTTGGATATCACTTTATGCAATACATTCCTAAGAAATTTCATATATAAGTGGACAGTTTCGGAATAAACATCTATGTCTGATAATTCTCACATTAGTTTTGATATCAACTTTGATATCAAGCTAAATGCTACATACAGGGACTCTAGATCGAATTAGTGGGAAAATTTTAATAGCCTATTAGAAGAAGAGGTGAACAGATGTAGCAAGAGGGTTTCGGAATCCAGATGAGCTGGATCTCGCATGTGAGGTGATTAGTACAGCTATATTGAATTTGTATCACCAAGCTTGCCCAGAAAAGAAAAGATCAGGCAATAGAATTACTCCTTGGTGGAACGATTATTTAGCACGTCTTCGGTAAGAGATAAAAAGGATCAGTAACGTGTCTAAAGGAACGGATAAAGAGGCCCTTAAGAAGTTCAACATAGAGATTAGAAGAGCTAAGAAGGAATCCTGGAAGAAATTTTGTAGTGGATTTTCAGAGTTAAGCAGTTGCTCCAAAGTTTACAGGGTTCTATCGAAAATGCACACTAGCTCTATAGGGCTTCTTAAAAAGCCGGACGGATCATTTACGAACAATAGCTTTGAGACCGTAGAACTTCTGGCTAGAGTTCATTTTCCATGTTCCGTAATTATCTCAGAGGATCAATCCAATCTATCCACGGGACGGATACTAAGGTCTTAAGATTGGATAAGAGCCAGGGAGATATTTTGTGAGGAAAGGATAGCATGGGTCATAGCCTCATTTTATCCATACAAATCTCCTGGAGAAAATGGAAATTCCTCACATTATGCGACCTCTGATTAATATGTTCAGAGCGAGCTTTGCCTGGGGAGCAATTCCTAACAAATGAAGGGAAGTAATCGTTCGGTATATTCCGAATCGTTCGTATAGACCGATTAGTCTAACCTCCTTTCTATTGAAAACAATGGAAAAATTAGTTGATAGACATATCAGAGAGATAAATATACGTATCAAGAAGGGAAATCAACCACACATGCTCTGCTGAATCTCACGCAGAAGATTGAGTCCTCACTTGAGAACAAGGAGTATGCAGTTGGCTGTTTCCTAGATATTGAGGTAGCTATCGACAATACAGATTTCTCTCACATAACTAGAGCGATCCTCAGCAAAGGTGTCGATGGGACAATATGTAGATGGATCGAGAATATCCTAAAGGGAAGAATCATAAATTCTTCCTTGGGATCAGCGTACCTCAGAGTTAAGGCGGCAAAAGGTTGTCTTTAAGGTGGCATATTCTCGCCACTATTATGGTCCATTGCCGTGGACGAACTATTACACATATTGAGCGGTAATGGTTTTGAGGTTCAGGGATATGCTGATGACATAGTTGTGCTCATAAGGGGTAGGTTTGAAGATACTTCCGAGAGCATTGAGCTGTCTGACTGGTGCAGGGATGTGAGGTTGAACATCAACCCTAAAAAGACCTCTATAGTAGGTTAGGTTAGGTTAACAGGTCGCCCGAAGAAATAAAAACAAGATCTGGGCTCACTTGGGTCCTCTGACGTGGTCCCTTTGTGATACCTGTATAGAGGAAAATGAAGAAGAGGAGTTATAGTAATAGTAGAGTGAAGGGGAGGAAGAAAGATAGAGAAAAAGAAAGAAAGAAAGTGAAAGAAAGTGAGAGAAAGTGAGTGAGACCGTCACACAAACCAACCACTGCTTCTAATGAAGCCATATAGCATGTCGACACTTGTATTCGACAGCGCAGTGAGACCCTGCAGACGTCGCTCACCGAAGTGGATCACGCGCCGCTCTTCCAGGGCCGGACACTGGCAGAGAAGGTGTTCCACAGTTTCCTCCTCCTCCTCGTCTTGACAACTTCTACAGTAGTCATTATAACGCAATCTCATTCTCCTAGCAAGGTTGCCAAAATTGCAGTGTCCCGTTACTACAGCCACCACATTTCTCAAACGGGCTCTTTGGAGCCCCAATAAATCCCTACTGCGACTGCTATCCAGCCTAGGCCAGATCATCCTCGCCGTATTACACGTTCATTCGTCACTCCATCTGGACTGTGCCTTTCGCAAGAATATGCTTTCGATCTCTTTTTTGCAGACCGATAGAGGGATGCCACAGGGCGCGGTGGCGTCTTGCTCTGGTAGCCTCGACCCTTCCCTAGCCAGGCTATCCGCCCTGCAGTTCCCCATTGAAGTCCCATGTCCACGCACCCAAATGAGGGTGATCACCGAATGCTCTGCCATTCTATTTAAGGATGTGCGGCATTCTTGGACAAGTTGGGATGTCGAATAGACACCCGCTAAGGACCTGATTGCAGTCCGACTGTCGGTATAAATTTGAATATTCCTGCCAAATATTCCATGATACCACAGCCAGTCTGCTGCTTGCTTTATAGCCATCACTTCAGCTTGTAGAGTGCTGCATTGATTAGGGAGTTTGAAGGATATGGTAGTCCCCGACTCCTCAATATAGACTCCACCTCCAACTCCAGAATTATTCTTGGAGCCATCGGTAAAGACATCCAGATCTTCTCCTGTATAAGAAGATCCCATTGAGATTCCCGTTTCGTCCAAAATCGTGAATCCAAAGTTCCTCTGAAGGAATGGTCTTGGAGTGACATAGTCAATGAGGCTGGGAATATCCCCCCAAGTACCAATTATCCCCGAATGTCCCCATGATCTATGGTTCCACTCCCGCGCCGCATGCAATCGCACGGATGCAAATAGTGCCAATTTCTCAGCTTGTAGATCAACTGGCAGCCAATTTAGCATCGTAAAGAATGTCTTATTGGGCGTTGATCTCATGGCTCCTGTAATCAAGGTGGCCATGCATCTGAAAATCCTCTCAAATCGGGATCGGTTCGTAGTCGTGTTCAGTGCTTTCCACCACACCACGACTCCATAAAACAAGATAGGCTGAATCACCATCTTGAATAGCCAGTGAACGTTGCGAGGATTTAAGCCCCATTTCGTCCCTATGGCCCTCCTGCAGGCGTATATCGCCGCATTTGCCTTCGAGGCCCTTGCCTCTACATTCTCCTTCCATGAGAGTTTCCTATCCAGAATCACTCCCAGGTATTTTGCACTGGCAGAAAGGCTCAATTCCGAGCCGTTCAGCCTTGGCAATCTGAATGCAGGAACCTTGTATTTTCCCGTGAATAATACAAGTTCTGTCTTTGTCGGATTGACGTGTAGTCCCACTGACTTACTCCAGTTAGTGATGATTATAAGCGCCGTCTCCATTCTCAGGGATAATGTATCCAGACAGATTCCTGATATCGCCACCGCGACATCGTCTGCATATGCCACAGTTTTGAAACCCATGGAATCCATCCTCCTGAGGATTGCATTTATGGTTATGTTCCATAAAAGCGGTGATAGGACCCCTCCTTGAGGTGTGCCCCTTACAGCCGATCTGGTTATCCCAGCCGTACTCAGCGAAGATTCTATTCTCTATAGTAATATTCATCAGAAAAAGTCTCAGAGACAATTTTAGATGATCTAGCATTTTTGGGGAACGTATACCGTGTAGAGCTGTGGCTCTACACAGCGATTACTAGACCGCTGATAGCCTATGCGGCTCCGGTCTGGTTTAGAAAAGTTAGCAAGGTTTCAGCGCAGGCAAGGATTAATACAATTCGGAGACTAGCCTGCCCTTAAGGTCTTGCTAAACCTTCCTCCAATTAATTTATTCATCAAGAAAGAAGCGTTGCAGTTCAATGCAAAACTCATCTTGGGAGATGTGGAGGACTCTTCTCGCGCACTCAGCTCTTTCTAGAGAAATTGTTGAAATAGGTGTGAAATTTGTAACCCTAAGCGCTCACTGTCAGACCAAATACAACTTCACTGTTAACTTCAGGGTCACATTCAGAAATAGGGCTAATTGGGAATAGAACAGACCCAAATTCGGTGTCGGGTTACATGTATAGTACACAGATGGCTCAAAAACGGTTGAGGGTGTTGGAGCAGGGGTATTTGGTCTACACCACAGGAAAAGCTTATTTGGCAGTATGGGTCGAGAGAACTCAGTTTTTCAGGTCGAAATATATGAAATAGAGTTTTGCCTAAGAGAGGAACTACGAAGAGACGCATATAACAGTCACATCTATATTCACTCGGACAGTAGAGCGGCATTACTGGCACTCAGTGCCTTTGAGATAAGATCAAAACTGGTCTGGGATTGCCTAAAACTTCTAAAAAGACTAGCATCTAATAACAGGGTTCACTTGGTATGGATATGTAGGCAATGAGAAGTCAGACGAACTCGCAAGAAAAGGGGCGGCCCAGAACCATTCTGTGGCTAGTTTGGAGCTATATTAAGCTAATTTTTAAGGAGTGGCTGGAAACAGCAGGTATCAGCGAAGCGAAAACATTCATGCCATTCTGACTGGACAGTGCGGATTATGTAACAAAGATGAAGAGACAGCAGAACACATATTGTGTCACTGTAATGGTCTAATTTGGACCCGTTTTCGCTACTTAGGACAGCATTACCTACAACCGTCGGACATGGCGGACAAATCATTCAAAGAAGTTTTTGAATTCTTAATGAATACTAGACTCTGGGAGAATTTGTAACTTGATAGGTCTACTAACATTAATATGTAGTTGTGTGACGTTCACAACAACTAGATGTTGAGAATCATAATAATGTTCAATTAATGTTGTGTAGTAATTGACTCAACACAGCATTTCGGTGTCTAAGAATTTTATTATATCATTTAAATTCAACAAACAATTGGCTGAGAAGCAATTTAAATTCAGTCTAATCGGTTCATAATGGCGGAGCTATGAGATTTAAAGTGCAACTACTTAAATTTTTCTTACCATTTTTCTGAGTGCTTTTTTGCTTTGATATACAACCCGGACAAAAAAATGTATGCAATTTTATGAAAGGTGACAGTGATAATGTCTGTTCAACAAAAAAAAATAATAGCTCCGATCGCGTACTTTTTGGGTAAAGTTCGGGTTAATGAGAGTAAAGACAAATAACTTTCAATTAGAGACTAAAATGTTTAAAAGTACGGGAACAGCAAAAACCAAATTTTTTGCACAAAAAAAATTCAAAGTGTTTTGACATTTTAATACAAAACAGCATAAAAGGCGGCAGCAAAATTAAAATTTTTATTATTTAAAAATGTTAATTTTTAAACATTTCTTTTGGGTAAGTTTGGGCACTCACGGGCTCCCAAAGTAGAGTACGGGAACGCAGCTTATAACTGAGAAAAATCAAAAATACAACCGAAATTTTGTTGGGTATTTTGTCTAAAGTGGACAAAAAATATGATAAAATAGGTCCACAATTGGACGAGAAAAATCAAAAATACAACAGATATGTTAGATTTTCATTCTATGGAATATGCATATATGCATATGGATGAACAATTGCTTCTTCTGACATCGTTTTCTTCAAATTTATAAAAATTTCAATAGCTAATTGTTTTAACTTAAAACTAAATAAAACTTTTTAAGCATTTTGTTGACCGTGCTTGTTAAAAACGTAATTCGTTTTGGCAACGATAGCTAGTTTGCTATCGAATGATATTTACTAAGATTATACTCAATCGAAGACTAGCTATCAAATGCTATCATCTCAAATTACGTTACATTTTACTCGATGTCGAATTGAAGTTAAAAATTTTAATCAATTTTATTCCATGTCGAATGCGGTGATTAGACCCCAGGTTTTTTTCTTCATAGTTTTACATATATTGTATAGTTCTACTAACGACAATGCACGATAAGTAAATTTGGGATCAACAAATCTAATAAATAAAGAGTGTCAGAGTAAGAGTTAATTTTTTAATTTTAAAATAAAAACCCGTATTTTTTGGAAGAGTTGTGTTTTTTTCATTGACTTGTAAAGAAGACATGTTTGGTAGTATTGCGATGGTGCAATAATATTAATCAATAATATTTATATCTCATTATGGTTCACAACTCAACACAGTTGAGTTGTGATTGAAACAACTGCTATTAATGAGTTTTCATTTTTTATGTGTTTCTTAACTGCACGAACACAGAGTTGTAATCAGTAATAACACAAATATGTTGCCCTATCGAAATTGCAAGTAAAGTAAAGTTGAGTTGGAAAACATAATAGGGGCAACAAATTGTCCGGAAAACGAATTTTATCATATTTTTCTTCTTCTTCTTCTTCACAGTGATGCAAAAAAGAATGATGGGAAGTGATATTATTTTTCTGGTAGGTGGTGTCGAGTACAACAAGAATCTGTTTTTAGAATTTGTCAAACACCTTAAAAATTTTGAGTTACGGGTAAAAACCGGATTTTCGTACTTTCATGCATTTATAAACCAACCGATTTTAAGTTTCTCAGCGGATTTAGAAAGAAAACATTAACACTGTTTTAATAGTATATATACCACTTAAGAAAACTTAGGAAATCCCTACAAAACATTTTTTTTTAATTTTTTCGCTATTTTTCAACTTTGGGAGATGTTTTTACATAATATTTTATAAAGGAACCATAGAATTTTTGAATTTATTTTCAAAATATGAGTAAGACCCAACTTTTTTCTAAATCCGTTAAAAATGTAATGAGTTATTAAAATTTATTTTTCCAGAAATACAATTTTTGTCCATTTCACTCAAAAATGTTTGCTTGGAATGTCTGGGAAGAAGTCCAAATGCGAGTGCAGGAAATGAATTTTTAAGACCATATTGCAGCCCATTTCCTCATACTACTATATCACTTCGCAGCTATTTTTTTGTTGCACAGTACATAGTATTTATGTAAAATTGAAAGCACAGCTGCGGTAAAAAAATAACTTTATTGTTGATAAAACATTTTAATCTGGACAAAATTCTTTCGCAGGGCTTCTTAACTACAGCCCAAAGTTGTTCGTTTTTGGTTGGTTTTACTTCAGCTTAAAGATTTTCTCTTTGGTTAAGGTCTGGCATCTGTGCAGACTAGTCTAAGATTTAAATATCATTGGACAAAAAATGCCAACTCTAAACTGACGAGCCTTTTTGGTAGTATCCTTCGAGTCATTGACATGTTGGGTGATCCAAAGTGGAAGTAAATCTTCTTTTGAATAAGGCAGCATCACTTTTTCTAAAATTTCAACGTAGAGATTTGGTTTATTATTGACGTTATGTTATGAATTAGTACCACTCCACAATGGGAAAAACTGTCTATAATATTTTGCTTGAAGCTCTGTGGTTAATGTTTTTTTTGGATTGTATTATAATATAAAGAGAATCTTTGCTACCATAAAATTTTCCTCCATTTAGAAGTGGTCAGTTTACACTTTCATAACTAAATTTTGAACGTTTACAGATATGCTTTGCAGTCAAAAATGGAAACTTTATAAAAGTTTATTACAAACTTCTATTGCTTTACAAACGCTTATGAACTGTTTGCACAGATACTTTTATATGTAATTCTTTTTTTTTAGTTCTGTAGTCAATAAGCTTACCAATAAATGAGACATTGCTGCTCTTCTCAGAATTTCAACTTTTGTAGAGTACGTTATTATATTACGTATAATTTTATTTTAGAAATTTGATAATTGTCTCATTTCTGCATAACTTTTTCCTTCTAATCATTCATTGAATAATAATTCTTCGTTGCTCTATGTGTTCCACATTTTTTATAAATTTATAAAATTGTTTTATACACTTATTCTACAATACGTATCGCAATTAACTAAAAAATATGTGCTAAAAAGAGCGAGGCATCGTCCAGTGCTATTGTTTTTGTCCGACAGATTTTAGATGTCAGTACAGAATTTGTTTCAATTAGAGGAAACGTTAACTTTACGAAAATAAAATTAACTTCTTTAGAGAGGCTTCATATTACTTTATATCACAGTGGAATACAAAAAGATCAGAAATAGATAATAGCAATTTAGTAAAACAATAAATAAATATACTGGATCCCTATAAATTTCGAAGACGAATAACCGATGTCCGTCTGTCTGTGTGGTCGTTGAAATCAACTTTCTGAAGTCCCTAGGCAACGTACAGAAAAGTTTAGCATACCAATATCTCAGTAGTTGCTGTCTTCAGGTTGTTGAAATTCAGCAGGATCGGTCCACTTTTCACTATTTTTTTAGTGAAAGAAGAAAAAACGTGGTACATGGTTTTATCAGAAATCAAAACAATCGATCCTCAAATAGCCGAGAAAAATACAACAGAAATATTTTTACGTTATTTGTTTTGTACTCGTATTGCTGAATCTCTTATAATTATTAATATAGAAATTAATTGTATATTAATTTTATTGAATAAGAAAAATTTAAATTATTCCCAGACACTGGTTTGCTGGAGCGACGATTTCGGAAAAATCCCTTTTTCCCCATTGGCAGCATTTGGGATACTGTATGTTTGTTAATATCAATGAAAAATCTTAAAAAATCAAAAATACAAATTAATTTCTATATGAATAGAAATATTTTTTTTATTACTTTCTGTTTTGCTTTTTAATAGAAAGTTCTAATCTGTACATGTGTGTGCACACTTAAACGTGTATCTGCATGTGTGTTTTTTAACTGCTAGGCTCCCTATTTCGATGCGAAGCGAACGCGAAAGAAAACCAGTCACTCATTTTCGACTGAAAACGGGGCTCACTAACTTTTGACTTATCGTTGTTTACCGCAAACCTTCTCAATATACTATGTTGTCACAACAACAGTTTCATAAATTAATCGCCAGTTTAAAAAAAAAAACGCTCTAAACTAGAAATGTACTTTAAAAAACACTACATGATACACTACTTAAACTCTCAACGAAAGAGAGCAGAAAGAAAAATATAAAACACAGACACATACATTCACAAAAACAAATTGTAAACAAAAAAGCTTAAAAAATTTATTTTTTAATCAAAAAGAAAATTGCATGTTGATTGTTAAAAAATCAATATTAGAAGATAGAAAAAATAATTATATTTTCTAATTTTAGTAGTTTCTGCGCGTTTCGTGTTAATTTTATAAGAAAAAATAGCCAAGCGACAACAAGAAAACAAGTGGGGGATTTCGGCATTTGTATTCATAGAAAGAGAAAGAATATTTTTTAGTGAGCCGCAATTTCATATAGAAATGCTTACGTTATTGTTCGATTTTCTTTTCATAAGAATTTTCTTGTAAAAATGTTTTAGGGAGCCGCAAATCACTGTTTGTCGTCTGAAGTCGAAGCGAACGATAATTCTCTTCATAGGGAGCCTGGCCGTAAATGTCTTGTGTGTAATAGCATTACGAGCACATACATTTTTTGCACAAATATTATGACTGCTATTTCTGATGAAACCACGTATAACGTTTTTTGTTTGATATGTGTTCGAATTTAGCTTGATTTATTTCTCAATCCATTAAAATCGATACAGATCTCAATATCACACTATATATTGTATGTACATGTTGTACTGGCAACTAGATACGAGTATATCTCAGAAATGTCTATTTATGATTAAAAAAGTAAATAAATCATATTTAATTTTAAAAATCTTAAAAAATTATTTGTTTAAGGTAATCACTTTAACTTGTATTTAGTTAAAGTGTATGAAAGTTATTGTTCACAAGTTCAATTGAATACACGCACTACGAACTGTCTAATTTAGGTGTCACACTTATGGACTACAACTTTTTTACTTTCAGATTTATTAATGATGTAACATCACAAAGAAATGGAGAAGTCGTATACCATTGTTCCCTTGAAATTTTCATTCCCCGAAGGGAAAATTGCTATCGGGAATCTCACGTAAAATTTTGTTCACGCTATTAGTGCAGAGTAAATGTATAATAAAGAAGAATCTATTAAATTGTATAAGCTTTCAAGAGATGAACAAGCATTTACACGAATTCATAATGAAAAAGAATACGGGAAAATCATAACTACTATCGTGTATTATTAAAGTTACAATACTAAAGCTTTATAATATTAATTTCAGCAGATACATAGATGGCGCTATACCAAAGCTCTCCGCTATATTTCAAAGCATACCGCTATATTGACATACTTGATGAATTGTGCAATCAACATCGTTGATCAGCACAGTGTGTATTAATTTTTAATACACAATCACCCTTATCGCGAATCTCAAGGGAATAAATTCTAGGGAATAATTTGTTTATTCCCATGAACAATAATTTGGTATCGTTAATTGTTAAGGAATAAAATATATTTTCGAAACATGTGTGGCAATTCGAACATACTATTGTGAATTGATGTTGTTTAACTGTTTGTGTTTTATTTTTGTAATTTTCTTAATAAATTGTTATTATTCAATAAAATGCATAGTATTTCGCTCCGATTTTTGTTATTAGAAGAAGAGAAGAAATTATTGGAGAAAATAAAAAGACGGAATTTAATAGATACATCAAATCCATTGTGCTTACCAGGAACAATGTAAGTGAAAAAATGAAGAATTGTTAACATTATGTACATATATGTACATATAACTAAATTCTTTGCAGGTTCTAACAACATTTTCTAGCTAACAAAGCAGCTTTTAAATACCTTTTAGATATATTAAACCGGAACTGCCTACCAGAAAGTCGTCATGTTGTGTAGCTTACAACATGTCTACGGTTTTTATAGGATACAAAAAATTAAAAAAGAAATATTCTTTAGAAAGATACGAAATATTAAATCTAAAAACATATATCACAAAAAATTTTAATAAACAGGCACATAAAAGGCAACAAAAATTCTAATTCATAATTAATATACGTTTTTAAAACTAAAAAATCCATCATTGCTATTAGATTGCTTGATTTTCAGTTCCTCTAATTTTATTTGCCGTTGCAACAATTCTAAATTTTATTCCCAATCAAAATGTTTGTGAAAAATGTCACAATACTTTTGGGAAAAAACTCTCGGGAATAAAAATCGGCGATGCCATAATTTTTTCGAACATGCGAGTTTTTTCACTTACAAATAATTCACGATTGCAACTTTAGGGAAAAGCGAAATATTTCGAGGGAAAAAATATTCACGATAGGGGTGAATATTGATTAGTCAGTTGATTTAAATTTTTTAAATCCAAACATGAGTAATACTTGTGTGAGCCGTGTGCAACTTGTTAAGTATAATTCTAAGTATATATTAGTTGAACTGTAAATTTTGCGTTAATTACGTGTAAGTACTTTAGTTAACAAATGTAAAGCAGCCCCAGTTGATGACACAAATGCTGCCGATGAGGAAAAAGATTTTTTCCGAAAGCGTCGCTCCAGCAATCCAGTGTCTGGGAGTAATATTAATTTTTCTATATATTTCAAAAACATAAAAGCAAATATACATACTTGATAGACTTTCAATAAAAAGAATTGTTATGGGATTATTGAATATGTCGAAAATGAACTATAGCGCAAATAATAAATTACTAATTAACGTAAAATTTACAGTTCAACTAATATATTCTTAGAATTATATAAAAAATTTATGTAATTTTATAAGATTTTAAGAGCAAAAAATACATTTTTTTCTGGAGCAATTTATGAATGGTTCTTGTAGTAAAGGTGTCAAATGTTTTGTATAAACGATTTTAATAGAAAATAATTAAATTTTTATAGGTAGGCAACCACTTTTTAATTCTTTTGTTAAAAAATTGCTAAATTCTGCTTGTTAAATTAAATTTTAAGAAAAAAACAAACAAAAATACTTGTGTTCGCTAGCAAAAAGTAAGTGAACAGATTAAAGCAAAAAAGTGAACAAAACAAGGAAAAAATTGTTTACGATAAGAGGAATTTGCAGGGAATTCATTCATAATTGCTATCCCAGCGAAAGTGAACAAACTTCGAGGGAAATGATATTCATGATAAGAGTGATAGCTAATCCAACTGAATTTAAAAAGAAAAATTAATTTCAGCAGAGACAAAAATATTAATATATTGCGAAAGTCGATCAAATAAAACCAACGGCAAAAATAGTTATTATAAAGACAAATTACAATATAAAAGAGATATTTATTTAAATTTACTTACACCAATTATCACCATGGTCACTTCGAGAAGTTCTCCAGCCGCCATCATTGTATCCACTACCACTATAACCGCCGCTGCGCATACCCATGGCGTCACTACTCATGCCAATATATTTGTCTTTATTCTTTTTAGCCTTTTTACGTTCTTCGCGTAAACGATCGTCATCTTGTATGAAGTCTATAAGTTCTCTAACCTGAAATAAATTATTTTTTAACCATATAATATGTTCATAAACACTTACAACATTTTGTAAAAATTTGCCGTCTAATCACCGCATTCTATATCGAGTAAAATGGATGGAAATTTTTCATTTTAGTATGATAGCATTCGATAGCTAGTCTTCGATCGAGTATAATATTAATCATTCGTTGCCAAAACGAATTACGTTTTTAACAAGCACGGTCAACAAAATGTTTAAAAACGTTTTATTTAGTTTTAAGCTAAAACAATTAGCTAATGAAATTTTTATAAATTTTCATCTTTTGAATTTGAAGAAAAAGATGTCAGAAGCAATTGTTCATCGATATTATCAAAAATTCTTTTTGCACAATTGTTGCCTAAATGCATGCTACAGTTTTTTTATTTACTTGTATTTGACAAAAATTTGTGTATAAATCTATTACAAAATTACGATTCGATATATATCGTATACTCGATACGTATCGAAATATTACTCGATATCGAATGCGGTGATTAAGCCCCTGGTAATAAGCTTTATATTTATAACGTAATAAGCATATAAATAAAATACCTAACAAGCTATATATGATAGCATATTCTTAACATATTTTTCACCATATGCTAATTTCTACATAATTAATAAAGACATTTCTCTATTTGGCAGCTCCTGGAGAGTTCGTTAACAGTTCGCTAGTACGAGTTTAGAATGTGTACTGAATTTCTATGTGTAGTTCGTGCCAAATTTTAGTTATGAATATGGCAGTAAGTAAATCAAGTACGTACCTTATGCCTAACATTAATGCCTTGATCTTTGCCACCTTCATCTGTGAATGTGTAATTTTCAAGTGAACGTAAATCATATATATGTTCCCTTGATGATGTGACCACTCGTTCAGATCCGTTTCGTACTAAATAATTTAGCAACAATAAACTCTACAAAATAAATAATAAATTAATTTGTTAAAAAAAAATTAAAGTCAGTTGAATATTACCTTATACGTTCTACGCCAATTGGTTTTATTGTCGGTTAACATGCGTTTCCATAACATTGACATTACCTCAGGAAATGTTTCATATGAAAAAGTTGCATGCGCCAATTCTTGCATTAAAGGCCCCGTAGGACCCCAAGGATCATCATTGGTTGCTTCTCTTACTTTGCCCTCAATTTCAGTATAATTCATGACAACATTTGTACTGAAAAGAAAATTAATTATTATACACATGCGGCTATTAAAATAGGTACCGTGAAAAATTCTCTTTTTTTAATTTCACTTGAGCTTTGAGCCAATATTTTTTAAGAATTGCATTTCAGAGGAAGAGAGAATATTAGAGATTAGTGATGAATATCGGTAATTTTCAAAGACCTTACACTCTGCTATTTGTGATACGAACACGAAGACTTTCGTATTCGGCTATCAACAAGTTAGAGATTAGAAATGAATGTAGGTAATTTCCCCAAAAATAAACTTCGTACTATAGTTAAAGTAGCTAGCTCGTAACTATAATTCGTACAATGTGGGTTATTGTTCCTCCCGTTCGTTGTCAAACCTTGTCTATTTATCTAACTTCTCACATCTACTGTTTGAGAATTATAACACACTGATGTTGATGTTGATGTTATGCTGAGTACACACTTGGAAACGCGTTCCGTAAACATGACATGGTTCGTGTTCCTTTCAAGGTTTCCAAAATATTAAATTTTTTTTTATATTTTCTGGTTGCATTGATGTTGGTTCCATAGTCTGTATCGTTGTTTACTGTTTGTACTTGTTTAGTTCTTCGAAAACAAGCAAGCTGTAAACATGTAAAATTTTGTCGAACGCTGAAAAAATTAATTAAATACCAATTTTTTGACCATATTTTTTTTCTTTGTTCGTACTTCCTCTTCATATAACAATTCATCAAAAAAATAATTGCTGTTATTTCACTTAGCTCACCGCTTATTTTTTCAAATATGTTTCATCCATGATGTTCATGCTATAATACAAAATACAGAACTCCGTGTTCCGTAAACATGTTTACAAGTGTGTACTCAGCATTATGTACTGTAACACACTGGTGTGGTATCCACATGTGCGCTACTCAGGGTGCGTTATTCTATTAAGGTTTGTTAACTTCTTTGTAACGTTCACCCTACAAATTTTTTTAGTCAGTAAAATAGGAACCCTGGAAATTTTTCAATATTTTTTATAGCTGGCCATACATAGATGATTTGTGCGTGTGATTTTTGCTGTTTGTGAACATATCAGAATAAGTGTGAACATTTTCAATTACAATGGATTTGTTGGATATTAATGGGCTGGTATGCCAACAATTGATATTTTTTTCATTTTAGTTCATAACAAGTGGCCATATATAGAAGGCGTTATTGTAAACAGTTGAAGTTTGGCACAATTATGTATTATCAAATGTAAAACTTCAAAAATTTCCGATCAAAGATTCGTGTTCCTCCCATATATCTTAAAATTTTAAAATGCAATAAAAGTAAGAAACACAAAGTTCATACTTCATGAAGTTTTGTATAATCGTTGGATATGATATTCTTAACCGTTTGACCAAATTTGATCCAAATCAGATCAAGGACACACCAAGCTCAAAAATTTTCTTTTTCAAAAAATTAAAAAAAATTTTTTACGCCCACCTCACATATATCTTTTACGTTAAAATAGTATAAAAGCATTTTAAAATAGGCTGAAAAATAGTTTATATTTTATATATTTGATAACAAATACTTAAGAAAACTTTAAGTTACTTTTGTAAGGACATCTCGTCGGCGTTTTTGTAATTCTGATTTTTTCGATGTTAGTGGTTGTTATATTCTCAACAAATCCGTGCGAACATATCACATGTGTATGACTAGCTTAAACAGTCAGGTATAAATTGATATTTTAAGGTTTGTTATATAATTATAACATAATAAAAAGCTAAAATAATTATGAATATTAACGTTAGTGAATAAGTGGCATAAATTCACAATAAATGCAATCGGTTAATCATCAAATTTTATTATTAATAACCTGCAGTACCGAAACACAATAAAAAGTCGTAATTACGGTAAAAAAACAACCCAATTGCTGATGAATACGTTGCAAATCTGCAAAGTATGATGTCATTAAAGGCGATTGCAGCAGAAATAAGCAATTAAATTTTAATCCTCCATTTTTGAGAAAAAATTATTTAAATAAGACGAACCACGATGTCACCGCCACCATGATCAAATGGGTTTGCAGTGTAACATGGGTTGAATTGTGGACCTTATGGATCCTTTCCCATTTCGGCCGGCAACATTCCCAAACAAAATAGTTTTAATTTGATCGCTCTGAGCCACACCATATAGAGGAATTCACTCTTGTTGGCATATGTGCACTTAAAGCAAACTCTATTAAGCTCAGTTTTAGGAAGTGGCTAGAAAGAGAATCGCAACAATACTGGCTGGAAATAAACTGTATCAGGGTAGCGAAAACATTTATGCCATTCCGATGTCGGAAGAAAACTAATGAATTATTATACTTGGCCTAATCGGGTCAGGGAATTCGCATTGTCACGAAATTCATGAGTGGACATTGCAGAGTATTGAAACAGTTGGCAAATTTGAGGATCAGTCAAAATAACGTATGCAGCTTATGCAACGAAGATTAAGAAACAGCAAAGTACATAAATATTGTGTCACTGTAATGGTCTAATTTGGATGCTTTTTTGTACTTAGGGCATTATTACCTACAACCGTCGAACAAATCACCCAAGAAAGTCTTTGAATTTTTAATAAATACTAGACTCAGTGAGAATTTGTAACTTGAGAATAGTATCACAAAAGGTCTATTTTGGCCGCAGTGACCAGGTTCTAGGCTGAGCTGGAATGACCTTTACAGTTTGATTTTCTTAATTGATTAATTTAGAAGGTACTAGGCTGAGCTGAAACAACCGTCACAGTTTGATAGTGTTACTAGATAAATCTTGAAGGTTCTTGGCTGAACTCAAGTTGTGTATAAAGCTGGTATCATTGCCAGAGAGTCTAGTGAGTTCTAATTCAGACGTTAAACAGTAAACAATGTGTCATAAACAATAAAGTGTCGTTGTGACGTTTAAAATAAAGTGTTTCTACAATTACTGTTGAGAAAAGTGTACTACTTATGTTTTATTGTACACTTTACCGAGCCATAATAACCTAAACGTTTTTATGGTAGTGTAAAAACGTAACAATTGGTGTCATAAGTGGGATTTTAAAATAAGTTATAAGAAATTTTTTTTAATAAACTTGCAGTTTTTTAGCTGAAAAAAAGTTGAAATAAAGCGGAATTCCAGAAGCGACTATTGGAAGAATTCGAGCAACGTGGAATGGATATCAATACTCATGAATTCGAAGAAAAGGAAAAAACTGGAAATAAGTAGATCTCCACTCAATATTCTTTGTTATGATGGAGAAGCTACAGAAAATAAATGAAACAAGCAACGAGAAACTTCTAAAAAAATGAAAAGCTACTACAAAAATGAAAAAGAGTCCAAAGACAACAACAAAAAGCTTCTAGACAAAGTACAAAAACGATAAGCTTCAACAAATATCAGAGGTGGTAAACAAACGAGTAGGCGGCATTGAGAGAAGAATGTATAACTTAGAGAAATCTGTTTCCGAAAAAATACAAAATTCGATAGAGCTATTGGCCAAAAAGTATAAAATATCACGATTTGGAACATAAAACGAATAGTCTTCAAATCCAAGACGCACCTGTGAGAATAGTTCCAGAAAGTGCAAGCAGAGCAAATACGCCTATGTTTGATTGTGGCATACCATTTAATATCCTCAAGTTCCAGTTTGAAACAGTGGCCGACAAAAATAAGTGGAGCAACGAAGAAAAACTATCGAGCTGATTTTGGCCTTAAAGGGAACGGCAGCAAAAATTTTGGAAAGTATGCCAACCAGCTGCAGAAGTAACTATGATGACATAATGATGGCACTTCAATGGAAGTACGGCGGTGAGCATAAAAAAAAATCTACGGAATAGGTTTGCGTGGTAGAACACAAAAAGGCAGATTTTACCTTGGAGATATAACGGTTGGTGCAGCTGAAGTATCCGCTAATGTTACAATTGCGGTAAGGTTGGCCATCTACAGCGAAACTGTAAGGCACCAAGCAGATCCAGCTCTACAGCAGGTAACAATAACAACAACAAACTGAGCTAGCGCCATGGGGCAAGCACTAGCTCCTACAACCGAGGGCCCCACAATCTCCACCCCCATTGTACAATAGAAAACAGCAATCTTAGAACTAGAGGAAGCATCAGTGGAAGAAGTCACGTTCTTACAATAGACACAGAGGTGTAGCGGTGTATTATTAAGCCCGATTTGGTTAAAGCCAGAGTCGAGGCTTTAGGAAATTTAAGATTGTGCACTGCTACTGAGGAGTCTGCTACAGTCTATGAAAAAGTAAAATTAAAGCTTTCTATTGCCAACGTAAATGTTAGTCACGAATTTATTGTTGCCGATATTGTGGATGAAGCGACTATCTGTGCAGATTTTATGATAAATCATGGCATTAACCTGTACATGGGACAATAAATAATGGTTTGGAGAAACGTGGAAATACCCCTGGATATTGGATATGAAAAGCAGAAAGCTTACTGTAGCAGAACGCCAGATACTAACACCGCAGGCAGAAACTATAAAGGGAGATTGTGTGGACAGTCGATTATGGGTTGTAGAGCCAACAGATATAAACAACAGCTAAAGCCTTAGTCACAAATAACAATGATGAAAGAGTTCAACATTACGATATTGGCCAGTGGATGCGGTCAATTTTATAGATGTAAAACCGGAATCTGGCAATATGACTAGCCAAGAAAAAGAGTTGTTCGCGGAACAGGTGGAAAAATGAGTAGCGGGACTAGCGCCATATAAATAAATAAATAAATAAATAAATAAATAAATATAAAGCCAAACAGCTGCTTAAGATGCATGCTTCTGTTTTTGCTATTAGTAAGAAAAGCAAAGGTAGAACTGGTAACAATGGTGAAGCAAGACCAATAAAGCAAGCGCCTAGAAGCATTCCTCTGGCAAAAAGAAATGAAGTGAAAAAGCTAGTCAGCGAAATGAAGCGGGATGGCATAATCGAACAATCGTCAAGTCCTTGGAGCTCGCCTATAGTACTGCTGAAGAAGGAAGATGGCGACTACAAGAAGCTTAATGATGTCACCAAAAAGGAAAGCTATTTTCTGCCCTGGACAGACTTGCCGCAACAAAATGGTTCTCCACATTGGCAAGTGGAGATTGCAGACAAGGATGAAGTGCAATTAGTTCTTGCGATTGCTTTGCTTATGGCAGTTTAAAGTAACGCCATTTGTGCTCTCCAAAGCTTCTGCAATATTCAAGCGTTTAATGGCTCACTGGAAGATCTGCCTGGTGATGTAAAAGACATTTAACGAACACATAAAAACTTCGAAGATGTTTTCAAACGCATATTAGTAGCTGGATTAAAATTTATAGTGAAGTAGTATGCACTGTTCCAGAAAGAAGTTAAATATTGGAGTCATCTGACGGCATATCTACCGATGAGGATAAAATACGACCAATAAAGGACTGGCTTCACCTGAAAAATCTACGCAGTTTCCTGGGATTCTGCACATACTACAGACGAGTCTTTTCCAGCTTTGTCAACATCGCTGCAAGTCTTCATGAGTTGACCAAGAAATCTAGTCAATACCAGTGGGGTGCAGTTCAAAACAAGGCGTTTCAAAACCTTAAAGAATTATTGTGTAACGCACCAGTTTTAACATATCCCATTGCTAGCCAAAAGTTCGTGTTGGACATCGGAATAGGAATAGGAGGTACTCTCCGTAGGCGATCAATGGCAAGGAAAAAGTCCTAGGCTATTACATGACCGATACTTTCGAAGGCTGAGAGATATTACTGAGTAGCTCGCCGGGAGCTCTTAGCAGAATTAGAGCGCGTGAAACATTACCACAAGCATTAGTGAATGGCAGAAAAATGAAAAAAAAATCCATTGTATATTGTGGGTTCAGAAAAGCATCCATTATTTGGAAGACAATTTTTATTTGCATTTAACAGGTGGCTTGTTATTGACATGCACAGAAATATTTGCAACGAAAATGGAAATGAAAACTGTAATCAGGTAAACGTAATTTGTAATACTGCATTATCAACTTATTCAAAAAGTTTAACTGCTCCACCACTTTAATTAAAATATCTTTAAGAAAAGTATAGTATTTTGTTTATCGATGATGCTGGAGAGATAAAACGAAAACCAGTATTTTTATAAAACATCGTCCGGAACCTTTTGCATGCGTGATCTAATTAAAAAAGAAATAGAGAATTTAGTAAATCAGGGTATTCATAAAAAAGAGATCATAGTGAATGGGCTACTCCTATTGTGCCGGTAGTGAAGGCGAATGGTAAAGTATATATGGTGATTTTAAAATCACACTGAATAAGTTTATGGTCACGACAGAACATCCAATTCCACCTATAGATGAACTGTTTCAGACAATGAATGGTGGTAAAAGATTTTCAAAGGTAGACCTTGGCCGTGCATATTTACAATTAAAAGTCAGAGAGGAAGATTAAGAAAAATTAACTCTGTCTACATTTTTAGGACTTTTCAAATGTACGCGCCTTTGGTATGGCCTTAGTTATGCGCCAGCAAAGTGGCAAAAGAAAATTGAAGAAATTTTAGCCGGTATTGAAGGTGAAGCAGTTTTTATTGGCAACATTTGTATAACTGGTCCTGATAATGAAACACATTTTGCTATATTAGAAGAAGATTTTGCGCGGTTAAATTCTTATGGACTATGAATTAATGCAGAAAATTCAGAATATTTGAAAGATGCTATAGAATATTGTGATTTTAAAATAGATAAATACGCAATATATATGAGGCTATTGTTAAAACTCCTCGCCTTAAAAATATGTCTGAAGTGTTAGACTTGGTAAATTATTATGGAAGATTCCTACCTAACCTGTCTAATGTATTAGAACCATTGCATAACCTATAAGGAAAAATAATCAATTCCATTGGTCTGAAGAATGTGAGAGCGCTGCAGCAATAAAACGAGAAATAAGTCCAGTTTATTATGATAGGGAAATGCCTTTGTATCTATCAACAGACGCTTCATCGGTAGGTATTGGGACGGTATTATCGCATATTTACCCAGATGACAGCGATAGAGCGACATGAAAATCAACACAAATTGATAAGGAAGCTTCCGCAATAATTCCTGTGGTAAAAAATTTTTATCAATTTTTGTTCAGTCGACATTTTATTTTATATACTGACCATAAAACATTGGTGCAAATTTTTTCTTCTGAGAAGAGTTTACCGCACATGTCTGCGTTGCGTAGAGATTTTATTATAAATACAATTAAATATAAACATTTTGAACAATATGAAAATGCAGATGTTATGTCGCCACTTTCGACAACAAATTGTGCAAAATTAGAAGTCAGATTTATTTGAAATTGATTAGATTGAAAGAATGCCTGTGACGTCAAGGCCGATTGCCGAAGAAACGGAAAAAGATGCTGCGCTAAGGAAATTCAAAGGCACTCAACTTCAATTAAACATTCGATTTGGCATTAACCAAGATGAGTTTTCAATACAAAGTGTTTGTTTAATGAGAGGGTTACGTGTAGTTATGCCATCGAAATTTCAGATAACTATTTTAGAGGATCTCATTTTGGAGTGACTTAAATGAAAGAATTAGAAAGTAGTTTTTGCTGGTGGCAAAACATAGATCAGGGTATCGTAGATTTTGTATGAAATTCCATAAGTTGTAGTAAATGTGGGAATAATCCTTCTAAAGGATTATCAATTTAGTCCTTGGGAGATAGTCCATTTAGATTTTGCAGGCCTTTTTATGGAGGTATATTATATTTTCTTATTTTAATAGACGCTTTTTCGAAATTGCCGGAAATACATATTTAAAAAAATATAACCACAAAGTCTGGTCTATTTGTTCTAAGAAAAATATTTGCAACGTTTGTGTTACCAAAAGTCATTTGTGTACTGATTCACTAAATTTTGCTTTGTTAATATCATCCTGCCACGAATGGTCAAGCAAAACATTATGTACAAAACCTTAAAAATAATAAACAGAAATGAAGATATGGAAATAAAACTGAATAACAATTTACAGCACTACCAAAAAAAAATTATCATTAGAAATGTTATTTAGTTTCGTAGTTTCATTATTACAACTGGAAGAAACAGCATATAAAACAGTTAATGCAAATGTAAATACTAAAGAATTTTCGAAGGGGGAAAGAATTGCTGTCAGAAATTACGTAGAAAAGATAATAGGCAAGGTACTTTACATTACAAAATAAATCTTGATAAAGAGAAAATAGCTTAGAGACATGTAGACTAAATGTTAAATCAGGTAAAAATGTGTTTGATAATGAGGAGTAAAAACTTTATTAAATTAACGGTAGCACTTAGGATGTGGAAAAAGTAATGAAATGCATCAGAAAGATTGAATTTAATTAAAGCTGTGTATTGTGATGAGAGTACAAAAATTCTCGTATTCTATTTCTGTTCATACTTGAATTAAATACTCAACGTTAACAATACATAGCATCCCAAAGTTGGCGAAACAGATGGTGCTGATGAGGAGAAAGGAATTTCTCCGCAAGTGATCGGTCCACCAAACCAGTGTCTGGGGAGAAAATCAATATTTCTGCATTTCAAAAAATTATATCAATTGTTAAAAATTTAATTTAAGAAATGCAGAAATATTGATGATAGGGCTGCACAAGCATACTTGAAAGCCACACATTACTACAAACATGTGTAATATTTTATAATAAAAATTGCTTGTAAGTCATTTCAAGTATGCTTGTGCAGCCATTTAATATATACTAAATAAGAACTAATTAGCGTAAAAATACAAAAAAAAAACTTAAATCTCCATTATTAGAGAATAACATAGGCTATATAGCAACCCTACGTCCACTTTTTTATTTCAATGATTTAGCAATAAAAATTAGATTTTGTTAGAAAAGTGGTACTCTAAATAAATATATTGAAAGAATTGTCACTATATATTCTTGGAACATTTTTACGCGCCAATTTGTACTGGCCACGTGAGGCTTACTCTGAGCATTCTTTCACATACAAGTAAGCTCCAACAAAGGTAACAAACTCTTTATTTATTGTCAATATTTATATTTATTTTATTAGGTTAAACTAAATAAATAATTTGGTAACAATGCTATTTTTGTTTATTACCAATATTACGCCTCATTTAGAATTAAGTCAATTTAGTTTAATATAAATTTAGAATTATTCTTATAGAATGCAAGTTCTGTTCTATTGTATATAAAGTGCGGTTGTGTGGGCCGGAAAACACACTATTTTTTTTTTAGAATTTTAAAGTTGGGAGTTCTGAATTTAAAACCGGGTAGTTAATAATAAAGTTATAGGATTTATTGCGACAACAATTCAATTTTTACTAAACCGATTTTTCATTATTAGCACAAAATTATACAATGCAAAACAATTATTCTACAATGCAAAACAACTTTACCCTAATCCGTTCATAAAATTTTCTCCCATTTCAAAATGGTCAGTTTAAGCGTTCATAACTAAATTAAAAACGTTTGCTACTATACACACTTATTCTACAATAGGTACAGCAATAAGCTAAAAAATATGTGCTAAAACTACCAAGGCATCGATCAGTGTTATTTTTTTTCACAGATAGATTTTTCCATTTGACAGTTAAGTAAAAACATAGTGCGTACAATGTAAGTTATCCTACTAATATTATAAAGCCGAATGTTTGTGAGTGCGGATTTTAATGAAACTTTACAATAATTTAGCTTATACATACATCAGAATAACACATAGGCTATAATTTATAAAGATATTGTGTAAATTGTCCAAAATATAACGGTAGGTGTCAAGTAAGTAGGAAAAAATTCTACAATCGGCGACATGTTTTGGCGTGCGCCGCAATTATCGATTAAGTTACACATATAAAAGGTGATTTTATAAGAACTATCGGAAATTAAAAAAAAAAAAACACATAAAATTCAGAAAAATGCATGAAATATTTATTTGGATCGATAGTTGGGTCGATATAATTTAATGTTTGAAGATTATTTCATGCAAATGTTGGCCGCGGCTGCGCCTCAAATGGTCCATCCGCTTAGTCCAATTTTGGCATACTCTTTCCAACATTTCGGCCGGTATCTCACGAATAATGTTGGCAATGTTGGCTTCCAGTGCGTCAATCGAAGCGGGCTTGTCCCTATAGACATTAGCCTTAACATAGCCCCACAAAAAATAGTCTAGAGGCGTTAAATCGCACGATCTGGGCGGCCAATTGACTGGTCCCAAGCGTGAAATAAACTGTTCACCGAACTCGCCTCTCAATTGGTCCATTGTTTCGCGTGCTGTGTGGCATGTGGCACCGTCTTGTTGAAACCACATGTCATGCAAGTCAAGCTCTTCCATTTTGGGCAAAAAAAAGTTTGTTATCATCGCACGGTAGCGCTCACCATTAACAGTAACGTTGTGATTCGCATCATCTTTGAAGAAATACGGCCCAATGATGCCGCCAGCCCATAATCCGCACCAAACGGTTGTTTTTTGTGGATGCATTGGTAGCTCTTGCAATGCTTCTGGCTGCTCTTCACTCCAAATACGGCAGTTTTGCTTGTTCACGTATCCATTCAACCAGAAATGAACCTCGTCGCTGAACACAATTCTTCGATAAAAAAGTGGATCTTCATCTAACTTTTCAAGAGCCCATTCACCAAAAATTTGGCGTTGTGGTAGGTCGTTTGGCTTCAATTCTTGCACCAGTTGTATCTTATAAGGCTTCACACCCAAATCCTTCCGCAAAATTTTCCACGTAGTGGAGTAACAGAGGCCCAATTGCTGCGAACGGCGCCGAATCGATAATTCACGGTCATCACCAACACTGGCCGATACGGCTGCGATATTTTCTTCAGTTCGCACTCTACGTAAGCGTGTTGGTGGTTTAATGTCCAACAATGTAAATTTGGTGCGAAATTTTGTTACAATAGCCCGAATAGAAGCCTCAGTAGGTCGATTAAACTGACCATAAAATGGAAGAAGCGCGCGATGAACTTTCTTAACAGAGCACGCATTTTGGTAATAAAATTCAATAATTTGCAAGCGTTGTTCGTTTGTAAGACGATTCATGATTAAATTATACACCAAACTGAAGATGTTTGACAGTGACACAAGATACAAAACGTGCGTGAGCTGTCAAAACTAGTGTTGCCAAAAAGATAATAGCAAAAAAATCACTCTTTATAATGTATGAACGATATGTTTATCATAAATAGTCCTACAAAAATGTCCGCGACAGCATATGTCTATCTCTTATGTGGAAGCAATTATCGTCAAAATAGTGAACCATAAATACAATAGAAATTGATAATTTATTTCTAATATTTATTTCTTAGTAATTAATGACTGTATTTATTTATTTGGTTGGTTTTTTTAACAATTAAAATTCTATTTGTAAAGGGATGTCGCTAAAAATTGATACAAACGCTTTCTAAGGATACCGACCGCGCCGGTTGAGACCGGACAAAAACATCTAGTAAGTTATAATTCAAATAAATTTTAGCAACAAATATTTCGTTATTTCACAAAAATAGGGGAAAACATAAAAATCAGACGCAAAACGGAATATTTTTGAAATTCATGAAATCAATAGATAGTATTTCTTTGTTTAAATCGTCCTGTAAGCAAAAACTTTTGAACAGTTTTGAATGACTCTTGCACCAGGTAATAACATACGTAGTATATCTTAATGTTTTATTATTATCTTTATTGTATATTTTATATAATTATTTATTTAGACTTTTATTTTTATATATCTATATCTATCTATCTATATCTACATATGTATATAAAAATGTATCCCTATATCCCTTGGTCCCGCCATCACGGGTGAACAGCTGGACCGATTTCACAATTTTTTTTGTTGTGTTTGTTATTGTCAGAAGTAGGTTCTTACGACAGAAAAAATTTAAAAAATTGCGCGGAAAATTAGAAAATTTAAGAATCCTTTTTTAAAACCACTTTTTACATTTTAAAAGTATTAAATAAATAAAATTCATGTTCTGTACATATGGTATTCCACCCGGCAGGTGGCGCTACAGTCGGTATCTGGCTTTTTTGTGTACTACCTCTTTTTACCCGATCATTTACTCTATGATTACGATCGATTATACAAAAATTTTAAGGCAAGATAACGTTTGCGGGGTCATCTAGTAATTAATGATTATTGAGCTTTAGTCTTGTTTTTTATAAAATTTTTTTTATTATTTTCAAAATCATTATTTATTGTACTCGTATATTCTTTTTGAAAATGTATATACACAAAATTTTAAATTCTTATCTTTATTTGTACTTAGCAAAATGTATAATACTTGCCAACTGGTCCCAATAATGCCTTTAAGGTGCTGGGACCAAAGTAAAATGTAAATAATATATCATTTGTACAAATAAATAAATAAATAATAATAATAGTAATTTTAAAATGGCTATTTTGTTAAGCTTGAGGTCTTATTTTTCAAAAATTTATTTTTATATCGATATTTCGCTCCAGCTTAACAAAATAGACATTTTAATTAAAAAGAAAAAGGTCAAATTAAACTAACTTATAAATAATAGTAATAAAAAAAAAAACATTGGGATAGCAAGGAATAACACAAGAAAAACTGAACTTAACACAAAACTCGACCAGCTTATTTCTATAGACAAAAAAATTAAAGCTTGCTTGGCCGCATATACCGTGCAATAGAAAAAGTGTCAATGTTGCAAATTCTATTCATAAAAGATTTTAAAGATGAGTTTACCGATGTCAGTTCTCAAATGTGTAAAGTTATGCAGCAGAAAATTAAAAGAAACAGCAATTAAAACTCGAAATATTAAAACGTACTATACAAAACAAAACCTACGAAAAGTAAATACTTACATAATTACGTACCTAATAATTAAAAAAAAAAAAAAGTCACTAGTCATAAACTTATTTAAATTAATTATACATATATTCGTAAAAAAAAGAAATTAATATTGTTTAGCCTTTTTTTTTAACATATTAAAATTTTTATTTAGCATGTCCACTAGCTACGAAAAATTCAAAATCTAAAGTGAGTTGATGTTCAAAATTCAATAGCATTTGGTACATATTAAAATAATTATTATATATTAGTTTAACGGTGAGCGAGTATACATGCTACCTTGTTTAACAACACATTAATAAAAAATATAATAAAATGTAAGTAGGTATGGATTTCATATTACTATGTATGTACGTACGCTTTACAGTTTTAATAGATAAAAAAGGTAAAACAAAAAGGTAAAATAAAACAATACAGGGGCGTATTTGCGATCAACAAATATATAAATATATCAATTTCATACTGTTTGAAATTTCACTTCTTATTTTTTGATCTTCATTTTTTAGTGTCGATCTGGGCAACGATAAAGCATTATCTTCTAAGGGCAATTTCGTCCACTTCATGTGAAATTTTATAGCAATCTCAAAATAATCTTGAATTTCGATCGCCACATTCATATTCTCTTAGAATATGTTATCGGGCTCTACTTATATTCCATATAAAAGCGTAGTGACTTAAGCCTGGATATCATGCGTCTATTGCCCGAATCAGCAACTCGCTGTAGCCATATATTTCAATAAAAAATACAATCATAGCAAATATATTAAAATAGTCTTTACTATTAAAATACAAATGATCGTCTACAGTAGGTTTTATAATTTTAACATAAGTTCCATCTATGCAACTAACGATATTTATGGAAAGAATAGTTTCTATATTTATGTTTCCGTTGACATCCATTTTAAGCTTTACCCACTGATGACATATTGTATTTGGAGAACTTTTAATACATTGCTAAAAAAAAACTGAAAAATAACTGACACTGTACATCGGCTTACAGTAACGGCTGAATCGTTCCCAATTGCCTTCTGATAAAAGCCTTCTGTCAAAAAAACGAAACGTCGCAACTAGCTGAATAGCGCAAGAAATATTTTACGGTGACAAGTGCAATTGAACATCATTTGGAATGTCTCTTTATTCAAACAGTATAGACTTATGAATCTGTAAAACTTTTATATTTTAATACAACTGTTCGCATCGTATCCCATGCATACTTACGCTGTCTCCGGGAGTTCAAATGGATTGCTATAGTCTCGAAAATTTTTTGGTTTTACTTTTTCACTACATTCTTCTTCTGTTAGTAAAAAAAACATTATAGACTCAACTATTTTAAATTATTTATTTATTTAATCAATATAATAATAGCAAAAATTTCTTCATAAAAACAATAGAAAACAGTTGATTCGAATATGAGTTTCGTTAATTTACGAATCAACGTAAAAACGACACAGTTTCATGACACCCATTCATTTCCGAATCGATATTCAATTCTGATGACAACTCTGACTTGAATTCTGTAACAACCCTTACTGACTCGAAGGATGTGTACGAACAAAAACCAACAAAAAAAACCACTTTAGGTCTGTAGTTGAAAAACCGCGTAAAAGAATTTCTAAAACACGATATGAAGCCCTGACTAACACGAAGCCGATATTTTATTCCATTTAAAATGTTTTATTAAAAATAGTGCTTTTTATACTGATCAAATTTCGAGCGTTGATCGTATTTGATAACTATTTCCATAAAATCCAATAAATTTTTTTTTGAATTGCATATTCACTTCTTATATCTATTTTAATTATTTCAAGAGTGCTATTTTTTTACGGCAACTGTATCTAAAATAAACATGCTGACGATATTAGAACTTAAGCTACGGCCACATTAAACAAATAATTGTCGAAATAAACATCACCACCAAGTCTGCACATATCTAGGTATACGTTTAAATATTTTCAAGAAATAGTGCTTAGAGTAGTTTAATTTTTTAATAGAGTAAAACAATAAAATATATACCAAAACGTAGTGGTTATGCTTATTTTGACATATATTTGTGTAAGGTGATCACAGCTTAAGCCACGACGAAAAACAAATACAACAAAAGAACAACAAACCAGTACAGGTGAGCCGATGCCAAAATAGTGAATAGTTAAAAACAAGTGCATACATTCTACAACATAAAAGTATAAAAAAGCTACAATTTGCTAGACATAAATTATTTTTATTCCTTTTAATTATTTACATACTTGTCTAACAAGCTTGCACTATTTTGTTTGCATGTATGCATAGTTAAATGTATTTTTTACAATATCTCCCAATCGTTCTTGTCATTATTACCTTGACCAAATTTATGACATATTTACGTTAATTTGATTAACTAGCTAAAAAATACAAGTACTTTTCGAAAGTATATGTGTAGAGTAATAAACTCCCTTAAAATATTTTTGAAAGCATTGTAGCATATTCACTTACACTTTATCAGCCAATTCACGCACTTTCCACATATTAATAAATTTGTCTACCATTTTTTCAGCTATTTTGAAATTTTTCTACGTGCTATGGAATTTTTTTCTATAAACTTTATCTTTGACTTCGTTTTCTTTACACACACTCGAATGACACAAGTTTAAAAGAAAATTGATTTTTTTTAGTTTTGGTTCACTGTAGACGTTTCCTTGATATTAATTGCTTTTAATTATGTTTTTCTACATATATGTGGAAACTAAAAGTAATTGAAAAAAATTTAACTATTTTAAAAATAATAAAAAACTATTTGCAAAAAATACGATTCACCAAAAATTGCTGTCGCCATCAAAAAATTTTTTACAAGTGAAGTTGGCAGGTGCATGGTAGGTTTCAGAAAGTAGTAATTAATTATGAACAGTTGTATCTAAAAGTTTTTTAAAAGTGGACACCAATTTGAATCATATTCTATGTTCACACTTATGTCTTTTAACATGTTTCATTGAAGTATTTAGTGTACTTAGTAAATCCGTTTAAACAAGTTTTTAGAAATTCATGTTTGTATGTCGTCACTAAATATTATTTTTACAATAATTAAAATACTAATATGAATTACAAATACTTCTATTAATGATGAAATTATCAACATTACTGAACTTTTCAGAGAGGAATTTAGGGAATATATCACAAGAACGTCGTATGTTATATATAAGGCATGTAATTAAATGTATATAATTAATTTTTATTCTAACAATAAAACTGATATAAATTTATCAACACTTAAGAACAATACTCAGAAATTGGTAAGCACACTCAGTGGAAAAGTAAAAAAAAACATTAAACAAGTCTATTCAATAGGCTTTTTTGATAGGTATATATTAGAAATAAAATTAGTGACGAACACTCTAACTATTTGAAATAGTTACCATTTATTCCCGCAAGTGAAACACTGCACTACCCACTATTGACAGCATGTCAACATGACAAATTTATTTGACAACTAGCTGTCGAAAATCACTATCAAGTCCGTGAGCAAAATTTTTACTGGATTTCACTGGAAAAATTAATTTTTTAGTCAGAGTTCTATTAAATAAACAATAAAAATCCCTTTCCTTACCATAAAATTTATGGCAAAATAAGATCGACTAAGTTTCATCAATTATATTATTAGAAACAGTAAAATTCTCTTAGATATACATAAGTAGCAATTACCAAAACAAAAAGGTTATGTAAACTTTTCTCTATTTTCCAGCGGCAATATTTTAAAATTGTTTAAGGTAAAATAAAATAAAATATGATGAACTTAAGATTTTGTTCAACTGCAGTGACACAAATGTTCAAGAGAAGCACATTTAGCACTGGCTATGCATTTAGATCAACAACGTCGAATGCAGCAACTGTTGAGACTGCGACCTCAGGTTCTGCAAGTTCTACAGAAAGTGCATCTGAAAGTACCAGAAAGAGCAACAAAGATTCAACAAGCAATGAGGCAGAAAATGTAAAAAGACAAAAATGTAGGTTAAGCTTGTTTTTTACCTATCTCATACTCTTACGAATTTTGTCCATACATAGATTCTTTGGTGGCTGCTGCTTTTGAAAATCTTAAAGAGGACTCTGCTTCCAACAAATCTACTAGTAAAGTTGTAGCTGATCAAACCAGTATTGAAGAACGCATCAATAATGCAAGAACAATAAATGGTCTATTATCTGTAACCGAAGGAAACACTTTATTAACACGCAAACATGCCCTTAGAATAGTCTCAATACTCGCTGAGTGGAGTACGGTAAATCGTGTTAAATTGAATGAGTTTGAAAATGACTCTCGTTTTTTGAAAGTTTGTCGTATGCTGGGACGTACTGTTAAAGGGAATCCAGGGCAGACTAAAAGTTCCAAACCTATTTCCGGGTTTAGAACTGATGATCTGAATACGGTATTAGGGGTTGCCGGTGATGATGAGGCAGCAAAATTGATAGCTAGCATAAGTTTGCCACAAATGGTTAGGGTCATGAGCGCTTTAGCTGCTCGTAAACGACGCAGCACCCCTTTGTTGCGTTCTCTGGCTTTTAATATCAGCAGTGCTACGGAACCTTTGGACTTAAAACAATGCGCTGATATATTCTTTGCAATGGCTACGTTAAACTTTCAAGATTCTGTTTTAGCTGCTAAGGTATGTGCTGACATACAGACATCGCTACCCAAAAATACCGATAAATCGGCAGTAGTTGGTTCCATACTTACAAGTTTAGGAATTCTAAAGTATAGGGATTTAGGTGAGATTACCTTCCATTAAAATATATGTGCGTGCGGATAGCTACGTCAGTTAGCTTTGTTTTTAACATTGCACTGTTCAATATTTATTTTAAGCTATCTGTTTTTACCCGGTCTTACCCCATCCTCCTATGTTTAGGAATTCTTAGACTAAATAGATTGTATAAATAAAATGTGGGTTTTATTAGCCATTTTTACCCGGTCTCACATGACCAGTTAAAATTTGTGACCTTCTAAATGACCCACGTAAAGGGGCCCTGCCGATCCCAGAATGTATAATGGAATATATTGATTTGATTTGGTACAACAAAATTTAACAAAATTCGTTGAAAATAGAAATTTTATTGTTAAAATATATAAATTTCTTTAACTTTATTTAAAAAATTACGAAAAAATTATAAACCACAAAATTCTGGGGGCCAAGAGTTTAGAGTTCAGAAATTTTAACACTCATATTCAGAATATATATTGTTAGTTTTCAGTGTCAGGGGGATGTAAAATAAATGTTAAAAAGAAAGCTAACTGACAGAACTATCATACAAAATATATATTTTATTAGTGAAAAATGAACAAGAATAGAAGACTTTTTTTTTAAATATTTATGTTTATTTTTATTTCTTATAGATATTTTGGAGTCCCTAACCCAATGGACATTAAAACATGCCGATATTTGTCGATCACAAGATTTAAGTGCTCTACTTCTTACATCTGCCATTTTATCATTTAGAACTGTAAATATTGAAGAAGTTAAACAAAAAGTTGTCAAGACAGTTACACAACAAGATTTTGTTAAATGTGTCGATTGGCTTACTCATGTATGGGCTTTAGCCATGTTGAATATATGTAGTAATGATCAATTGAAAAGTGTATTAAATAAAAACTTTATTGATCAATTACAATTGGATAAAACCGGCATGACACCTACTTCAAAAATGAAGTTATTAAACTTAAATAGTTATGCTTTGCTAAGTGCTAACAATTACAATGGACCTTTAATAGCAAATGATAGTGTTGTGTGTGATGTGCCTATGGTTCATTCAAAATCGAAGCAGGTTTTAGTTAGTAGTTTAATTGATGCATTAAAGAGTCTACTACCTGCCAACAACTATACTAAGAGCTTGATCGATAGTAAAATGGGATTTCTTATTGGTGAGTGAGCTATATATATACATACATACTGCTTTTATATGTTTTCTAATTTGTTCACGCATAACTGCATGTACGAGTATGTATGAATTTCAATTATTATTTTTTTTAAGTTATTTTAGTAACTATTAGATTACAGCAAATAATTAGTAGATAAACTTCATGGTTTTGATAAGGCTGGGTAGTAAGGAAGTCGTATCACGTATCGAAGTTTTTAAGCCAGACCAGTCAATTATAAAATTTTACAGGAGAGGATGTTTTTCTATACCCTTCACAAAAAGTGAAAAGGGTATATATAAATATATGTATGTACGAGTATATGTATAAACTTGTCATTCCGTGTGTAATTTCTATACCATACATGAGGTACCCTACAGAGTATTCTACATTCCACTTTGAAGTGAATGTATGATGTCCTGAATTCTACTTTTTGTTTTTGAACATCAATTTGTAGTGAATTTCCACGTTCTACAAATGAAGTTGAGTAAAAAAAAGTGTTTTGAAAATATGTACTTTTAAATGTCATTGTGAAACTGAAATTTATTAGAGAAATACGAGATCTGTTCAAAAAATAAGGTGAATTTTAAAATTTCGCGGGCTACGTACATTCGATTATCGATTTTTTTATTTTGTTATGTTGGTACACTCGTCTCGGACATATGTTCACAGTTTTAGCTATATATACTCCTCGCCTCGTTAATAACTTCTAAACTAAAAAAGATAGAACCTTATTTTTTTTAATTATTGAAAGCAAATTTGATACCCTGTAAAATGTATCAATCATAATTTTTTTCTTGCCTCATACCGAGCAAAAAATTATTTCCGTTTTTGAATATTAATCTTTATTTGTGCTTAGTTCCAGAAATTGTGTTGGTTTTAAAACTTATTCTTTTACTCATGATATTCTCATGAGTTATTTATTCAGTACAATAAGTACTGAAGGGGATAGCATATCTATATGGACCATTTTGTCAGACGCTACTCTGATTCCTCAGTAGATTACTCCCAATGTTTCTTGCAAACATTAGAACCTTTATATTTTAAAAGCAATTGACTAAGTAAGAATTATTAATCAATTATTAATAGCACAAATAATGATTAATATTTTGTTTAACTTTTAAATTCCAAATAGAAATTATTACATATGCAAATACAAGTGCTCATTGTAGAGAAACCCTATGTTTTTCTTATTATTTTTTATAATTTTTTGTTTTTATTTTAATTACATTCAGTACCCACCTGGCATTCGAATGTAAAAGAGAAGAGAACATAGTGTAATTATATAAAGTGGACGCAACTCTACATGTGTTTTTTGTTTAAATTTGTATTTTATTAGACTTGAATATCAAAATATTTTTAGTTTTGTTTTGTTTGTTTACGAAATAATATTATTATGTTATGTTCTCTTTCTTAATTTTGACATTCGAAATCTAATTTTACACTAACAAAATATATGGTGCGTCTACTTCGTATAATTATACTATGGAAGAGAAGAATAAAAATAGAATATATAGTTTTCAATATTAAAATGTTGGTTGGGAAATTTATTTATTTATTCAGTTCAATGCTTACTGAGTTTTTTGTTAGAATATTTGAATCTTTTTGTAACTATTGATTAATAATTCTTATTTAGTCAATTGCTTTTACAATATAAAGGTTCTAATGTTTGCAAGAAACGTTGGGAGTAATCTACTGAGGATTCAGAGTAGCATCTCATGAAATTTTTTATTATTATTATTATTATTATTTATTTAGTAGTATTTTTTAATACTTTATATTACAATTTACATAAATATCACACTTATATGCTCTGCTCTAATAAACATTACAAGTTTCTTTCAGTCTTTATGTAGTTTGGCATCTTGTTGTATATATTTAGCCCTTTGTAGAATAGCGTTCTCTGCCCTCTAGTAGTGTTTCCTGTTTGTAATCTGAAATCCATGTCATTTCTCAAAGTATACGGTTGCGTTTCACCTACGTACTTCAGTTGCTCAGTTAAGTACTCAGGAGCGTCTCCTAACTTCATTCTATGAATAAAAATCATTGTATTTAATTCCAGCCTTTGGTGAATATTAAGCCATTTTAGTGATTCTAGCATAAATCTTATTGATGTATATCTGTTGCATCTTAGTATTACCCTCATCGCCTTGTTTTGCAGCTTCTGCAATCTATTAATTTGTTGTTCAGTGCAGCATGTATCCATATAGATATGCTATCCCCTTCAGTACTTATTGTACTGAATAAATAACTCATGAGAATATCATGAGTAAAAAAATAAATTTTAAAACCAACACAATTGCTGGAATTAAGCACAAATAAAGATTAATATTTTGTTAGACTTTTAAATTCCAAATAGAAATTATTACATTTTTGTTTTTGAATATGAAAAAAAGTTCTTAAGATTTTTCACAATGTTGAACAAATTTAAATATTAAATTCTAAACGTTCTAAAGCTACACTAAATGTAAATGTAAATACGACTGGGAATGCAGTCGTATAAGGATTGCAAATAATCGAGGGAAATTGAAAACCAAACAGTTTTGATCGCTTCAATAAGTTCCTCCTTGGTATCGTACTGCTTACTGGAAGCGTAAACCTTTCGAGCGAGCCAACCCCAAACATTTTTATAATATTCAGGTCTGGGGAGTATGGTGGCCAGTCAAGCGTTCTTACATTCTGGTCACAAATCCATGACTTCACTGCTCTGGCGGTGTGAATAGGAGCATTGTCATGTTGAAACGTCCACTGCAGGTTTCCAAAAAGCACGCTGAAGAATGGAAAAGTCCGCTGGAGCACACCCTTGTATCAATTCGCATTCATTTTAGTGGTCAAAAATTGCAACTCACAGGTACCATAATAAGAGATACTGCCCCAGACCATAACATCCCCTTCCCGACTATGTAGGCGATTCAAATTATGTTCTTCTTTCCGCAAGTCGTGAAAATAATAGTTAAATCCATCTTGTACCTCCAGGTTAAACTTTTTTTTCGTCAGAAAAGACCACACGGTACCACTCATTACTCCATATCATATGACTGCGACAGTATGACAAGCGTATTTCATTGCGGACCCCTGTTAGTGGTGGTTTTTTCTTTAATTTTAGTTGCTTTAAATGTCTAGCTTTGGAAATAACACACTGTACAGTTCTCACACTGGCGGAAACATCCGATTTAACTCTTATTTGGGATACAGTATCGTGGGAATTAGAGGCTAATCTAAGAATTGCTCGCTTATCAGCAGGTGAAAGCACGCCTTATGTGCGGCCTTTCATATTTTTTCCGTAGTTTTCATTATTTTTTTTATAAAATTAGACACGACATGGCAACTTCTACCAATTTCTTTGGCGATTTGATTAACAGATTTCCCGGACTCATGAAAAATTTGTATTTTTATTTTTTCCGCTTCGGTCAGACACTTTGCTCTACCCATTTTTAATTTTTTTTTTACTTTAAAAATCTTAAATTGTGTAAAAAAACAAAAAATTTGTAACCACAACAAGTGAACTCTTAACAAACTCGTATCAACTGAGACTGTTCTATTCAAGTGACTCGAAAAATTGCAAGAATTTCGATCATCTATAAAAGAAAACCTAAAAGAAGCAACGGTACTTCAAACAAATTAAAAAAGGCTTTCAGAGAGAACAAGTGTAATTTACCGAATGAGAGAACAAAAGAAACTTAGAAAAAAGTACATACTTTTATTTTTAAGCAACTTTTTAGGAAAACTATTAGGGGAGTCCTATTCAAGTGGCGAGGACTGTAGCACATTTAGTTTGTTGGTGAGAGGCATAAAAGTTAGAAGTGTTTTGAGTGTTCGGCGATTGTCACTGTCGAAAAACATGGATTAAAGAGTTTGCATTATATTTTGTGTGAGAAATGGACTCAAGGGCCCCAAAACTCTTGAAATGTTGAAAGTGGCATACGGTGAGTCTTCTTTAAGCCAAAAAAATGTTTACAAGTGGAAGAAGCTTTTCACACAAGGTCGAGAATATGTGAATGACGTCGCTCGCCTTAAACGCCCCTAGCACATCAACAACCGATGAAAATGTTGAGGAAGTGAAGAAAATTGTTATGGAGAATCGTCGAATCACTATTAGAGAATTTGCTGAGGATGTCGGCATATCGGTTGGCTCATGCCATGCAATTTTTTTTTCGGAAATTTTGGGCGAAGTTTGTTCCAAAATTGCTGAATTTTGACTAAAAAATATTTTTTAAGAAAAATAAAAATTCACCTTATTTTTTGAACAGATCTCGTATGTAAGAATAACTACAATTAGCATAAGAAACGATTAATATATTTTTTTATAATGTGGATATTGTGCATGTTTTAAAGAGAAAACAAAGGAATACCGCGTAGGATGCAATATTGTTGCGCTTTATGCAAAACAATCTAGTCATTTCAAAAAGATTTATGAAAGGTGACCATATTAAATCGAAGAAGTTGTGGTATACCAAACATTATCATAAAATTACCTTTCGACATATGCTCGTTGTTACGCATTGTCAAATTGTACATAATTTAAAATATTTAAAAATGCATCTTTGTTAATTAAATCAAAATATTTAGAAATATTTTGGATTTTAAGAATTCAAATATTTTAATTGTTAAGTTTTCTTTTTAATCAAAATAATAAACTTAAAAAAATTCTTTCTATTTGTAAAATTTAATCCCTCTCTTTCATAAATGTCTATTTATATAATTTTAAATTTAATTTATTTCAACTTGTATTTTAATAACACAAAACTTCTAATTTATAATTTAAATTAATTTATTTGAGATTAAGAGCGTTTGTATTATTTATTTTTTATAAAATATGTTATAATTTTATTATATTTATTTCGATATTTTGTAGACTTAGTGAGCGCTCTTCTTAGTTCAAAAATTAAAAAGGAATAGTTCGTTCATTTGATCTTTTGTATCTGTATCACTTATAGTTTTGATTGTCATTGAACGTTCTTTATTATGTAAAATCATATCGAATAGTGGTTGAAAGGAATTTTTTACGAAAATAGAAAGCAAAACAAAATTCCAAAAATTTTTAAATTTAGTTTTCGATTTCTTTAATTCAAAAAGTACTTTAGTCACTATGGCTAAAAAAATTAAGGTTTAATTTTAAAATCTTAAAATCAAGGTTTTTAGCATAATAATTGAAAAACAGTTTAAAATTCTCTTCTTCAGTTTATTTGTGTAAAACAAAATAATTTGTAACTTTCGTTCCTTCGTCATTGTTTTCGTTTAGTTTGTTCGTTCATTTATAGATCTTTCATTTAAAATAAAGAGCAAGGAAATGAACTATAGGAAATCAAAACACGGACTAGTTCGTTCATTACAAATAAGTGAATAATACAATGTGAATAGTTCGTTCGTGTACTACCCAAGACTAATATTTTGCTACTTCTTTGTGTAGCATCTTCAGGAAATATGTATTTAAAAATTTAGTCTATATATTTTTTTTATAATATAAATTTTCTTTTTAAATTGAAAGAAAAACTAAAACATACATATACATATTTTTAAAAACATACGTACGTACATACACTCCGGTTCACTTATTTAAAGGCACTAAAAATTCCATATTCAGCAACCTGTATGCTATGGAAGCTAGACACCTTGAGATTTAAAAAAAATCATGACAATAGTGGTTTCTTTACTAAAGAACTTTTTTAAGCAATTTAACAAAAAAGTCAAAAAATGTGCAATTTTTTTTGGTTGCAATTTATTACATCTTAATCATTTTACGAGACAAAAAGGATAAACAAAAAATTTTAAATCTATCGGAAAAAACTAAAATCGATGTTTACCGATCTGAAGGATATTCTAACGGCGCAATAGCTAAAAAAAATTGGAGGAAGCCCAACAGTTGTCCACAATTACATCAAGGACCCCGAGGGGTATGGAAAAAATTTTAAAGGAAGGGTTTCATAAGAATTGCTCAAGCTGGAGTACAAGCGAGCAAGTCATCAGTACGCAGAGTAATTAAGTGAGTATCTTAAATACCTGAAATTATAAAAAAAGCCGCCACTTAATGCTCCTCGTAAGGAAAAGCGACTTCAATTCGCAAGAGATTACATGGTATTGGATGTGGAGCAAAGAGGTCATGTAAATGACTGGAGAACCGTTGTATTTACAGATGAGAAGAAGCTTAATTTGGATGAGCCTGTTGGCTACAACTATTATTTCCATGTTCTGCACAAAGAAAAGCGATTTTTGAAAAGATATTACAGCCGATGGCACCATCCATCTTGAATTTCAAAGTGCAATAATGACTGGTGCTAGCTATAAAACGTTATTGGAATCGGCTTTTCCGAAGTTTAGTGAACTATTTGGTCCCATATCTTGGATATTGCAACAGGATAATGCCCCTATACACAACGCCAGAGTAGTAAAGGAGTTCATTGCAAGCCAAAATGTTAATATTCTTGACTGGACACCCTCGCCAGATCTAAACATTATCGAAAATGTCTGGGGTTGGTTATCTCGTAAGGTCTATGGAGGAGGTTGACAATTTGATGACAAGCAGTCACTAATTTAGGCCATTAAGGATGCTTGGAATCAAATTTCGTTGGATTACATAAATTCTCTTTATCTGTGAATGAAAACCCATATATTTGAAGTTATTAAAAAGAAAGGGGGTTGTACCCATTACTAATAGATCTTAAATAAAGTAAAACAAATTTAAAAAAAAACAAGAAAACATTTTTTTCATTAAAATTAGTTAAAGTGCCTTTATTCAAGTGAACCAAAAAAAAAAAAATAGCACATTTTTGGACTTTTTTTTGATAAATTGCTTTCTTTAGTAAAGAAACCACTATTGTCATGATTTTTTTTTATATCTAAAGGTGTCTAGCTTCCATTTCCATTTTAAAATTCTGCAAACGGTTAAAAATTGCTAAAGATTCAGGCTGCTGAATATGGAATTTTTAGTGCATTTAAATAAGTGAACTGGAGTGCATATTAAATTAAATTTAAATTTAAAATGTTTTTAAACATTTTTTAAACGAAGCACATATAATTAAATATTTATGCTCTTATCCAAAAAAAAAAATAACGTAGACTTTAATGACTTAAAATTATATAAAAAATTTCGTTAACGTTAATTTTTTAGGATACGTGGGTTAATCTATACATATAAAAGAGTAGCGTTATTGACTGATCATCATCACCCAACCTAAACGGCTAAAGCTACGCACTTGAAATTCGGCGAGTAGGTTCCTCTTACAATGTGTAGGGCGAATAAGAAAGTATTTTTGGAAATTCGAATATTAAGGGGGTAAAATCTAACTTTTTATGTCTACAGATAGAGGTAAAACTCAAACTGCACAGTATTAAAAAAAATAAGCGAATGGGTATTTGGTACTTTTTTGATATTCGTACATTTGGGGGTATAAAAAGGATAAAACACTAATATTGTTACGTTTTTTTTTAACCCCATTTATCTTTCAAAGTAATAATCACAATTCGAGAAAATAAGGGGTAAAATATGTACCAATTTTTACTATAATTTCAAAATATGTACCTTTTTGTAAATTGATGCAGCATATAAACATTTTATTATTAATTTGTACTACCCAATAAAAATGAATTTAAAAAATTTCAAGGGAGAAAAAAAGTAACAAAAAGGAGAAATACGTTTGGCACTTCATATTTCAAAATATTTTTGCTAATTTTTGTATTATGTGACAGGTTTAAACAGTTCTGAACGAAATAAGGAATTGTAAAAGGGACATTATGACACTTTTTATTAATTTTATTGGTACTTTTTGATTTTTTAGTATTAACAACCCAAGAACTACTAGACTGTGCTTAAACGGATTAGGTCAAAGTGAAAAAATTATTAAGGGATAAAATGGCTCTTTTTATAAATTTTAATCGTACTTTTTAATTTTTTATTATTAACGAACCTAGAAGTACGATATTTCGGTCAATCATTCTTGAGCAAAGTAAAAATTATTAAGAGAATAAAATGGTACTTTTTATTAACTTTGATGGTAGTTTTTGATTTTTAAATGTAAATGATAATAAAAGTACGAGATTTGTCTCAAACGTTATGAAACTAAGTGGAAAACTATAAATGGGACAAAACGTTATTTTTTTTATTGGTTGCTATTGAAATTTCATAAAAAACCATCAGTTTTTAATCGTGTCTGAAACATGATTTAAACAAATCAAATTTTAGGCAAAATCGTCATACAATCATCATTTTGAATTATTGAAATTAAAAGGAAGATATAGGGCCCTTATTACAACTAAACGATAACTAAAAGTAGGATGTTATCGAACAGATAAATGCTTTTTGGTTATTACAAACATACTTTAAGTGTTGCTCATAACTTTTATCGTGAACTTCAAGCATTTAAAGTTGCCATATTTTCGATTTTAGATATGGCAACCTCAGCATCCATAGACATTGAATAATTTTTATACCCTTCACTGTAAGTAAGAAGGGTCTATAAATTATAACTTTGTGATTCCGTTTGTAATTTCTACACCCTACATGGAACACCCTATAAAGTATATATATTCTGGATCCTTATAAGTAGCGGAGTCGATTTGGCGATGTCCGTCTGTCCGTCTGTCTGTCCGTGTAGTCGTTAAAATCAACTTTCAGAAGACTCTAGATAACATACAGAAAGGTATAGCATACCAAACGGTCAGTTGTTGCTGTAAGACTATTGCTATTGAAATTCAGCCAGATCGGTCCATAAATAGTGGAGCTATGAGTCAAAAACCGAAACTACCTCTATTTTTGACCATTTTTTGAGTGGGTTTTTTTTGTCTATTTTGTCTAAACGAAGAAACGGACAAAAAAATATGGTATGCAGTTTTGTTTAATGTATCTGTCATAATACCTGTGCAATCGGTCCACAAATGGCCGAGGAATATCAAAAATACAACCGAAATTTTAGATTTTCATTAATTATGGCTTTGTTTTTTTGCGTTTTTTATCTAAGCTGAAAAAAGTAATACGCGGTTTTTTCAAACATCACATTCATAGTATCGTAACTAAAACTCAGTTGGATGGGTCCATAAATGGCGGAGCTATGAATCAAAAATTGCGAATACCTCTATTTTTGGACCATTTTTAGTACGTTTTTTACGTAATTTGTCTAAACTAAAAGACGAAAAAAAACATGGTACGCAGTTTTATTAAAAATAGCACTCGTAATGTCTGTGCAAAAAATCAGAAAGATCGGTCCAGAAATGGACCAGAAAAATCAAAAATACAACCGAAATTTTAGATTTTCATTAAGTTTTGCTTTGTTTTTTACGTTTTTTATCTAAAGTAAAAAAAATTAGTTACAAGTTTTTTGAGATATCATATTCATAGTATATGAACCAAAATTCAGCTAAATCGGTCTATAAATGGCTGAGCTATGAGACTAAAATCGCGACTGCATACCATATTTTTTTGATGGACAATAAAACGTGGTACGCAGTTTTATTAAAAATAACAGTCGTAATGTCTGTGCAAAAAATCAGAAAGATCGGTCCACAAATGGACCAGAAAAATCAGAAATAGAACCGGCATTGCACATTTTCATTATTTTTTGTTTTGTTTTTGCTTTGCTTTGTTTTTTTTTTTGTTAAAATTTTTTAGCTGTCAAGTGCGCAATGCTTTGTTCACACAACCACGAAAAATAAAAAAGTGCATGTGTGTGTGTGTATGTGTGCGGTTCTTTATGAAAGAGAGTTCATTAGATCTTTCTCGATAATTAAATATGTTTGGCTTAAAAATTTTTACAAAAATTTGCAAAATTAAATGAAAATAAATTTTTTTGTTTTCCTATATAATATCTTTCTTAGAATTTCTTTTTATATTAATTTAAAAATTTAGTGGCTGCAGACATTTTATTCAGGGACAGAAAATAACTGTTATTTTTAAATATTTACATCAAAAAAGATCGTAGAAAATTTTGGTTCTTATCATTATGATACATGCAAATTTTTGTATGACTTAAATTTGTGCCTTTTTTGATAAAAGTCAAAAAATAACTTTTAATTTTGACTTTTATTTTTTAAGGCAAAAAATAAAAGTTATTTTTTAACTTTTAATATTTTAAGGTAAAACTAAAAGTCATGAATTAAATATTGCATAGTAATACGCTAGTTTTATTGCTTTTAATGTTATAAATGATAAAACATCCGTTATCACAATTTCAAGAGCATTGCAAAACATAATTCTCTTATTTTGTTATTAATAATTATTGTTGTAATAACTGCATCACTGTTAATTCTTTCAGTATATTTCTTTCAATGTGAGTTTAATATAGAATTGTTTAACTGATAACAAATGATAACGTTCAATCGTGAATTAGAAGTCATAAGAGATAGTGATTTTTTTTTATTTTCAATGGGTAGAATATACATCAATTGTTATTACCTATAAATTGGAGGCAATAAAACTAGCGTATTACTATGCAATACTTAATTCAAAACTTTTATTTTTGTCTTAAAATATTAAAAGTTAAAAAATAACTTTTATTTTTAGAGTAAAATAATAAAAGTCAAAAATTACTTTTAATTTTTGCCTTAAAAAATAAAAGTTAAGAAAGTTATAGATATTTCGCTCCAATAATAATTAAATAAATTTTTCATATTTAATACGATCTCAAGCTGAACAAAGTATGCATTTCAATTACATACTTTTTTTGAAGGGAGTGAAGATAAATATGGTTAGTTAAATATGTTTTCATGTAATTCCTTATGTTTTTTAGTATTTGTAAATATCTTTCGAGTATTTATGACATATTTATAAATATGTTTAATAGACATATAAGTACATACATAGATACAAATGTGCATAAATATATTGATTTTTCTAACAGATTGCAAACGAATCATAGAATATTACGGGTTGGTACACATATCTTTTTAAACAAGAGGTCGTCTAGATTTGTAATCTTTTGCACAAGTACTCAGAAAAAACTTTGCATTATTTTTAAAATTTTTTTGAAATTTCCCCATTCCCCAGTACCCTTCTTCTGAGGGATTTTTATCATTTCCCACTTTGCTGAGGTACCATTCCCGATTTTGGCCAGGAAAATTGTCAAAATCAAAATGGAATTTTATCTGTAGGCTCTAAACTTTCTGAAAGTGTTTTAACATTTTCTGAAAAATTCGTAATTTTTGTTTTATGATGCAAAACGGAAACGGCCAAAATCCTTTAGAACAACACTACTGGGGTATATGAAAATTTCAGAAAAATTTTAAATATCCAAAGTGATATCTGAATATTTGGTTGGTAGGTTACAAATAGAGATAATAATATTTAATGACGTAAGACGTATTTGATATAAATATAAGCCATTAATACTGAAAATATATTTACAAATACTAAAAAGCATATTCAACGCGGCATATTTATCTTCACTCATTTAATTTTTTCTATGGTTTTGATATTATAGAAGAATGTGGAAAGTGAAAACTGTTAATATTTCGCTAACACAGTGAAGGGTATATAAGAATTTAACTTCTTTTTTTATTAATACACAAAAATAAAACAATATAATTACACAATAAAATAACAAATATTAAAATAAAATTTTAAAAATAAATAATTTCTTAGTTATTTGAAAAATAATCGTAAAAAAAATGTCGTTGCCATTATATTTATAGCAACGAAAAGTAATCGGTATTCATAGCAGTGGTGCCATATAATAAATATATAATATTTATCTTATTGAGAACTTGTAATAATGGAAAAAAGTTATTGATCTCTTTATAAGTTACTTTAACTAAAGCTAATTATAGCTATCTGAGACCTTATAAGTAAGTTGTAATAATGGCCCATAGAGTACTATGGCATGCTTGAACGTTTGAGTAAAAGCAACACAATTTTTTGTGTTGAATAAATCACATACACACACTGGTTTCAAGTCTCTGCTGAGTACCATCGATATAAATAAGTTACAGAACCGCATTATGCAACCGAATAAATACGTCCTTACATATTCCGAATTTCAGCATTGCAAAAAGTTACTGAATCCTACTACAGAACGGATATTTGTTGCTTGTTTTTTAGTTGGTGTCGATTACTTGACTTTTGCTGTTTCATTGGAAAGTTTTTAGAATTTAAAAAGAATGTGCCAAATTTTAAGTACGTTTGTTTCTATAATATATATTTATTTACCCGTTATACTGCATATACATACATATAAATAGTATAAATAAAAATAGATATAAAGTTGTATCTAACTTAACTCCTTTTGTTTAGTTAGTTAGTTTTTTATACATACATACAATTGCCTAATAAACGTAATCAAACTGAATAAAAGAAAAGATAATAATAAATATGAAAAATAATTGCAGATTCCATGTGTGTTTTTGACGCCAAACGTAATCCTTTGCCCTTGGATAAAGATGGTATCAAGTAAGTAAACATATTTTAAAATACATGTGCGCATATCACTCATTTACTTAAATGGGATAATGTTTTTCTCTTTGTATCTGAATTTAAATTGTGTACAAAGATCTATAAATTATTTTAAACGCACTTTTCAGATGATATATTGTTCATATGTATGTACGTATTTATGTATGTAAGAGTGGTATTAATTATATAGAAAAGCTTAAAAACATTGAGAAAAATTTTACTGTCTCTTTATTCTAGCGCAATTATTTGCGATGAATCTATGTATGAACATTTATATCTAAAAAAAAATTTTATAACAGACATGGACATAAAGCTACTTTTCAAAGTGACATAATATAAGTGGATACTAAATTTAGTATCCGCTCCTTAAAATGCAACTTACATATTCGATTTCGTAGTAACTTGAACCGATTTTTGATATGTTGTAAAATGGTTCTTGGGTCTCATGAAAATGAAATAGTCTATATGGATATGCCATCCTTTAAGGTCCGTTATTACAACTATCTAAAGTGAAAGTTAGGATTTTGTGGGGTAAATAACCGGTTTTTGGTTAAAACTTTGCAACAAAATTTGGGTGGATAGTTAAGGACATACTATCCGATATTTAACTGATCGAAATTTTTAATTTAATGTCTAACCAAAAGTTTTGCATTTGACTTATAAAATCCTAACTTTAACTATCGGTAACTTGTAATAATGGCCCTAACCATAATTGTAAAATATCTTAAAAATTGTTACATTTTTCTTATTTTTCGTGACAGTTTTGAATAGACTTGGGCATTATCGTTCAATCCACTGAATCGTTCAGATATTTCAATTTCTTTAAAAGAATTAGCTCTTCTCGTTTATCGGCCACTTTGTACACTGTACAATGATTTGTGACTTTTAATCATCGTTTCTTTCATTCATTTAAAATTAATCAAAAATGTTTATAAAAATATAATTACAATTTGGCAATTATTAACAAATAATATTATTAAATAATAATATTAGGCCTACAACATAATTTTGCTACATCGTAGCTATTTTAAATCTAATTTTGTTAAAAAAAATTTAAGCGTACGAATCGTTCAGTTCGAATTAATGAGAATTTTTTCATTTCGATTTAAAAAATGACAAAAAGGACTGTCAGTAAAAGCCTTAGCGGGCCTCGAAGTGTTTTACATAAGTTTGCTGAACATTTTTTATCTCTTAAAGGGAAGATTCACATAGTTACGTTACAGGTTTTTACAATTTTTCTCAGTGGGTTTTTATCTGATATATACCCTTCTAACTTACGGTGAAGGGTATAAAAAATAAATAAGTGATTGAAAATTTTGCAGAAAGTGATTAACTAAAAAAGTTTTGTCCCACAAAAATGAATATTATTATTATTATTATTATTAATATTTATTAGGTGTACTACTTTGCTTCCGTCGTTTTTTTCCGAAATTTGAGACTTTATTGTAATAAACTGGTTATATGGTTGTAATAAGCTGGCCACTACTTTCAGCAGCGTACGAATCCCGCGTCAAAAAAGCTGGTTATCTTTTGAAGTGATCCACGAATCGATTCAATTTTTTACTTCTTCATAAGACCGGAAGTGCTGGTCAGCCAGGCCGTGTGCCATTGATCGAAACAAGTGATAGTCCGAAGGAGCAACGTGTGGATAATACAGCGGGTGGGGTAGGCCTTCCATTTCAACGTTTCCAAGATTGTCTTGACCACTTTCGCAACATGGTGTCGAGCATTGTCATGCTGTAAAATCACTTTATCATGTCTCTCGTTGTATTGCGGCCGTTTGTCTTTCAACCCTCGGCTCAAATGCATTAATTGCGTTCAATAACGATCGCCTCTGATTGTTCCAGTCGGTTTTAACAACTCATAATGCACTAAGCCGAGCTGGTCCCACCAAATACAGAATACGGAACCGTGAATATTCGGTTTGGCCGTCGACGTGGAAGCATGGCCGGGATATCCCCATGATTTTTTCGCTTGGGATTATCGTAATGAACAAATTTTTCGTCTCCAGTCACAATGCGATGCAGAAATCCCCTCCGTCTTTGCCTTGCAAGCAGCTGTTCACAAGCAAACAAACGCCGTTCAACATCTCTCGGCTTCAACTCGTACGGCACCCAATTTCCTTGTTTCTGAATCATTCCCAGTCTCTCAGGCTTTTTGAAATGGCCTGCCAATTCTTGTTGCGTTTGACACGAGTCTTGATCAAGTAATGCCTCCAATTCTGCATCTTCGAAAACCTTCTCGCTTCCACCGCCATGCAGGTCTTCGACGTCAAAATCACTGTTCTTGAAGCGTTGAAACCACTCTCGGCACGTTCTTTCACTAATAGCGGCCTCATCATAGGTATTTGAGAGCATTCGATGAGCCTCAGCAGCAGATTTCTTCATATTAAAGCAAAAAATTAAAACCTCCCGCAAATGACGTGAATTTGGCTCGTAAGCTGACATGTTTAATCGATAATAACTTTATGATGCAGACACAAATCGACTAATATTTCGATGGCGTTATGTTTACAAATACCTAAGCTTATTGTATGACATCTACAATCTATTTATTTCGATTACGGCGGAAGCAAAGTTGTACACCTAATAATAATATAAATTAATTCCAAGATTAAATTTGTTAACGAGCTTTAGTAACTTTGACCATCGGCTCGAAGAGTCTGGGCTAGGTTAGCACGCTACCCATCAATCTACTAAGTAAAAAAAAAGAAAAGCCATAGAAATTTTAAGCAATTTAAACTAAAAAATTAATATTCACGCACATACATACATATGACAAGTCACCCTGTTTTGAGCTAATGCACTATTAAAGTAAATGAGCGATATACATACATACTATGCACATAATTATATCTAAATTCAATTTAATAATTTTTTTTTCTTTAAAAAGAGTTGCTTTGATGGTGGTCGATTATCATGATATTTGCCATGGCACCCATAAATCAGCTAGCGGTATTACAACACTAAGTTTTAATTTACTAGAAAAGAGTGGTTATAAAGTTATTCCTGTGCCGTTTAATGAATTTAGCAATAGTGACAAGTTATTAAAAAGAGTGCAGTATTTGGAAAGCAAATTTAAAGCGCTCATTAATACAAATACAAAATAAAAAGCAAAAGAATAAAATAAATATTAGTTTAACATTTTTAGCAATTGATATAAAACAATGATAAAATTAACACCCATCATCAGTTGTTAACTAACTAAAGTCAGTTTAAAGAAAGAAGTAACTCAGTCTACAAACGAAATATGTGTTTAAAAAAAACTTATTTATTTTGATTTCCATTTGTACCATTTATATTTAAAAAATTGTGTGCTTTGTTGCAAAATATAATTTAAAAAATGAATAAAAATCAAATGCATATAAGTTCTGTTTGTTTATATTAAATAAATTTGATTTATTTAAATGAAATATTATTTGTTAAAGTTATACAGAAGTGTTCTTTTTATTTATCATAATATGTTTTACTGAAATATTCTAAGCGGGCACCTTGTTCAAGCTAGTTTTCCACCATTTACCCGTTTCAGTAAATTCTGCTGAGACTGCGGCCAAATTTTGAAAAGCATTTCTGGCCAGCATATGATGGTTTTTTACATTCAAGAGAATTTTATGATCATATATCTCTTCCAAATTTTCTACCCTATTGTGGTTAACGGTTTCCGTTTCGGTTAAGCAAACACAATTCCAGGGTGACCATTCCTCATTTTTTTTCCAGCGTGGCAATCTTATATTAATTAATAAAGATTCGTGTTTTATATTTAAATTCTTAACATACATATGTAAGTATGCATATATGTATCTACCTGAGACTGCTTAAAATTTCACATTTGCTTAAAATAGAGTGTCCATGCCATATTTGTTCTACTATATGCCGCACATCATCTACTTGCATTATGAAAGCAAACGAACTGTTGCATTTCTTTTTACGTTCTTCTCGTTGTATACTACGTAAAATTGCAGAATATACCAAGTTTTCGGTAGATGCTTCCTGAAAATAAAATGTGTTACGAATTTTATGCGTATTATATGTATGAATGTTTCACCTTTAAGTAGTAACATTTCTTGCAAGTGTCCACTTGATATTGTCTGGTTCGTATGGCAAAATGTAAATATGGTTTTACTACCTTGCAAACGGTGCACATACGATTACCTACCTCTGAAAAATGTATGAAAGAAAAGATGAGAAATTGAAGAGACTTACTGGTTTTAGTTGAAAAAAATTATTTCAATCCAACGTATACGTTCTGGCACTTAAGTTATTTCAATATTTAAATGTAACTCAACTTGTGGCGCTACTCTGTATTTCGATGCGAAAGCTAAATGTTTTACGTTTGCTCTTTGGTTATAGCAAGACATGCGCTTACGCATTATTAGAGCTTTTCATGGGAATTCCCGACAATATCTAATCCCGTAATCCCGGGAAATTATTGGGGGAATTCCCGAGATTTATTTTACGTAAAAATTTTTAATTTCATTTTTGGAAAATTCATAATTTGTTTAGGTGTTTTTTATAGACGTATAGAACTTTAAGTTGGCATTACTGTTCAAGATGGCGACCGATTTAACAGCTGTTAAGTGATTTATTCTCAGTTTGGTTTGGCAATTCATCATGAATAGACTCACGGCTGAACAACGCTTGCAAATAGTGCAATTTTATTTCGAAAATAATGGTTCTGTGCGGAATACGTATTTTACGAATTTTGTTTAACGATGAAGCGCACTTCTGGTTGAGTGGCTACGTCAACAAACAAAACTGCCGCAGTTGGAGTGAAGCTAATCCTCAAGTGTATGTCGAAACACCGTTACATCCAGAAAAACTGACTGTTTGGTGCGCTTTATGGGCTGGTGGAATCATTGGTCCGTACTTCTTCAAAAACGATGATGGCCAGAACGTTACAGTCAATGGTGATCGTAATAGAGCCATGATTACTAACTTTTTCATTCCTGAATTGAACAACCATGATGTCCAGGAGCTGTGGTTCCAACAAGACGGCGCAACATGTCACACAGCTCGTGCCACAATCGATTTATTGAAAGACACATTTGGCGACCGCCTAATTTCACGTTTTGGACCTGTGAATTGGCCTCCAAGATCTTGTGATTTAACACCGCTAGACTATTTTCTGTGGGGCTATGTAAAGTCATTGGTCTATGCGGATAAGCCACAAACGCTTGACCATTTGGAAGACAACATTCGGCGTGTTATTGCCGATATACGGCCACAAATGTTGGAAAAAGTCATCGAAAATTGGACGTCCAGATTGGACCACATCCGAGCCAGCCGTAGCGGTCATATGCCAGAAATCATATTTAAAATGTAATACCACAAGATTATCTTTCGGATAAATAAAATTCATGTCAATCGAATAATCCATCGTTGTTTTTTTGCAATTTAAAGTTCTATACGTCTATAAAAAACACCCTTTATATAAGCGTATTGAATAGATGAAAGAAAGAAAATATTACATATGCATGGAGATATTCGAAAAACAAAGCAAAAGGAAGAAGCACAAGTGGTTTTATTCGACATTTAAAAAGTATACACAAGTTGAAAATACGAAATCTAAAGCAAAACCTCCAGAAAAATAAGAAAAACACAAGGAACTATATTAATGATAAAAACGAAAATATAGGCGTTGGAGTTTCTAAAGCTGTGGTGACATGATGTGTACAAGTCATATGGAATGTAAAAATTTTTTAATATGGACTTTCATATGTACCTCAAATATTAATTTTTTTATTGATTTAATTTTGTCAATTTATTTAATTTTTTATTTTGATTTTTAACATATGCTTTTACACATCTAAATAAAACAATAACATTGCTATTACACATAAGAAAAAAACATGTTCACCCCTATCGTGAATATTTTTTCCCTCGAAATATTTCGCTTTTCCCTAAAGTTGTAATCGTAAATTATTTGTAAGTGAAAAAACTCGCATGTTCGAAAAAAAATTGGTATCGCCGATTTTTCTTCCCGTGAGTTTTTTCCCAAAAGTATTGTGACATTTTTCACAAACATTTTGTTTGGGAATAAAATTTAGAATTGTTGCAGCGGCAAATAAAATTAGAGAAACTGAAAATCAAGCAATCTAATAGGAATGATGGATTTTTTAGTTTTAAAAACGTATATTAATTATGAATTAGAATTTTTGTTGTCTTTTTTATGGGCCTGTTTATTAAAATTTTTTGTGATACATGAAGTACAACCAAAAATAACACAAATGTGATTTATTGTTTTTTTAGATTTAAGATTTGGTATCTTTCTAAAGAATATTTCTTTTTAAATTTTTGTATCCCATAAAAACCGTAGACATGTTGTAGGCAGTTCTGGTTCAATATATCTAAAAGACATTTAAAAGCTGCTTTGTTAGCTAGAAAATGTTAGAACCTGCAAAGAATTTATTTATATGTACGAGGTATGATAAAAAAATTACCGTTATTTTAAATTTTTTCAAAAAGTACAGATATAATACACTTATGCCAGTGTTTTTTCCAATCCTCGAAACACTTCTGAAACGCGCTTTTTGGTATCGCCAACAGCTCCTGTTTCGATTTTTCTTTTATCTCCTCAATCGCAGCAAAACGCTTTCCTTTAATCGGTGTCTTCAGTTTTGTGAAGAGGAAAAAGTAGCTGGGGCCAAGTTCGGTGAATACGGTGGTTGAGGCATGATTATGGTGTTACTTTTGGCCAAAAAATTACGAACAAGCGACGATTTTTTTTGGTAAAAATTCAGCACTTTTGGAACAAACTTCGCTGCCACATGCTTCATGCCCAAGATTTTTGAAAAAATTCCATGGCATGAGCCGGACGATATGCCAACATCATCAGCAACCTCTCTAATAGTGATTCGACGATTATCCAAAATCATTTTCTTCACTGCTTCAATGTTTTCATCGGTTGTTGACGTGCTCGGGCAACCAGAACGAGCATCGGCATTGACATCTTCTCGGCCTTCCTTAAACCGTTTATACCACAATTGAATTTGTGTTCTGCTCATAGTAGACTCGCCAAACGCCACAGTCAACATTTCAAATGCCCTTGCACATTTAATTTAATTTTTTACGTAAAACTTAATACAGTTTCTTTGATCCATTTTTTGAAATAGTAAAAAATCGAAGAGCACACCAAAACACGACTAACCTTTTTATATGTCAAAAACAAACTGACAATCCAAAATAGCTGATATTGTCAACATAAAAAAAAAACATAAAAAAATGCGAAAATCGAACATACGTACCTCATGAAAAGTGAAAATAACGGTTATTTTTTTATCATACCTCGTACATACATATATGTACATAACGTTAACAATTCTTCATGTTTTCCCTTACATTGTTTCTGGTAAACACAATGGATTTGATGCATCTCTTAAATTCCGTCTTTTTGTTTTCTCCAATAATTTCTTCTCTTCTTCTAATAACAAAAATCGGAGCGAAATACTATGCATTTTATTGAATAATAACAATTTATTAAGAAAAAAAAAAAAACACAAACAATTAAACTACATCAATTCACAATAGTATGTTCGACTTGCCACATATGTTTCGAAAATATATTTTATTCTCTAACAATTGACGATACCAAATTATTGTTCATGGGAATAAACACATTATTCCCTATTTGTATACTTTTATGTATGTTAAATTCCAACATTCCATATAACTTGTACACATCATGTGAAGACATCTTCAACTAGCAGCTGTTGACGGCTTTAGTGTCAGTTTTAAAACAAAAAGCTCTTTTATAAGATAGTCCATGTCCATCATGTCAAAAACTGAACGTGATGTACAAAAATTAATTATTGAAACTTTTCATCAAGGTAAAACTAAAATAACTAATAGTATTTAATTGATTAATGAAAAAATTAATAAAAGCTTCTAATTGATTTAAAAATTAGCAACTTATAGGTTGAGTCTGATATAAATGATTTATAAATCCTTTTACATGTATTAAAACCAATTAAAGTGGCTGTCGTCGTAATATTAATAAATGATGTGATAATAAATACATTTTAATTTAAAACTTGCCGGGATCCCTGGAACTTTATGCTTCAATCCCGTTTTCTCGGGAAATGGAAAAGTACGGAAAAAAAAGAACACTACGCATTATAGATCGGGGAACTACCAGACAAATGCAAAAAGTAAACGATCAAACACATTAATGATTCGATTTCGTACCGTTTTTTTCACATCGCAATACAGAATATTAAACTTGACTAAAGATTGTTGCAATATAAGATCAGCTGTTTTATGTTAAGTAAACCGCTTTTCTTATTTATGAAAAACCAGTTGTTTCAAATGTTATTACACAGTGATGCAAAAAAGAATGATGGGAAGTTATATTATTTTTCTGATAGGTGCTGTCGGATACAACAAGAATCTGTTTTTGAAATTTGCGAAACACCCCCAAAATCTTGAGTTACGGGTAAAAAACCGGTTTTTCGTACCTTTATGCTCTTATATATCAATGGGCCTAATTATTTATTCCGTTCCGCGATTGCGGAAAGCATTTTTTATTCGGAAGTAAAATTTGTAATTATTGATTTCGCGTTATAGATAAATTTCTACATTTTGCTTACGCTAAAATATTCTCACGGAAAACGAACGGAAAGATCAAAAATGTAAGAAAAAATACAAAATTGATATTTCTTTTGGAGAAATTTTCCTTTGCCTGCGGAATCAATAATACGACCCAATAACTTCGTTGAATATCAACCTTGTTTAAGTTTTTCAGCGAATTTAGAAAAAAAACATTGAGGCCGTGTAAATGGTATTTATATATATCATTTAAATAAATTTGAGAAATCTGTGCGTATTTCTCCACCAAACACATTTTTTAAAAAATTTTTTCGCCATTTTTCAACTTTGGAGACGTTTTTAAAGGTACTGACTCACTATCCTACTTAGTCGTACGATCTGTCTCAAAACGCATGTGTGCTAAAAAAGTATGATAGTGTGTATTGAACAAGCAGACTTTTTGACAGGTCTTTCCGATTTTTTAATGTTATGAAAATTTTCATAAAATAAATGTTATCTGTGCGATCAGAGTTGCATTTTCTATGTTAAAGGCAGAAAAATAGCAACAATACCAAGCTTGTGTTTTATTTATACAACCTTTTAGGTTATTTATTATTGTACATATTTGTAAAAAAAAATATTTTGCGGCTAAGAAGAAAATGAATACTTTTAAAAGTATTAAGCTGAGTAAACATATGTTTTTGCATCTTTTTTTGTATAATAGTGTGGCATAAAGTAGGATAGAATTCTGTCACACATTATTTTGACATAATGGTACGATCGTGTAGGATAGTGAGTCAGTACCTTAAACAGTATTTTATAAACGAACCTTAAAATTTTTTAATTTATTTTCAAAATATGTTTATTTGTGAGTAAAACCCAACTTTTATTTTAAATCCGTTAAAAATTTACTCAGTTATTAAAATAAAATGCCTGCACAATATTTTTCATGTTTTTTTATGCGCTTTCTGTTTAATGAAGCTTCTAAAGTGATGCATATACAATTTTATTAACACAAATTCGTCATAATAGAAAATTGTTACAACAGTATTCGCACATCTATTTCATGATACGGTTTATGGTTATATTCCTTTTACTCCAAAAAAAAAAAAAATTTATTATGGGTGCTATATAACTTTGTAAAAATAACTTTTAAAAACCAAAACAACTCTTTCTATTACAAGCCGCGCAAAAAATCTCTCTACTAAAGTCATTCACTTAGTGTTTTCTATATTACTCAGTGGAAGTCGTGGAACAAACTCTTTAGAAGCTCATATAAATTCAATAGTTGGTATGAGAATTTGTTTGTGAATATTGCTGTCTAACTCTAAACAAGTTAAATTTGGCTGTTCCGAGTCTTATATACCCTTCACTTTGTTGGCCTAAAATTCGTATTCTTCACTTTCCACATTCTTTTTAAACCGAAAATAAAATATATATTGGTTAGTTTATTAGCTTGAAGTCATATTATATATATATAAATTTATTTATATTGGACCGATATACTTCTAATAAAATAAATTTTTATAATACAATTGTTACTATTAGTTATAGACAATCAAAGTGGGACTTTTGCCGCACCCGTTATAATTTAATTCTGCAAACATTTGCAAAAAAATTTTAAGCTAAACATATTTAATTAAATATTTAGTATCAATAAAGAACTTAAAATTAACGACAAAATTCAAAAAATTATCTTTCATAAAGTTAATTCACAAAGATGTTTTCGTAATGCTATTACACTCAAGGCATTTAAAAAAACATACACACTTTTGTAGGTTTCGTGTTTGGGTGTACAAACATTACTCATGTGCGTAAATGCTTAAAAATGTTCATAAAAAACAAAGCAAAAAAAGTATCATACCCTTTTCACTTTTTGTGAAGGGTATAATAATAAAAATCTGAAATATTGATTGTATTTTCGATATTTCTCTGCTATTTGCTAACCGATTGCTATTTCTGTTAAAAAAATGTGTCAATACATTTTTTTCTCCGTTTTGTAGTTTAGACATAATTCACAAAAAACAACAAAAATTAATGAAATCTAAAATTTCGGATGTATTTTTAATATTCCTCGGCCATTTGTGGATCGATTGCTCTGGTTTTTTGCACACACATTACGACTATTATTTCTGATAAAAAGGTATATAAGATTTAGATTACGCTAAAAAAAATGTTAAAAAAGAGCTAGATGCATTCCAGAGCTCATAGCTCTGCCATTTATGGACCGAATGGACTGAAGACAGGAACTTCAAACAAATTGGTATACTAAATTTTTCTATAGGTTTCTAGGGACTTCAGAAAGTTAACTTCAACATACTCACGGACAGACGGACATCGCTAAATCGACTCCGTTATTTATAAGGATCCAGAATATATAATATATACGGTGTAGAAATTACACACGTAATGAGAAACTTATAAATATATACCTTTTTCACTTTTTGTGAAGGGTATTATACAGGGTGTCCCATAATTCAACGTTAAGCCGAAAGTGGGTGATAGCTCTTCTTAGAAAAATTAGAAAAAAATTTATGTCGCGTATTTCGCGAGTTACTGCAATTCGGAATATTTTTTTTTAATTTTGATACCCTGCATTGATATATCTCTTGCTGTAGCTAAAAATTTTTACTTTTCAAAAAATGTTTTCCCGTTATGTTATTGTAAACATAACTTCTGCAAACGTCAATAAAAAATTTTACCAAAATAAAGTAATTATCGAGGAAAATAACATTTTTTTGGCCAACTATGTTTTGAAGGTTATTATTACACACAACTTTAAATTATCATGTTGAAAAAAAATTTTCTAAAGAATTTTGGCAAGTTGCATTAAAGTTGGCGCATTTAGTCCCAATTCCAAAATGGTATAAAAATTAGTTGATTGGTTTTTGCAACAGTGAAAATAATTTTTTTTTAATTAAACCAGCGAAAAAAATTAAAAAAAAATTCTTTAGTAGAGAAATACGCACAGATTTCTCAAGTTTACTTAAATGATATAAATACCACTCAAACGGCCTCAAACTTAAAATCCGTTGATATTCAAAATGCAAGATTTTGGGGATGTTTGGCAAATTCCAAAAACTCCACAGCACCTACCAGAAAAAAAATATAACTTTCCAGGTGTTTGTACTTCATTCTTTTTTGTTGCACAGTGTTATTTATAAAGCATTCGTAGATTTGTTGAAATTTAAAGGCAAACAAAACTTGTGTTGTTTCTCAAATTCCACTTATTTGAAATATTCACAAGCTGGATTTTTACAAAATGTTGTATAATCGATCACTCTAATAACAATGTTGGTATTTTTACTTACTATTCGTCTTTTTCTCTCGCTCATATTTGATCAGCTCCACAAATAAATTATTTTGTCGCTTACGCAAAACTTCCACATCACAATATTTTGTATAGACTAATAAATTTCTTTCACGATCAAACAAGTCACAAAGCTAAAATAAAAAAAGTTGAATTCGTCTGTGCCGAATCTTATAGTATACCCTTCTCCGTGTTAGCGTAACATCGTATTCTTCACTTTCCACATTCTTTTTTAATAAGCTTGAGGTCGTATTATAAAAAATATCGATATAAAAAGAAATTTTTATATTTACTACGACCATAATCTTAATAAGCTAGCCGTTTCAATAAAAAAAATAAAAAAAAAACCCTTACAATAAAAAAATTATATAAAAATAAAAAATAAATGAGAAATATTGATAAAAAAATTTTATTTGAATACCTATTTTTTATTAATCCTAAATAAATAATTAATTTCAGTTCAACAAACTAAAATTAATGAGTTCTAAGAAAAAATCCTTTCTGAGAACCCTAATTTTAAAAGCAATAACATAAATTGTCTACATTCACTCAATGCAAAAAAAAAAATTTATTTAATTTAATTTTGCAAACATTTTTTAAACCAAACATATTTATTTAATAAATATTAATAAAGATCTTCAAATAAACGGAGAAAATAAAAAAAGCCTAAAATTTCGGTTGCATATTTGGTTTTTCTTTGCCATTTGTGGACCAATTGCTCTCATTTTTTTCACAGATATTACGACTGTGATTAAGCTGTGTACCACGCTTTTTTGTTCGCTCTATAATTACATTATATAGATCAAATACGCAAAAAAACAAAAAAGAAATAAATAAAAAGCAAAATTTCGGTTGTATTTTTGATTTTTCTCGGCTATTTGTTCTCATTTTAATTTCAATATCAGCTGAGAGACAAAAACAACTGACAGATTGGTATGCTATACTTTTCTGTACGTTGCCTAGGGGCCTCAGAAAGTTGATTTCAACGACTTGATGGACAGACAGACAGACGGATATCGCTAACTCGACACCGCTATTTATAAGGATCCAGAATATATATACTTTATAGGGTGTCCTATTTACGGTGCAGAAATTGCAAACGGAATAAGGCATGTTCTGAAAATCACTTTTTCTCAAAGTCATTTGACATCTCTTAATTTAAAACCGGCCAGCTAACTGCCTTACGAATCAATTCACTTGGAGCATTTTAAGCTTTTGCTTTGAATTCCTTAACACTTAAATTGAATTGTTTTTTATTATAGGCTATTCAGACATCACGTTAATTGAGCAATTAAGCATTTTATGCAATTAACGCCTTTATTGAGCTCAATTTACCATACAAATTTCCGTTAAATAATTGCGCAATTAAAAATTGATTGCACGTTAATGAAGTCAAAATCAAAATGCAACTCTTTGTTGTGCCCTTAAATATCAACTCAAAAGTGAGAAAAGTTGATATTTTCAGTATTAAAAAAAGAAAACGTAAATAAATTTAAAAATAAATGCCGAAGTTACCGGTAAATAAGTTTAATAAAATTGTTACTGAAAATAATTTTTAAATAAATAATTTCTTTTAATCAATAGCTTGCCTTCAAAACTGGATTGCACTGACATTTTTTTAAAATTTGACTCTCTTCTCATTTTTTATTTTATAAATACTCAAACATATTTTCAAAAAATAAAAAAATGTCACAATATTTTCAGTTCAACTTAATTGAATATGTGTGAACACCCAAATCAGTCACACAATTTAAAACTTAATTGACTTCATTAACTTTTACGTCTGAACAGACTATTAGTTTTTCTCAAAAAATTAATTAATACTTTCCACAACGGAACAATTTGTTTATATTTTTTGTGATTTTCAGTTCTTGTTCTTCTTTTTCTGAGCAAGTTTTATTGTAAACAAAGCAAAAGAGCTTTAAGCTCGTGGTTGAGAACAGTAAAAATCACTACTGAAAAGCTAAAAATCTGGTGATTTCCAGAGCACTAAAAAATCACTTACGTGGCTTAAAATCACCGTGATTTCAGAACATGCCTGACATCCATCTTGCTTACAGTGAAGGGTATAATAATAGAGTTGTATGTATGTAGGTTTCTTTTAAGTTAAGTTATTACAATTTAAAGAAAATAGTTTTTTTTACTCACGAAATTTTAATAAATCAAACTTAGATGTTTGAATAAAATTACCTCACCAAAACCTGAAAAATCTTGTTCATTTGCTAAAACTGCCTGAACTTTATTTAGTACATCCAATCGTTTATCCTTGGGTAAGCGTTGTTGAAGATCTTTGTAAATTTCTGTCAAAAATCGTACTCTCTGAGTACGTAAAAGATCCAAATGGATGACAGTATCTAAATATGTGCACGAATACAATTATATGTGCAAAAACAGTTTTCGAAATATGAAAGCTTAACACACAGCATACCTCCATAACCAACCCATTTAATAGGATCACCCAATTTCTTTAATATTTGCTCTTGGCGTAAGTCTTGTAGTGCCTTAAAGACCACTTGTTTTTGACGATTAATGCCACTAAGTAATGTAATTTCTTTATCTAACAATATATTTATTTCTGCTATACGAGCTGGTCCTTCATACATATTAGCAATACGTTTCATTTCTGATATTTTCCATTTTTGCACCTCCCCATATAACAGATCAAAATCGTCCTTAGTTCTTGGAAAGTGTTTAGCTCTTTGCTCGCGGCTTATGCGGCACGTTTGGTTGCTGTGAAAGGCCTCTTCCTCTGCCAAACGATTTGCTATCAGACGTCTGGAAAATTATTTTATAGAATAAAATATTACGAGAGTAAGAATTAATTTAGCGTACCTGTATTCTTGGGCGCATTGCTTCATCCATTTCATCCACTTCCATCGCCGAAAATTACGCTGTATTAAACATATTTTTCCTAATCTATTAACGCGCCTTTCTTGTTGGGTATATGTTTTGTATTTCCCTGCTGTTATATAGTAATCGGTGGCATCGGACCAGTATCTTATGTTATCGCCATTTAGCCAACATTGTGAAACTTGATCATGCATTGTATCCTTCAGAATGAAAAAAAAAATACACATGAAATGTGTGGTTTAGAGAGTCTTAGCGATACCTCAAGCTGGACCTTATCAAAATTTCTTTTATTATATGATATGATTAAATTAATCAGCCCAGCCCGCCCTAACAATAATATTTTTCTAAAAGCAAATTTCTAAATCAGAATTTTCTATGATAAAAAAAATTAAATTTTTATTTATAATGGTTGGTTGGTTGGTTGGTTTACGTGGCGGCCTAAACGGCCTTCAATTAGAGTCGTAAGACTCCGTTTTGATCCACCTACTCGCCAAGACCATGTAGCCGTAAGGTGATCTAGATCCACCCCGTGACATTCAGATATCCGAGAAGGTCTGCTAACCTTACTCCCGATATCTCATATAGTTCGGCCATCAGATGTGCACCGAGAAATCTGTGTATCGAAGCCATAGGAGCCGGGCACTCACAGAGAAGGTGAAAAACCGTCATCTTATTTTTTATAATAAGATAAAATAAAAATTTCAAAAGCTTCCGGGGAATTTCTATTCATACTTGTTTTGAATGTAAGTTAAACCAGAGATTGTAAATAATAATTATTTACGAATTTCTCTGTCGGAAAATAGTGAAAACGAAATATTGGATGTTATCGTTAAAGAATGTTAATTTAATGATAAAGGAAATTTTCCAACAGATTTTCTTATATACAAAAACTGCACAGAAAAAGTTATGAGAGATTTTAAAAAATAATTAGTGAATCAATTAAAATAATATCGAAATTTATTAATTGCCGGTACAACCGGAGATGTCGGCTCGTAGAATACTCGTACCGTGTGCATTTTACACAAAACGGATATTATATTTTGTTATTGTAAATACAAAGTTACACTTTGCACAGATTGCACAAATTGCCCCAACAAGAAAAACAAAAGGGGGCTCAATTGGGTTCTCTGATGTGGTCCCTTTGTGATACCTGCATGATAGGAAAAGTGCAAAAGGAAAGCAATATAAGGAAATAGAAGCCAGAACAAAAAAGTAGAAAAATAATAAGGGCAGAAGAAGAAGAGTCAGCATCTAAACAAGTTGCTACTTCTAACGAAGCTAGATAGCGTGCCGATTATATATACTCTATATCTGCTGTTTGCAGACCGAGAGAGGGATGTCGCAGGATGTGATATGTTGCTCTGGCAGCCCATGTCCGGCATTCTCGGAGCAAATCGAATGCCGAATAGACACCCACCAAGGACCTAATTGCAGTTCGACCCTCAGTATAAATGGGAATATTCCCACAGACTGTCTGCTGTTTTTCTTATTGCCATCAATTCAGCTTGTAGTACGTTGCAGTGATTCGGCTTAATTCTGTTTCTTTTTCACAGAGCACAAATCAAAAGCTAATTTTTCAATTTGTATCCAAATTGAAACCTCTGGTTGCTGCGCAATTTTACTTTTGTGAAGACAGATGCAAAGGAAGCGCCAAAATATAATGGTAAAAAAGTTTAAGTCCTCTACTACGGACCTCAATTTCTTGCAAATTCTATATTTTTTACCACTTTGAATGAAAAGAAAATAAATTTTAAAATTAAAGCCTCAAATAATAATAATAATTGATGTACTCGTATGTATTATAAAAGCTTGTAATAAATTTTTTTCTTTTCCCATACTTACAATTAATTTTGATTTAAGTTGTCGAGTTTGTGTATCTCGGCTGACACAATTTTGGTATTTGTCTTTGTGAACAATTGGACCAGTTTGTGTAAAAGCATCTAAATATTCTATACCAGTAACTTTATTAACGTATCCACACAAAAATGGTTTAATAATTGAACGATTTTGAATTTCCACAATAATATTTTTAGCGTTGCCATTGCAAGAATCTTCCGCTGGTATAAAAACTGTTATGAAATCGGGTAAACGATGTTTGCTGTCGAAAATAGGAGGAAAACTGTTAATTAACGATGTTACGGTTCAATTCAATGCTGCTTTTAAATAATTAGCCTAATGTTACATACGATTTCATTAAAGCCCTAAGTTACATTTAAGGAAAGCCAAAAAAATTAACAAAACTGTTTGAGTTTTTCACTCCTACAATTAAAAATAACATTCTTAAGCTAAATCTTAGATAAACCAAACATAAAAAAGTTTTAATCTTAGCTTATCTTATCTATTATCTATACATGTAAAAGAGTAACGTTACTGACTGACTGAATGACTGACTTATTATCATCGCCCAGCCCAAACGGCTAAAGCTAAGGGCTTGAAATTCGGTGAGCAGATTCCTGTTCCAATGTGTAGGACGAATAAGAATAGATTTTTAGAAATTCGAATATTAAAGAGATGAAAAAGGGTAAAATCGAAATTCTTATATCTCCGGAACTACTATTTTCGATATTGTACATTTGCGGGATAAAATATGGTAGGTTTTTTAACCGCATTTATCTTTCAAAGTAACTATCACAGCAACAAAAACTTAATTGTATTCTTCTCTTTTTAAAGAGACACTTTTTTAAAATTCGAGCAAATAAGGGGTAAAATATTTACCCCTTTTTACTACTATTTCTAAATATGTATTTTATATAAATTGATGCAGCATATTAACATTCTATTATTAATTTGTAGAACCCAATAAAATGCTATTTAAAAAATAAATTTCAAGGCATAAAAAAAGTACCAAAAAGGGGAATAAGATTGGACTTTATAAAATATTAATCTTTAATTGTGTTTGCGTTTTAAATTTATTCTTTTACTCATGAGAATAAAAAAATAAACTAAAATGCCAACGCAATTTCTGGAATTAAGACCAAATAAAGATTAATGTTTTGTTAAATTTTTAAATTCCAAATAGAAATTATTACACATTGGACTTTATATTTAATTATTTTAGTGCTACTTTTTATGTTTTGTGCAAACCTCGAATTGTGACAGTAGAATTAAACGGTACTGAAAGAAATAAGAAATCATTAATTATATTTTTTATTAAATTTTACGGTCCTGAACAAAGTGAAAAATCTTTAAAGGGAAAAATGGTGCTTTTTGTTGATATTTTGGCACTCTTTGATATTTTATTATTTACAAACCTAGAAGTGCGAGATTGAAATTAAACGATTCTGAATAGAGTCAAAAATCATTAAAGGTATAAAATGGTAATTTTTATTAAATTTAACGGTACTTTTTGATTTTTTTTAAGAAAACCAACCTGAAAGTACTTCATGGGAACCTAAAAGTATTTCATGGGACACTTATCATTTTAAAGAGGGGATCATCTAGATTTGGAAGCTACCGTCCAAACACTCAGAAGTTACTTTGGACTATTTTTAAATTTCCATATAACCCAGTGCCATTGCCTTGAGGGATTTTTATCATTCCCCACTATGCAGAGGTACCATTCCCGGTTTTACCCATGAAAATTATCAAAATCAAAAAAGAAATAAATCTGTAGGCTCTAACACTATGTCTGTACCTGATACCAGCAGAGCAAATGTCAATTTCATATTAATAGCAGTACATAGGGGAAGACGTTGATGGAATTATATTATGATGAAATATATTTTATTATTATTTTTTATCCTTTAAAATTTAAAAAATAAGTTTCTTGTATAAGTATGATAAATTTTATTTATTAATATGCACATATAAGCTGTAAAATAATTATTTGGTGCTATTTTAAGCAAAATTAAATTAATATCTAAAATGACATTTGATATCAAGAAATAGTATAACGCTACGATAACACTAGTAAATGGAGTTTATACCTGGTGATTTTCTATCATGATATGAATTTGACATTTAGCATGATAGAAATATATCAGGTATAGACCTAGGGTAAGCTTTCTGAAAGTGTTTTAACATTTTCGGATAATTTCGTAGTATTTATTTTATGATGCAAAACGGAAACTGCCAAAATCCTTCAGAACTCCAGTATGGAAATTTAAAATTTTTTTTTAAAAATAGGCCAAGGTAACTTGAGTATTTGGGCGGTAGATTCCAAATCTAGACGACCTCATATTTAGAATAATATGTGTCCCATCCCGTAATCTTTTTTGGTTCGTCATGAAGTCACTATAATCCCTGAAAGCAACAACACTGGGGTATATGGAAATTTCAAAAATTTATTAAAAATAGTCCCAAAAAAAAACAAAGCAAAAATCCAAGATTTGTGTTCTTGATTTTTCTGGTCCATTTATGGACCAATCTTTTAGATTTTTTGCACAGACATTACGATTGTTATTTCAGATAAAACTGCGTACAATGTTTTTTTAGTTTTGATAAAATACCCAAAAAACAAAGCATAAATTAATGAAAATCTAAAACTTCGGTTGTATTTTTGATATTCTTCGACTATTTGCGGACCGATTGTTCTGATTTTTTTAAGAGATATTATGGCTGTTATTTTTGATAAAATTGCATATAAAGTTTTTTTGTCAGTTTTGTAGTTTAGCTCCGAAAATGGTAAAAAAAATAGACGTGGTTGCATTTCAGAGCTCATAGCTTAGGCACTTATTAATTAATTGGGCTGAATTTCAATAACAAACTGACAATTGGAACTTCTAACAAATTGACATTCTAAACTTTTCTTTAGGTCTGCTAGGGACTGCAGAAAGTTGATTTCAACATACATACGGACAGATGAATATCGCTAAGTCGAATCTACTACTTATAAGCATCAAGAATATATATTCTTTATAGGTACGGTGTAGAAATTACATACGTAATGACAAAGTTTTTGTGAGGAGTGTAAAAACTGGTAGCAGGGTATTGTTTGGATCGTTTTCATTTAAAAATTCAAAAAGTATCATTAAAATTAATAAAAAGTACCATTTGTCTTTCTAATGATTTTTCAGTTTGCTTAGGACCGTTCGAGACCAACCTTGTTTTCATTAACAAATCAAAAAGTATCATTAAAATTAATAAAAAGTACTATTTTGTGTCCTTAATGATATCTTATTTCGTTCAATATCGCTTAATTCTACTGTCACAATTTGCACATAACATAAAAAATAGTACTAAAATTAATTAAATCTAAAGTCCAATTTTATTTCCGTCTTTTGGTACTTTTTTCTTCCTTGAAATTAATTTTTTAAATAGAGTTTTATTGGGTGTTACAAACTTTAATAGAATGTTTATATGCTGCATCTATTTACATAAAAGTACATATTTAGAAATAATATAATAATAAAAGTTGGCACATATTTTACCCCTTATTTGCTAGAATTTTAAAAAAGTGTCAATTGTCCATTGGAGACCTTTTTAAGAAGAGAAGAATACAATTTAGATTTGCTGTGATTGTTACTTTGAAAGATAAATGGAGCTAAAAAACGTACCAACATTAATTTTTACCCTTTTTATCCCGTAAATGTAGAAATATCGAAAAAGTACCAAATACCCACCCACTTACTTTTTTAGTAAAATATTTTGTAGTTTGAACTTTGGCTTTATCTGTCGTAGTTCCGGATAAAAAGTCCGGTTTTACCCTTTTTTACGCCTTTAATATTCGAGTTTCCAAAAATCCCTTCTCATTCGTCCTACAAATTGTAAGAGGATCTTGCTTACCACACAAAGCTACATAGCCCAAGCGGCTAAAGCTACTTAGCCGATAATGATAAGTCAGTCAGTCAGTCAGTAACGTTAAGCTAGAATTAACCGAACGTCCCGTAAGATTTCGTTACCAAATGATCCGTTTTGTTATACGAAAAGCAATGAAAGTCCTTATCGAAAACAAATGTCACGTTGACGCTACGCCAAGATTTGTATAAAATAGAATTTAGCAACGTTTTTACGGGAAGCTTATGCACAGCTGCGACAGTTTAAATAATTAAAGTGCTTAAAACTTTTCTAAAAATAACAAAAACCAACTAAAAACAACAATATTTAATAATTAAACACAACAAAAATGTGATACAGTTTTTTATAAAAAAAAATTTTTTTAATTTGTTTTCTTATGCGAAAAGCATATGACACGTTTTTAAATGTTCTATAACTACACAAACGTTTTAACGTCAACGGACGTCGCCAGACGTTTTCAACAACATTCAGCTAAAAAAAACCAGCCGTTACTCTTTTATTAGTTTAGATGCTGACAATTTCGCTTTTTTCCATTTTTATCTTTTTATGAAAGGCAGCTAATTTTTAAATGGAAAATAAGTAAAAACTTCCACTAATAAGAGGTCCTTAAAGTGGTTATTTTTTTATATGACTGTGTAGAAAACCACTTATCTAAACTTAAAGTTTTAGTATTACATACTCGTATATAGTCAAGTAACTCGATTAAACAAAAAAGTAAAAAAAAAATTATTGGGATATGCAGCTTTTACATAAATGCTAAAAGAGATGTATCAAATTTTAAAAAATTTTTGTACCTATCATGATTAGGGTAGTATAATCAAATAGTCAAGCTTATAATTACAAAACAATCAGTACCCAAATGTTACTGTCCTTGATTAATTAATTAATTTTTCTAAAGGGTCCGCCATCTAACATTTTTTTTTTCAACTAGTGCTTATTTCGTGAATGGTAACACTAAGCTCACGTCTGATTTGACAGATAATTAGTTTTATCCTTCCGCTGAACGAATATGGTTGTGTATACGCTTGAACAATGCTGAGAAATATTGCGACATTACTTTCAAAATCATGGCAATGTTGCAGAATGTGTGCGAAAATTGCGTACAGATTTTGGAAGAAGAGAAGGACCGTCAGCTCCGTATATTCGTTATCTTGTGAAAAAAGTGAAAGAAACTGGCATCCTCATCGATAAACCAAAGCGTGAAAAGCCAAAAACAGTGCGTACACCCGAGAATATTGCTGCTGTGGCAGAAAGTGTGCGTGAAGCGCCATCAACATCAATTCACCGTCGTTCTCAACAATTGAACATTTCGGAGACATCATTGTGACGAATTTTGCATAAAGATCTTGGTAGGACGCCATACAAAGTCCAAATGGTTCAGGAGTTGAAGCCAACTGACCATCCAATGCGTTTTCGCTTCGCTAAGTGGGCCTGCGATCGACTTACAGAAGATGCCGATTTTGCCAAAAAAATCATTTTTTCAGATGAAGCTCATTTTGATGTTGGCAGGTATATAAACAAGCAAAATTGTCACATTTGGGACACAGAAAACCCGCACGCATACATTGAAAAGTCGACGCACCCAAAACGAGTCACTGTTTGGTGCGGATTTTGGTCCAGAAGCATAATTGGGTTACAGTCAATGACGTTATCGTGCTATGTTGAACGAATTTTTGTTCACAAAAATTGAAGAGGAGGATATTGGCAACATTTGGTTTCAACAGGACGGCGCTACGTGCCACACAGCGTTGGACTATTATTTGCGGAGTGCCGTCAAAAATAAGTGTTACGCCGACAAGCCAGAGACAATTGGCGCTTTAAAGGACAATATTCGTGAAGCCATTGGTAAAATACAGCTGCACACAATCGATAATGTGCTTAAAAATTGAACCGATCGTGTAGGCTACTGCATGGCCAGCCGAGGCAGCCATATGAATGAAATTATTTTCCATTATTAACCGGAAGGATTGTACTTTCAAATAAAAAAAGAAATTTGAGAAAATATTCAGTAGTTTTTTTTTGTAGCATTTAAAAAAAAAAAAAAAGTTATTTGATACTCCTTTACGTGCTGCTTTTAGAAAAAAACTAAATTAATTTAATATAATTTTCTAAATTATAAATATTTATTTATTTTACTAAAGCAACATTATAAGTAGAGTAAACTACTACGTTCTAATACATATTTTCATGCATCCAAAAAAAATTTACCACAGTCCAATCTATCATACACAGGCAAAATGAATGTTAGTACAAAAGTCTTATATTTGTTTATACATGCTACATAGGAGCTTAAAATGACCTGGTCGTAAATAAAGCTGAATAGGAGCCGAGCTTAATTCTAGCCCAATCCGTATCCTGCTAGTAGCGACACTTTTTTTTAGAAGAATTAATAAAAAAAGATGTCTGCCAAAAAATTCTTATTTAGCTGTAAAATAAACTTTGTGATTTGGAAAAATAATTTTAGCTTGTTAAGCTTTTATTTCGAATGAGATTGCACATTGAAAAAAGATAAACAAAAAGGCAAAAGTTTCAATCAGCTTAGATTGAAATTTTGCCCATGTGTACTTTTGAATATTGAAGTTATAAAGGTGCCATTAACTCAAATTTAGCTAAAGTCGACTTAAGCACATTTTAAATTTCTGTACCTGTAATACACATTCAAGTCCAATTTTGGTTGCCTCTCGGCTTCGTCATCACTTTTGATGCCTTCTTTTTCAGTTTTCAATAACTTTAAATTGACATTCAGTTCCAACTGATATTCGTGTATGCCGTATTCATCATTATCAGTTTCTTGTATAGAACAAAGATCGGACAGTATTTGATTTCTTTGTTTAAGTATCAGCAATTTTGGCTCGATTTCAAAACGTCTAGCAATATCGGATTTTACTTCCCTCATTGTCATACAATTGGGATAAATTTGTGCTATAGTTTGATTGTTTTTCAAACGAAATTTTACCGTAACATTTTCAATATTAATAATTTCCTCATCTTCTTGTGATTGAGCTTGTTGATTATCTTCACCTGAGAACTGGGTAAGTTGACTTGATTTTTTATTTGTTGGAGCTTCGCTAACATCGGCTAATTTACTCTCGGAACTCATTGTTTGTATTTTTTTGTTTACAAATCACAAAATTAAATTGATTTTATTTGGAGTTATTGCTTGGATTTCTCCAAGTTTGTAACTGCCACTAAACCACTAAATGAATAATTCCATACACAAGCGATAAGGAATATTTAAAAACAACAATCAATAAATAAATTCGGTCTCCTTGGCTTCAAGTGTAGTTGCCTTGGTTAAATATTTGTTACATTAAAAATCAATTTTGGTATTTAATTACTTAATTATTGTGACAGTCGACGAGTAATCCCAACAAACGTATATGATATGATCCCATTTTTGAAAAAAATATCTAACTTTGAATAACCACTATTTTTACTTATACGCTATGGGCACTATATTTTTCTAATTCTCTGGATAAGTTGTTTGTTGAGGATTTTTTTTTTGTAAAATGTGAGATTTTTGAAGATTCTGCTTCACACATCTTATTGATTATAACTTCGAATTTAGTTAAAAGCAATTATGAATTTAATTATCATAATCGGTATTATTCAGCAAGTGATTTTAGCGATTTTCTTTATTTTTTCTTGGAACACTTTTAAAGGTGTTCTTGTTGGTTGTAAAATCTAAAAAATGCCCCTAATAGTGTTTTCAGACTGAGTGGATTTAACGCAAATGCGGTTTTAACGTTAAATCCAACTCATATAAGCTGTATTTACCATACAAAATAAAATTAATAAATACAACACTGTTTTTTTTCCGTTAAATTCAATGCTACTAAGCTAAAACGTCCTGAATGAAATTAACATATATAAACCATTTCAAATATTTTCTGAAGGATAGGTTTTCAGCAGCAGCAGCAAGAAAAGAAATTCGAAGAAAACGAAGTTTTTGATTGAAAAACAAAGAAAATATGCATCTCGAAAGTGTATTTACCAGAGTCCACACATGTTCTGGCTATTTTACAGTTTGGCAAATAAGTTTATACAAAGTAACACATCAAATACACTTATTTCTATGGTAAAAATTTATTTAACACACTGTATATTAAATCTTGAATTTAATAAATTTGCACTGTGAGCATAAAATCATCTCTCGGAAATTCAGTATTTAACTTTCAGTCTGAATACACTATTAGAACGAATTTAAATTTTTTTAATGAACTGATGTAAAAGTAATTACAGTAGAACAGTTGTACATCTCCTGTTATCTTTAGTATTTGTCAAAATTTGTTTACTTTATCTGTGCCCGGAAGGCCTACCTAATCTCTTCTAAATACATAGGTTGTTTTTTTTTTTTTTTGTTCTTTTATTAAATGAGAAAAATATGGTAGCAAATAAATTGTTTTCTCTTTTTCTCGTTCGCAACCCTATAAATAAAGTAAGCATAAAACAAAAACTTAATCTTATAAATTCCAATGAGCTTTATCACTGAACCATTAAACAGATTCGAGGTAGCAGGCTACCGACTTCCATCAAAAACAGGATACATGTGTTCATATGAAAATGATTATTTTCACCACAAAATGGCTAAATGACCACCTTTGTAGCTGCCTTGTAAATATAAGTATGATAAATTTTATTTATTAATATGCACATATAAGCTGTAACATAATTATTTCTTGCTATTTTAAGCAAAATCAAATTAATATCTAAGATGACATTTGATATCAAGAAATAGTATAACGCTACGATAACACTAGTAAATGGAGTCTATACCTGCTGATTTTCTATCATGATATGACTTTGACATTTAGCATGATAGACGCCGGGTAACAAACACAGTCATTTACATTTCTAATGATATTGATGATATGTATATATTTCAGGTAAAACTTTTATTCTATTTCTAAACTTTTATAAAAAACTTTAAATTTCCATTATATTTTTGATTTTTCTCGGCCATTGGGGACCGATTTTTTTAATTTTTTGCACAGACAGATTGTTATTTCATATAAAACTGGGTACCACATTTTTTGTCCGTTTTGTTTTTTAGTAAAAATACCACCAAAAATGTTAAAAAAAGAGATAATAGCGATTTTTGACTAACAGCTTCGCTATTCAGCTGAGTTTTGGTCCAAATACTATTAATGTGATGCAGAAAAAAACTATGTACTATTTTTTTTAGTGGTTAGTTTTATTTGACCTTTTTCTTTTTAATTAAAATGGCTATTTTGTTAAGCTTGAGGTCATATTTATAATTATATCCTGAAGAAGCTACAAAAATTGGAGCGAAATATCGATATAAAAATAAATTTTTGAAAAATAAGACCTGAAGCTTAACAAAATAGCCATTTTTATTTTTTTTAGTTTAGATAAAAAACGGAAAGAAACAAAGCAGAAATTAATGAAAATCTAAAATTTCGGTTGTATTTCTGATATTCCTCAGCAATTTGTAACCTATTTTTTTCACAGGTATTACGACTGTCATTTCAAACAAAACTTTATACCATGTTTTTTGTCCGTTTCGCTGTTTAGACAAACTACGCAGAAAAACCCACGCCAAAAATGGTCAAAAATAGAGGTAGTTGCGGTTTTTGACTTATTGCTCCACAATTTATGAACCGATCTGGATGAATTTCAATATCAATAATCAATCAGAAAAAACAACTGACAGATTGGTTACCAAACTTGTCTGTACTTTGCCTAATGATTTCAGAAAGTTGATTTCAACGATTTGACGGCCAGACAGACGGACATCGCTATCATAAGGATCCAGAATATATATACTTTATAAGGTGTCCTATGCACAGTGTAGAAATTACAAATGGAATCACAAAGTTACATTTATATACCCTTCTTACTTATCCTGAAGGGTAGAATAAAGAATTTTTTCTTTGTTTATATAATTTGATTAAAAAATTTAAAAAAAAAATTGTGGTTAAAAAATTTTTGCCCTGACCGGGGTTTGGACCACGACATCTAGAATTTAGAGAAATTTTTAATGCTTAGTTTAAAAATATATATAATTAGATGCAATCATAATGCGTGATAAAAGGCCTGTTGACTAAGGGCTTCTAATAGCCCTGTCGAAGAAGGGAACGCAGAAGCCCTTGGGCTAGGACATCGTAAGTAAAAAATATATGAGTATGGAATGGAGTAAGAAGGCCTTGTGTGTGACAAATAAGGGCTTTCAGAAGCCTTCTCTTCGCTGCTCTGTTGATTTTTCTCTTTCTCTTTTCTTTATGTGCTCTTTCTCTTTTCTTTATGTGCTTGACACAGTTTGTTGTAGATTTGTCATTACCTTATACTCGTATAATTCTGCCATAGGTTTTCGTATTGTTTTTTGCGGTATTCTAGAAAATAGTAGTTTAAAACATTTTGTTGTTGTGTCTAAGAAAATTTTTATTTTACAATTTTACACGGGATACCAAGGATTTTACACTGAAGCTTGAATTCCGCTATTATTAAAAGTATTATTTCTTAGATTTTTTAATTAAAGCGCGCTAGATGTTATGTTTTGGCCATGTGTTTTTTAATTTTATTTAAAATACACATGTTTTCTTCATGTTGATTAATATAATTTTTGAACACAAACGACATACGAGACCTGGCTTGTTTATAACAGCTGACTGCCAAAAAATTTAAAAATTGATTTGTTTCTCTGTAACAGCAGATTTCTTTTACATTTTAAATATATACATTTTTTAATAAGCAACGATGACCAATTTTATGACACACAACGTCTCTTTTTATTTTTTTGTGCTTCTTCTTTTTTACTACATATGTATGTAAATAGACGTGATTATTTTGTTTGAAAAATGCACACACAGGAAAAATATGGTTAAACATGGCCACCGCAAACGTAGTTCGTTCTCCTCAATAATTATTATGATCACGATAAACATGTTTCTAGTTATTGTCAACCATACTTTGTTGGCCGTCATAGAAAATTTTAAATCATGATATTTCATCAAACATTGAATTCATTGCTGTACAAATAAAATTATACAACAAAAACATGTTCATTACTTGTTCCTATATTCCACCGTCATCATCTCATCTTGTGTACACTGAACATGCTAATGCTATTAAATATATTACCAGTAAAACTAAACCTAATGACTTAATGATTGTTGTTGGTGATTTCAATATGCCGTTTTTAAAATGGGAAATTTCATTGGAAGAGGGTTTCTTTATCCCAACTATCTTAAGAAACAATCTTGGTCATGAGAAATTATTAAATACCTTATTTGATCTATCTCTTAACCAGCTAAATGGTATTTTCAATGATCATGGGAAATTACTGGACTTGCTATTTGTCAGTGATTTATCAAATATTGTTGTGAATCGTGTGCCACCAGTTACTAAGCCTGAAGATCGCTATCATCCAACCTTAGAAGTTCATATATTTTTAGACTCAAATTTAGCGCGTGATGTTCCTGATACAAATGAAAAAGTATTTTGCTTTAAGAATGCTAACTACAATCTACTAAAAAGTTTTTTAATCGGTACTAACTGGAACGATTTATTATTATGCTCGAATGCTACAATGGATGAAATAGTTCATCGGTTTTACGATAAAATTTGGTCCCTGATGGATTTATGTATTCCAAAACGCACTGTTTATAAATTTAGTGGCCCACCTTGGAATACAAAACATTTATCCAGAATAAAAAACAAGAAGAATAAATTCTATAGAGCCTATAACAAATCTGGTAAATTAATTGATTATAGAAAATATGCAACTGCACGTGCTGACTATATCTATTTAAATAAAATCTATTACTCTCGCTATTTAAGTAAAATGCGAAATATTTTTAAGTCCAACCCAAAATCTTTTTACAACTTTGTTAACTCAAAAAAGAAGTCTGCCAAATTTCCAACCGTGATGCATTTTCGAGATCAACAGTCTTGCGACAACCTTCATATTAGTAACATGTTTGCTGACTTTTTCTCCACAACATATTCAGATGCTGACTATGATGACTCTGCGGATTATCCATTTTTGCAATCAACAAACCGAGTAATTTCAATTCCTTTCTTTGATACTTCTTCCGTCATGCTTAGTTTAAAGAAGCTGAAATTCTCGTATAAAAGTGGGCCTGACAATGTTCCTAGCTGCTTCCTAATAAATTGTGCTGAGGCATTGGCTGCACCTTTGACAATTATTTTTAATTTGTCAATAAAATATGGTTATTTTCCCAAAATATGGAAAAACTCATTTATTATTCCGTTATTTAAGTCTGGAAGCAGATCTGAGATTGCTAATTACCGTGGAATTGCTAAGCTTAGCACTATTCCGAAGCTATTTGAAAAACTTGTAACAGAGCACATTCAACATCATATATCATCTTTTTTGTCACCGCATCAACATGGATTTCGTAAAGGTTGTTCAACAGTAACCAACTTACTTGAATTAACAACTATTGTAAATCGTGGCTTTATTCAACAAATGCAAACAGATATTGTATATACGGATTTTAGCAAGGCTTTCGACAAAGTGAATCATAAGTTACTGTTAAAAAAATTGGACGTTTTTGGTTTTTCATATAACTGCACTAAATGGATGGAGTCGTATCTAACAAATAGAACCCAATCTGCTCGTTTTAAAAACGCTTCTTCTAAAATGATAAATGTTTCGTCTGGTGTTCCACAAGGTAGCCACTTAGGGCCTTTGCTGTTTACGGTCTTCATAAATGATCTTCCGAACATAATTGTACATTCTAATGTCTTATTATATGCTGACGACGTAAAAATATTTCTAAGTTTAAATAAGTACCATGATCATATTTTACTTCAAAGAGACTTGGATGCGTTCCAAAACTGGTGTAACATAAATATGATGGGGCTAAATCTAAAAAAATGTAAACATGTTTGCTTTTATAGAGGTAATCACATGAATTTAAACTTTTCGCTAGGTAATCATACGCTGGAAAAAGTTGATTCTATATTAGATCTTGGTGTTTTATTGGATGCCAAGTTGAATTTCATTCAACACATTTCTATGACTGTAAATAAGGCTCGAGGCGTTCTCGGCTTTATAAAACGATGGGCAAAAGAATTTAGCGATCCGTATATAACAAAACGACTTTATATTTCACTTGTGAGACCTGTTTTAGAGTATGCGTCGGTAATTTGGGATCCTACATACAACATACATGACAAAACGATTGAATCAGTACAAAAGCAATTTCTGTTATTCTGCCTTCGAAGTTTACATTGGAATCCCCTTAATCTCCCGTCATATAATAGTAGACTCGCTTTAATTAAATTACCAACCTTAAAAAGCCGGAGAACAATGCTAAATGTCACTTTTCTCCTAAAACTAATGAATGGGGATATTGTATCCGGATTTCTACTAAGCAACATTTCCTTCAATATACCGCAACGCTATTCACGCCATTATGAGTTACTTTCTGTTGAATATTTTAGAACAAACTACGCAAATGCTGATCCGTTCAGAAAAATATGCTATCAGTTCAATAAATTAAGTAATTGTATTGACTTTTCGTTAAATATCAATGTCATTAAATGTAAAATTATAATGTATTTAAATAGTTAAACTTTATTGTATTATATGCGTCTGTAAGGATAAATTGTCCATAGACAGAAATAAATAAATAAATAAATAAATAGATATTTTATTCCATACATAATTGAATATTATCATAATAAAAAAAAATGACAATAATTTCCTAAATAATTTGTGTTTTATTCAAAATCAACATCGGCCCTTAAAATTTAACCACCCTTTATAAATAATGTGAGTATAAAACAAAAACGTAGTCGTTCAAACTCAACTGAGCTTTGGGGCTGAAGTGGTTGAGTGGCGTATAGTGTAATAAATAAATAATCGGATGCGTATTTGGTACTTTTTCGATATTTGTACATTTGTAGCATAAAAAGGGTAAAAACTGATGTTATTACATTTTTTAACTTCATTTATTTTTCAAAGTAACAATCACAGCAACAAAAACTAAACTGTTTTCTTCTCTTTTTAAAAAGGTCTCCAATGTATATTGGCACTTTTTTAAAATTCGAGCGAATAAGGGGTAAAATATGCACCCCTTTTTACTAATATTTCTAATTATGTATAATAATGTAAATTGATGTAGCATATAAACATTTTATTACTAATTTGTAGTACTCAATAAAAATCAATGATAAATAAATAGTTTCAAGTGAGAAAAAAAGTACCAAAAGAAAGATTTGTACTTTATATTTAAAAAAGTTTAATAGTATTTTTAATGTTATGGGCAAACCTAGAGTTTTCAAAGTAGAATTAAACGGTCCTTAACAAAATAAAAAATCATTAAATGGGCCAAATGGTACTTTTTATTGATTTTAATGGTACTTTTTGATATTTTAGTATTAACAGCTCTAGAACTACGAGACTAGGCTCAAACGATTCAGGTCAAATTGAAAAACCATTAAGGAACAAAATGGTACTTTTTATACATTTTAATGGTTCTTTTTGATTTTTTTAATGTAAACAAACCTGGCAGTACGATATTGGGCTCAAATGGTTCCAAGCAAAGTGAAAAATCATTAAAAGGACAAATGGTATTTTTTATATTTTTTTTTGGTATTTTATTATTACGGAATGTAAAATTACGGAATTTGGCTCAAATGATCTGAAGTAAGGTGGAAAACCATGAATGGGAAAAATTGTACTTTTTATTGTTTTTATTGGTACTTTTTTAGTTTTTCATGTTAACAACACTAGAACTATGAAATTGGGGTCTAACCCTCTTAAGCAAAGTAAAAAATTATTAATAGGCAAAACAGTACTTTTTATTGATTTCAATGGTACTTTTTGATTTTTTAATATTAACGAACCTAAAACTATCAGACTGAGCTTAAATGGTTCAGGACAAGGTGAAAAATAATTAAGGGAAGAGAACTGTACTTTTTATTAATATACTATAATGGTGTTTTTTGAATTTTTTAACATTAACGAATTTATAACTATGAGACTGAGCTCCAAAGGTGATCAGTAAATATGAAAATCAACAAATTGACAAAAGGGCCCTTTTTCTATTTTTTTTATATATCTTTTAATGTAATGAACTTCGCTGACAACGTAGCGAGTTAAATGCTAGTGTAATATAAACGAAAAAGTCAATACAATAAAAAAATGTATATAAAAAATTTATTTAAAAAAATTTATATAAAAAATATGTACATAAAAAAAATTTAATGAAAAATTAAAAATTTTTTTTTTAGCCCTGATCGGAGGTTGAACCGCAACGTGCAGTTGAGAGCTAATTTTAATATGTTTGGCTTAAAAATATTGTTAGATGCAGTCATAAATCTAACCATAATATGTTTCCTCCAGAATATGGTTGCCTCAACCATATTTTTTCCATTGTGTCACTGATGTGCGGCTGAGACAACTATTTTTTTAAAGTTTTTTTTTTGTATAAACTCCTTAAGTTTATCATGTATAAATTCATCTTGGATTGAATCTAGGGCTATCGCACAGAAGGTGCTAACTATTTAAGCTACATCACTAATGTGTTTCGAATTTTTACAAGTTAAGGTTGATTTTGGTTCTTAGTCTAACAAAGTAGGGGTCACAAATTGTTTCCTTCTCTACACTTGGGCTGGGTATAATATTTTACAACACTATCAGCATTCCATAAAATACAATACATTCACGATCGATTATTTAAATAGAACTTTTTTATCTTTCTTTACACGTACACGTTTATTTAGGCTGTAACAAATAACTTAAAAAATAATATTTTTATCAACATAAAATGATGATTTCAAATTTTGAGGTGTTAAATTGTACTTGGGTCCAGCATGTGCCACTTGCAATCTAAATGGTCGACCATTAAAATAATAATCATCACGATTCACATGAAAAATTTTACTTTCTGCTTTTTGTGACTTTCGCACTGATGACTCTATTGTAGGTATTTTATTGATCTGTTGCATTGACATCAATGGCTTGTAATAGCCCATTTGCAATTGTTGCTGATATTGTTTATAAGGATTAGTTATTTTATAACCGGAATAATTCATTGGCTCAGTAGTTGCAACAGCTTCCGATTCAAGCTGAAGCGGTTTAATTTTCATTGGTTGATAGTCATAACCAATGCCGGGTACAAAACGATATGGCAGTGGTGGCATGGGTATATAAAAAATTCTAGAATCCTTTTTAGTCTTTTTAGTTCTATTACGATTTGAGTATTTACGTAAATTCAACGGCTTCGATGAGATAAATAACTCTTTGTAAATGTTTTCAACGCTTGGACTTTGAAATATGACTTTTGACGATAACTGGGTAGAGGATGTTGATGGCGGTAATGCTTCTTCTGTTAGTTTATTTGTTTCAATTATGTAGGCAGTGACTAGAAAGGTTGGTGTGGCAAGAATTATCAGAAACCTGACTAAAAGTAATGTGATATACTGACGTGTGTGCAGCATTCTGAAATTAAAAAGAAAAAGGTTTATTTTAATTAATTTATAAAACTTTCTCAAAATTACGAATTACAAATCTACAAGTATTTATAAGAAGTACATAAAAAACAGTTCCAGTAAAATTGCTTATGGTGCCCGTACTAAAGCTTAGTGCAAAAGTCCGGTAGCCTGCAGTGCGTTTGCCGCATTTGGAGTGAAGCTAATCCTCAAGTGTATGTCGAAACACCGTTACATCCAGAAAAACTGACTGTTTGGTGTGCTAATTTCACGTTTTGGACCTGTGAATTAACACCGCTAGACTTTAGCATATAGAGATGACAATGTGAAGATTTCGTTTATTTTTTATGTATGAAATATTTTTATTTCATTAAATTTTTAATAATTGATATAATTTTTTTGAAATGCAGAAATATTGATCACTTTCGGAGAAATCCCTTTCTCCTCATCAGCACCATATGTGTCTCCAACTTTGGGGAGCTGCCTATTGTTAACGTTGAGTATTTAATTCAAGTGCCAAAAGAAATAGAATACGGGAATTTTTGTACTCTCATTATACTCGTAAACACAGCGAGTACAATAATTCTCGTATTCTATATTTGGAAATAGTAGTACCCCTTATTTGCTCAGATTTTAAAAAAGTGGTACTCGTATATTGGCATTTTTGGAGACCTTTTAAGGAAAGAAGAATAAAATTTACTTTTTGTTGCTATGATTGTTACATTGAAAGATAAATGGAGTGAAAAAACGTACCAACATTGGTTTTTACCCTTTTTATCCCGTAAATGTAGAAATATCGAAAAAGTAAAAAAATACCTATCCGCTTATTATACCTTTCACTGTAAGTAAGAAGGGTATATATAACTTTGTGATTCCGTTTGTAATTTCTACACCGTGCATGGGACACCCTATAAAGTATATATTTCTGGATTGATTTAGCAATGTCCGTCTGTCTGTCTGTCTCTTCTACTTTCTGAAGTCCCTAGGCAACGTACATCAATCTGTCAGTTGTTTTTGTCAGACTATTACTAAATATTTAAAGCACTCTTCAGCGGATGTTGAAATACCATTTGCACCTCTTCTCTTACAAAAATCCTGCACTCCATATAGCTCGTACAACCATGAAGTTATTGAGACAACAATTTCCAAATCGAATAATTTCTAAAAACGATGATTTGAGTTGATCACCACCTTGAGTTATATCAAAGACAAAGTTTATGTAAATAAGCCTCAAGCCTTGCAGCAACTTTCAAGCAGAAATTGGCAAGAAACACTCATCAAAGTTATGGAAAATGCCATAAAAGGGCACATTTTTGTGTTACAGAAAACTTTTCTCACTAAACTAAAATAAACTTTATGATTCAATTTTTGGCTCTTTTTTCTTCCATTCACTATTTATTTAAAAAACAAATCATATAACTAATTTAGACGCATAAAAGTAAATAAAAACCGGCAATATTTTGCATTTCAGAAAAGTGAACTTCTTTTCGAATCCGTCTTAATTTGAAATCAAATTTAAATTAGTTTTTGTGTGATATATTTCATGATTGAACGAGTATTATTAATGTAAAAGCATAATTACAAATGAAATTTTTAAATAGATTGATCGTAATACATAATTTTTGATTCGTTTTAAATATTCATTTTAGAATCTGCATAATCAAGATTTGATCATACTTCTGGTGCATGCCTTTTAATACCATAATTGCCGTAGGCAAAGTCTTAATTAGGATTGTCTTTTTTGGTTTATGTTTTGTTTATTTACCTCCCTGTTGCCATGGTCCTTAAGGCTTCTGTTTAATTTTAAATTTACTCGTATAAATATGTTTAAGTGGTTAAATAAATAATGTGTAATATAAGCGTTTCGAGTATAAATATTTATTATTATTTGCATGTCTGTGTTCAAATTATGCAAATTTTTTATTTGTTTTTTTTTGAAGTGGGCCACTCTCAAAATATTCAACATGTTTTTCACTTTTTTTTTTTATATATTAAACAACAAAAGGTTACTACTACATACGAGTATAAGTATAAACACATGTATTTGTGGCAATAAAAAATAAGTTTAGACTTAGCATCTTTATAATCTCCATATACAAAAGTACCTGGTCAAAGTGTCAATCAGTTTGTACGACTGCGAAGGAAGTTATAGCAAAATGATTTTTAGTTAAACTTTTTTCTATGTGCAACCTCGTTCGGAATAAGCTATTTTTCTAAATTACAAAATTTATTAAACAAAAAAATAAGAAATTTTTTTGGCAGACATACGGCGCACAGTGGCTCTTTTTCCAAAAAAAAAAAAAAAAAAAAAAACGTTGCAAATATAAAAAAAATTGACCATAAAATTTTTAGAAATGCATAATCAAATATTGCAAAGGACAACTTACTGATCAAGAATTAAATCGGCTAAAAATTATGAGTTTCAGAACTAATTTTCAGGCTGTAGAAAAAATTCAATTTTCGACAACAGATTCTTACTCTTTTGATTTATACTGAAAAAGTTTGTTTGTTTTATTTTTACCTGATTAAAAAACAATTCTTTAGCTTTTTTTACGTTAGTGGGCGTGGTTTGGGCTCGTTTTTGGAAATTAAATAGAGTAGAACTAAAAAAGTAGGTATGGGAAATATTACATACACACTTTTATTGTTTCAATCACTAACTAATTTAAGTAAATTTTCCTCTCCGATCCTGCCCGTTTACCTGCAAGAAGAAAAAACTGTCACATCCTCGTTATAAAATAACGATATATATGTACGTAGTATCGTGGGTATTCACGACATTCTTGTTAAAATTTCTGACACTATTTTATAATATGAGTGCTCACAAATTGTGTTACAATATTTTCAGCAATAAATAAAATAAAATAATTACTATTAAATAATTGCAGTCCTTCATTTTTTTATCTTTTTTTTTTTTTAAACAACACGGACCCGCGAAGCTTCTTGGCTTGTCTACAGAAAACACCGAATGTCTAGGCAGAAATCTAACCTACGACCCCCTTACTGTTCTACAATCAAAGAAACAGCACAAAGAGATTACCTGATAGTAATTTTTTTTTATCAGCATTTTATGTCTTATGTTTATTCTTTAGAATGCAAGGGCAGCGACAAGTCGTGTTAAGTCACAAATAAATAAGATAAAAAATAAATTATTTATAGTCATTATACGAGTATATTAAAATTGTGTTTGCTGTAAGCGAAAGTATTATTATACTGAGTAGCAATGGTTTTGTGTGTGTCCTTACAAAATTCAGAATTGTTTGAGTTATTCAGATGATCGGATGACGTGGGTATATTTCAATTGGCTGTTAAACAAAGCGTAAACATTTTCCATAGGAAAAAGGAAATGAGGATCTGAAAACTAAATTTCATTCGCACTAAAGAAAATGGAAATCCTCATACATCTACTGACCAAATAAAAGGTAGACTTGAAAAATCTTTTGAATTCTGCGCACCATATACAAGAAAACGAAAAGTTCAGGATGCTACCGCCTCAATAACTACAAAACATTTATCTATAAAATAAGCAAAAGAGAACGAAAAAGCAAAATCAAACATCATAAAGGCAGTGTCGATCCTAAGTCATGTACGGTTGAACAGGTTAATAGAGAGTAATCTACGCCACCAAATGCTTTCATTACCAAGCATACTTTAAAAGAGGCCTTAGCATTATTTATGGACTTGGGTTTTTTGAAGTCCCGTGCTGACGTAAGACCCGAGTGCGAGAATCTGTCGCCCGAAGTGATGAAAAATGCCATAAAATGAGCCCCCATAGCAATCAATTGTGACGGTGCCCATTTGGCCGATATCATCTTCTCGACTTCACCAATAAAATTCTAAAGGTTCAAATAAACATAATCAAAAAACAGAATCGAAGTTTTTCATGTAGAAAAAAAATGAGAGCCAAACAACAATGGATGATTTTTTTTTTGACCCACCTTGTAGCTCAGAATTTCTTCGTTGTAGCTATAAAGAATTTTTTTGTATGGAAAACTTTGCAATAAAGAGGCTTTTTTAAGGGATTCAGCAAAAAATTAGTTTTATTGAGTTTTTCATTATAACGAAGTTCGTTATATCGAAGATTCACTGTATTTTTAAGGTAAATTGGTCATTTGCATAGTTATTTAGCTCATTGTAAAGAAATAAAAGTTATTACATGTACGTTTGTATGTATGCATAACATATACTTCTCTGTTCTAGTGAAGGCTCTGTGAGATTCACTGCAGTTGACTTTAACTTGCTATAAAAAAGTTTTTCACACACTCACACGCATCGTCATAAATTTACATAAAATAATTGCTGATTAAGATTTTAAAACAAATATAATTTATAGTTTTCATTAACCTTTTTAATACCTTTTTATGCATCAAGGAATTAATTAAAATCAGTAAAAAAATTAATTAATTATTAAAAAAGAAAAAGAAAAGTATGATATTTAAAATAATGATCATAATTTTTTATATTACAAAGAGAACGTTTTGTGTAGAATGATATAGAATTTCTGTTTTACCAAACAAAATTAAAATAATTATGATATACGGGTAACAAACACATAAGACAAAAAGTACTTAACGAAGCATAAATTGTGTGCTGACGTAAAATCGTAAGGGAAAGATAGCCACATGTTTTATAAGTAATTAATAAAAGTGTTATTACCAGGGCAAGGCTTTTCATGCAAATACATGTTTCACTGAGTAACTTAAAATCGACTCTGATCAAGTACTTTTCTGAATTCGAGAATTTCTTGAAAAATGGCATCGATTTGTTATTGCATATTTTGTTATAAATGCATATTTTTTGTGCATAATTTGTATTCATTTTTATATTTTTAGTAAACCTGTAAAGTATTTCACAAAAACAAACAAACAAAGAAAAAAAAAAAAAATCACGAAATTGGCAGTATTCTAGTGAAACATATTTTTTTTTATCTACCTGAAGTATGTATGCACTTAAAAGATATATACTCGTACATGCATGTATTTTGTCATTCCAGTTAACTACTTCACAATAATGTTGGCAGCTGAATACTTTTGAACAATTTTGGATTTTTAAATCATCAAACACGTAAAAATTATTATTTTGCCTTTTTTTTATTAATTTTTTTTGGCTATTTTATGCCCAGTATTTGACTTCGGACTTAAATGTCATTTGAATTTTAAGTTCCATTTAGATACAAAATTGAGTTTCTAACTATAAACTTAAATCATATTTAAGTGGCCAATTTTGAGCATTTAAAGTCCACTTAAGTTGCACATATTAAACATATGATTTGACAGTTTTTTTTTTTTTTTTTTTTTTTTTTTATCTCATACATAATTTAATAAATATAATAAAAAGCAATAAATGATAATAATAAAAGTAATACAAAAACAAACAAGTAAATGAAAATAATTAAAATGAGTTCTGATGAAGAAGACATGAATGACGCTGAAATCTCTGAAGTGTTAATTGGATAATTATCATTAATTTTTGACATTTCATGATGCTGCCACAGTTTTATTGCAAATAAATAAGGACAATCATTTAAGTCTGAAAAAGTGAACTTAAGTTCAAAACGACAATCGCTTTAAATACGAAGTCAAAAACTGGGGGTTAATGTTGAAAACAGCCATTTTAGCCTTTTCAAGGCTAGATTTAACTCTTTTTCTCGCATTTAGTCTTTTTAGTTTTTCAAAATAGCCTTAAAAATTTAAACAAATCATACATAAGCAAACTAACGCTGAAGAAAATTCCTGAACACAAATGAGTTTTTCCTGTAAAGTTCGACTTTGACTTGAATTAAATTTTTTTCGTCTGCATGATGTTAAATTGAGTTGCTACTACATTACATTTTTTCAGAAAAAGCCGCATTGCTTGTGGATCAATAAGTCCGTGACTTTTTGAACTTCCCTCGTAGTTATATGAAATGCAACACTGTTCCCATCAATTACCACCTGTTAATAGACTACTGTCAAATTTTCAGCAAGTGTCGTCATTTATTTTGCGTTTAACAGCTGTTCAAAACATACAACCTCGTGTATTTTTCTAAAAATGCAAAAAAGTGTATTTCGAGCTCATTAAACATTTAAAAAAAAACAGTCAATCAAACCAAGGAAAAGCTGGATAAGTTCTATCGGGACTCTGCGCCATCGATTTCAATGGTAAAATAGTTTTTTACTGACTTTCGTTGTGGTCGCACAACTTCAAATGACCCTGAACCTTCTGGACGGCCAATTGAGGTCGAAAATATCCACGATATGGTGTTGGCCGATCGAAAAGTAAAAGTGCGTGAGATTGTTGATGCCATAGGCATTTCATATGGCAGTGTGGTTTCGATTTTAAATGATCAGCTGGCTTTAAGAAAGTTGTGACGTGTGCAGTCTCAATGGCAAAACTCTATGAATTGTGCTACGAATTGGTGCCTCATCCACCATATTCTCCGGATTTAGCCCCTAGTGATTACTTCCTATTTCCAAACCTAAAGAAATGGCTCGGTGGAAAAAGATTTAGCTACAACGATGAAATTATTGACCAAACAAATGCCTATTTTAAGGACCTCGAAAAATCCTATTTATTGGAAGGTAAAAAAAACTGTAGAAATGTTGGACTAAGTGTATTGAGTTAACAGGAGATTATGTTGAAAAATAAATTTTTGTTTTGCAAAAAAAACTGTGTTTCATTCAAAAAGTCACGGGATTATTGATCCGCCCTCGTATAAAAAAATTTGTACATATGCTTGGGGGAGGAAAATATTTACTAAATTAACCAAATATGCTTGACAAAACTTTGATGTAAATTGATAAATTGGTCGAACGAAAGGAGTGACGAAAAATATTTGGATTCTACATTTGTTCTTTGCATTTATTTTTTAAGATAAATTTTTCTAAATGATTAATTTAGTATTTAGTTGTCTAGTACTACCATTTGGTAATGCTCTTTAATACGATAACACGAAGCAACCAGAGATGAAACTTTTGAGGATAGAACTTTGAAAAACTCAGCTTTTTATTTTGAGTTTGTATAAAAGAGACAGATATAGTGTTTTAATATTACGAATAAGAGAAAATAAGCAAAATGAAAAATTTTTTGTTTTAGAAAACATTAATTAAAAAGTTATTTCCGTAATGAAAATGCACATGCCGAAAATACTTATATCTACGTTTTTTTGTTATGAAGTATGGAATTTAATGTAAAAGTGATAACAAACACAAATTTTCATGTTTTAAAATTCATGTTTACGAAATGTAAATAATGAAAGTGTAAATTTTTTAGAAATACCTGAGCAAAACAAAATAAAAATTTTGAGTTCGTGCAAAAAAGACAGAAAGAAAATGTATACTATATCTGCACTCTGACACCTCTGGTTGCTCGGTGACGATAAAGCAAGTTAAATATTAGAATAGAAATCGCATTGAAATCAAAAAAGTAAAGTTAAAGAATAATTGAATTCGCTTATAAGTATTTAAAGTCATATGGAAGGCGACCTTATTTTCTTTAATTTTTGATATTTTATGTTTTCTTCTTGGTTTTTTATAAAAATCATAATTATACTTCTCATAAAAAATGAAGAAAATTTTTAATTTTAAGCTGTAGCTTTTAACTTTTTTTTCTGCGTTATTTAGCTTTTTCTAACCTTTTTTAGACCAATTTAGCTTATTTTTTTTAGCTCTTGGCAACGCTGTTTGAAAGCGAACATTTGTGTGAAAATCATTAGTTTTCTTAATTATTTCAATAAAAATTTTCTAGACGATTTGACCGTTTGTATAATGAGAAAAGGCATTTTGTTCATTTTACAGAATAAAAGTATTTTTGAAAAAATAATTTTCGGATTTTTTATGTACCTGAATTTAAACTTTTAATAAAAATATATGCCATAAGGGCATATTTTAGTGCATATTTTGTATTTTTAAGTGCATGTTTTATGGGCATATTTTCGTTCTTTAAGTGAATGAAATTCCTTGCCCTGCACGCAAAGAAAAAATATGGTTGAGGCAACCATATTCTGGTGGAAACATAGTATGGTTAGATTTATGATTGATTCTAACCATATATATTTTTAAATCAAAGATATTAAAAATAGCTTTTAACTGCAGATGTTGCGGTTCAACCCCCGGTCAAGGCAAGAAATTTTTTTTAATGCATACATATTTTAATATGATTTTTAAAAAAATTTTAATTAAAATTTTTTGTATAAATAAAGTTTTTTTTATTCCATTATTTTTCTTTTCTATCAATTTGTATTTATTTATAGTATTATTATTTACATATTACATAATACATTGAGTTTAAATTTATTTTTTTAAATTTTAGTTGACTCTACCAGGGGTCGAACTTGCGAACACTTAGTTAAGAAGCATTAACTCGCCACTCAACCACTTCAGCCACAAAGCTCAGTTGAGACTCAACAATTAAGTTTTTGTTTTATACTCCCTTTATTTATATGGTTGCGGAAAAGACCAAATAGAAAGCAATTTACATTCAACCATATTTTTATCATTATTATGTTTGCTATGAACATATATATGATTTCAAGTAAAATTTTATAAAACATAATATGATAATTATATGGTTGATTTAAGACACTAAGCATAATATGGTTAAAAATACCTAGAAACATGTTTATCGCGATCAGAATAATGTTTAGATGCTTAAAATTAATAATAATATTTTTGTGAAGAACACACTATGTTTGAGGTGACCATATTCATCCATCTTTTTTCTTTGCGTGTGGGGGGCGATTAAGCTCTAACTAAGTATTTTTTTTATATTTTGACAATATAATGCCGTTTCATAAGGAAACTAAATTTAAATTTTAATATATAAAATTCGTACTTCTCCTAAACGGTTGGACCTATTCAATTGAATTTCTCTGTCTGCCTTTGGGTTATGCCTTGGAAGGTTTAACCAAAGCAAGAGTAAGCACTAATTTGGTCCTTATGATATTCACAGTTAGTGCTTTTTGCCAACATCTGTTCTCCTTCTGCTTTTGTGCTCATTTTACAACTGAACAGTTAAAAAAAAATTTTATATGTAAGACTTCATTTGCCAATAATTGTGCAAGTACATCATTAAAGGTTGATATCTTGATGTATTTTACTATTTCATGTAATTTGGCGAATTTACCTCAGAATATTTTACACTAAAAATCTTTGGATTTAATAAAGAGGCCAAAATCGAGATGATGCGGTTCCATGGAATAGTTTCGAAAATTTCATAGGAATATAACTTATATGAACGAAAAATTACGCTTTTTTGACTTTTTAAAAATGGTTACGTTTCAGTAACTTTTAACGTTCCGACATACGATATTGTTATTTTGAACAACTTATTTTGTTATTTGCAATATCGAATGTGCAATGCAGGAGCTGTCAGTTAACGTTAATAGTTAAAGACGAAATCAAGTAGCATCACTACTATGAATATCGTGTATAAAAACGAAAAAGGGCTGCAGATATCGTGCACAGCAACCAAACTCTTAAGGTTGACGTTAAAAGTAATTAACTCAAGTAAGTAAAAATAAAAATATCGTTAATAATTTTACAGAAAAACAGAGTTGACTTTTTTGTTGTTGTTGTTAATTTTTTTAACAATACTTGATTAAACATTCCATTGCAATTTCCTGTTTTCAGGTTGCTATTTAAATTCAGCCCAATCGGTCCATAAATGGCTGAGCTATGAGCTCTGAAGTGCAACTACTTCTGTATTTTTACCATTATTTTATTTAAAAATTGAGTACCTAAAGACCTTTTATTGTTTTTAAAAATAAATACGGCACAACAGATTTGTCGTAAACTAAAATAAATTATTTTAATCAATATTTGCCATTTCATTAAAAACTTTTTCTTATTTTTTCTTTGTTACATATTTAAGAAAAAATTTCAAAATTAAAATATAAATATTTCACTACCACAATTTAACTTGTTTTATTTTTTATTTTTCATAAATTATAAGCAAATTGTGGAATCTTTTGTGTGAGAAATATTTGTATTAAACAATACCCGAATAATGTGGTCATGTGGCGTAGGTTAACAATTATGTAAAGTCATTAAAATATCATACGTAAAAACAGGCATAAGGTACTGATTTGCAGATAACAAAAATAAACCTTAAAAAAATAAAATAAACAATCAAATAAACAAACTATAAAGTTGTGATTGGACACGAAGGTTATTTTTTCTTTAAGCAAAACAAAAGACTTAAGCAAAAAACTCAAGTGAAAAGTCCCAGCAAACATATAGCAAAACATTAACGGACAAATTACTAAAAAAAAGTCTAATTGAATGCTTCAAGCAATCAGTAGTTATTGAACCCTTTTTGACTAATAGTAAGTCTCAAATAAACGCTAATCTGTAAGTATTGAACGCTTTAAATTTTTTGTTTGTTTTGGTATGACACCTTTTGTTTACTAATATTTAGTTAGTGATGTTTATATTTACTATGTATTGAATTTTTTAAATTAATTATGGAAAACTATTAAGCATATTGCTTAATAAATACATACAAGGCTTTTTAGCAACTTGATTTGGTTTGCGAATATATAAGAATGAAAGAGTATTCAGGTATCGCGTTTTATGTGCATCCACATTCTAATTTGTATTCTTGTGTTTGTTAATGAATATATTATTCATTTATTTATTTAATTATTTAGTCTAACAGAATTAAATTCGAAGCCTAATGCATTAAGTACATTCGAGACAGCAGGATACCGACTGCACGACTACAAATGACGTTGGCTACAAATGTTGCCGTGTAGCTAGCTACTTAATTATTTTAGAAGTGGCAGCAGTAATTGTTTTCGTTATAAAAAGACATATTTCAGTGGTGCCACGTTAAATTTTGTAATATGTGTGTGAATAAAATTGGCCAATTCCAATTTTAGATAAATAAATGTTGAGATGAATGTTGTGGTTTAAGAATGATAGCTCCGTTGGTGGTATGTGTTTCACTTTAAGTTATTTTATTTCAGGTTTAAATATAATATAATTCACATTAAATTTAGAATAGTTGTAAGGCGTTGATTAGTGTTTTGGCTCTTTGAGTAGAGAAAATAGAATACAAAAAAAACTTCTTTTTTTTTTTTTGAAAAACCAACGCTACCAGATGAATTGGAACCAGCGTTGATTGTTAGGTTCCACTTTGCTATTATAGCGTTTAATTTTTTATTTTAAAGTATAAATCGGTGTTTGTCCAGTGTGAAAATAAATTTATTTATTCAAACTCACAAAAAAGCATAAACACACATAAATATACTTATAGCACGTAATAATGTAAAAACAATTTCTTTACCACCTCTCGACTGTCAAACAAAATGAAATATTTTCAAACACTACTGGCAGTACTAAGTTGTTTATTGTCGCCCACGAAAATATAAATTAACCTAAGCTACAGCCATGTAGTCGTGCTGTCATGAAAATAATCATTTTCATATAAGCACATGTATTCTGTTTTTGACAGGTGGAAGTCGGTAGCCTGCTGTCTCGAATGTGTTTAATGCATAAAGTATTAGCGAGCACTGACAGCTATGATCATCGGCTCTTAATGACTTTATTAACTGAGGCAAATAATATGGAAAATTAATTTTTTCAATTTGAAGATTTCAATATGGAAAGAAAAAATGCAACTTTTTTTGCTTTAGACAAATTTGTGAAATAAATATTGTCAATCCTTTTTTTTTTCATCGGCGGCATTTGTGTCTTCACCACAATCATCGAGTATATTAATATAGCAGGAAACTTTGAAATATAGTCATCTGAAAGAAAATTTGATTTATTAAGCTTTAATTTAATTAATTGTAGCTTCAGTATACACAATAGTAGTTATGCTAAGTCCCGTATTCTAATTTCATTACGATGTTGTTAAGTTAACACACGTAAAGCATCTGCAGTTGAGGAAAAATTGATTTTTCCGAAAGCGTCGCTCCAGCAATCCAGTGTCTGGGAATAATTTAAATTTTTCTATATACATACTTCGCTGACTATCAATATAGAATTGTTATGGGACTATTGATAATAAAAATTACGAACTAAAGATTAATACAAGTTATTGATTTACGTAAAATATTCAGTTCGATTAATATACACTAGAAATTATAATTATTTAGAATAATAAATTATTTTACTCAATTATCATTTAGTCAATAGAAATATTGAAATGTTTGGCCAGAAATTAAAGTAATTTTATAAAGCTAGACTACTGGAATAAAATTAATAAATTATTATTCCATTTGAAATATCAACAAAAAAAAAAAGCCTGTAAAATAAGTGCTTTACCACTAAATTATGAATAAATGCAGAACTGATGAAAGTACAAAAAATCATTGTAAATATATTTTTTAACCTTTTTTTAATATTCATAAAATACTTTTAATTTTGGTGAAAAATTAATAAATTTTACGCTCGCATGTCACTGAGAGGATATAGTTTCTTTTCCAGCTACAACTATTCCCAGCAAAAATATATTATATTAAGGCGCTGAAAAATCGTAGAATAAGATGTGATAGATTTTTCAATGAAATACTTGGTGTACGAAAAAGTTGTTATTCGTTGTTCTTAACAACATAAGTTCGGCAGTGCCAAATTTCCAAAATTTAAAAATTCTAATATTTTTGTTAAATATAAAAAAAATAAAATTTTTTAAAAACATTTTTCAATAATTAAAATATTTTTTTTTTTAATATTTTATAAAAACAAAAAAAAATTATGCTGAAAAAAAAAATTCATTTCAGACAACGAAATCTGAATTAATGAAATCAATCAAAAATTATCCAAAAATTATTTCTATAAACAATGGCATTCCTGTATTCATTGTTATATTACACAGAAGTCAGTTAACAAACGTACACACACACACATTTAAATATAAGCAAACTTGTTTAAGTTTTAAATTAAAAAAAAAAAAAAAATTAGGTTGTGTTTTTATAATTTTTTGACCATTTGTGGGCCGATTGTTTTGATTTTTTGCACACACATTTTCAGACGATTGTCTTTTCTCATAAAACTGCACACCAAATTCAAAAATAAATAAAAATTAGGTACTTTGGAAGTAATTAAATAATAATTTACAAAAACGGTCGAAATATTTACTTGATTACTGCTTGGCATCGTCATATAAATTCGTAAAAGCCATAAATTACATTTAAAATAGTTTACAGGAGAAGCAAGAATATCTCTCGATTGCGAAAGATTAATAAAAAAATAAACGAAATTTTTTAAGTTTAAGCTAAAATAGTAAATTTTAGTTTTCTGGAAAAGTGGGCATGACCAACATAAAAATAAATATTGTTATAGAGAACAAACAAACAGAAAATTGAGCAGAGCATTATGCTTAGTTTTTGGGTACAACATATTGCAGGTTTTTCCTTCTGGTGCATAAGCGAAAAGATTGGCTCCCAACTCTGGAGTAAGTGGTATTGAAATGTTGATGAGAAAAGTAGAAAGTCTCTATGTTAATACCTTTAATGCAAAGTTCATCTTGGGAGCTTCGGAGGACTCTTCTCGCTCACTCAGCTCTCTTTCTAGAGAAATTGCTGAAACAGGTGCGAAATTTGTAACCCTAAGCGCTCACTGTCAGACCAAATACAACTTCACTGGTAACTTCAGGGTCACATTCCCAAATAGTTTTACTTGGGAATATAACAGACCCAAACCCGGTGTCGAGTTACATGTATGGTACACAGAGGGCTCGAAAACGGTTGAAAGTGTTGGAGCAGGGGTATTTGTTCTAAGCCCCAGAAGAAGCTTATGTGTTAGTATGGGTCAAGAGAACTCAGTTTTTCAGCTCGAAATACATGCTATAGAGCTCTGCCTAAGAGAGGAACTAGAAATAGACACAAATAACAGTCACATCTATATTCACTCGGACAGTAGAGCGGCATTACTGGCACTCAGTGCCTTTGAGATAAGATCAAAACTGGTCTGGCATTGCCTAAAACTTCTAAAAAGACTAGCATCTAATAACAGGTATCACTTGGTATGGATGCCAGGTCATAGGAGATATGTCAGACGAACGCGCAAGAAAAGAGGCGGCCCTGCGGTCTATCTTGGAGCTCTATTGGGCTCATTTTTAGTGAGCGGCTGGAAAGAGAATTGCAACAATACTGGCTGAAAACAGCAAGTATAAGGGTAGCGAAAATATTCATGGCATTTTAATCTCGGAAGAGAACAAAGGAATTACTTGGCTTGAACTCGTTAGGAATTCGCATTGTCACAGGATTCCTGACTGTTCATTGCAGAGTATTGAAACACTTGGCGAATAAAAGGATCAGTCAAAATGACCTCTGCAGGTTATGAAACGAAGATGAAAAGACAGCAGAGCACATATTATGTCACTCACTGTAATGGTCTAATTTGAACCCGTTTTCGCTACTTAGGACAACATTGCCCACACCCGTCGAACATGGCGGACAAATCGCAAAAAGAAGTTTCTAAATTCTTAATGAGTACTAGACTCTGGGAGGATTTGTAACTTGAGAGTAGTGTCACAAAAGGTCTATTTTGCCCGCAGTGACCAGGAGACTTGTTCCCGCTGCTCGTTCTAATTCTAAGTTAATACCTGCTACCTCAAGGGTACAAAAATTCAAAAATATAATTTTAATTATTAAAAAACTTATCCAAATTTTTCAATTAGAAAGTGCACATAGTAGGTCTAAAATAGTATGCCAAGCTTTCATCAAGTATAGAGGGTATTTACCAAATTTTATAAAACTCCGTTGCTAAATATAGTTTTAATCTAAAAGAAATTTGAATTGTTTTGTTTAAAAAGTAGGCGTAAAAGAATGGAGGGCGTTTGTCCCAAATTTTATGAAACTCAGTTTCTGAATAGAATTTTAATCTCAAAAAAACCAATTTTAGAGAAATCCCTTGGAAAAGACCCATCGGAATGGTTTTATTAAAAAATGGGCATAAAAGTGCGAGTGGTAGATATGGCGACATTAAAATGAATTTTATTTATACGAGTATAGATGTGGATTGCAGACGTGAATAATTTCTCATGAATATGTAAATCACAAAGTTCAATTTGCATATGTTGTAAGTTAGGGCTTATTTCAAATCATATGAGGATTTTTTTGCTACTTTTTATTTTTAAATTTAACTTTTAATGTGTAATAGAAAATTGGTAGTCTGATGGAATGTAGGTATATCCCTTAATCAGAAGTGGATGCAGGTGGAGATTTGTTGGGAAGGATATTCTATTGGTAATAATATTGATTCAAAGCACAGCATTTATACGGTTCTGAGAGGGAAATTTGCTTTAATAATTTAGGCCAATTCCCAGCAGAAGTTTTTTTTTTTTTTTTTTAGTTTTATTTTTAAAATAACACTTACTTTACTTTAATTGATTTATATTATTTTAAGTTATTTTTCTGATTGTTAATTGTAATTTTTTTATTACAAATAGGTATTTTCTAATAAGAAAATCCTTACAGTCTTAATTTTTATGCGCGTTTAAAATATCTCTTTTCAAATGATCGTTACTTTTTTGGTTTAGCATTAGTAAGGCAATCACTACAATTATTTTTAATTTTTTTTTTAATTTCTTATTTAAATGGTATATTTGTTTTGTTTATATCTTGAGATGTGAACACCTTGAACGGCAGCAAATAAGTGAGATCTTGCCGCAACATAATTTTGTATTTCTTTAAAAAAATATACATAAGCAAACGCACTCACACACGCATACACCCAAATGAATGAGTTATAGAAAAAAAAAAAAATAACTAAAACAAAAGACATTAACTGAGTGGGGTTTAAAAACAAAAAATAAAAACCAAAACAAAAACAAAAAAATCAAGTTCACTCACACAGAAACATATTAAAGGTGGCAGTAGCTGGCAATGGCACTAAGCAACAGCATTAATGAAAAATTAAATTTATTACTAAGTATTTGGGTATTTACTAAGAGCAGTAGTGCAACAATATTTATCAGCTTGTTTCATGGTTTTGTTCTTTCGTTCAAAAAAAACAAAAAAAAAACAAAAAACAAAAAAAATATCATCCAGCATCTACTTTTGATGACTGGAGTAAAGTGTTGTAGTTCTTATCGTTGTAGTGCGCTTCTTTAATTGTTTTTGTTTATTACTTAAATCTGATATCTATTTAATGGTATTTTGTATCACTAAAAAGAGTTTTTCATTTGGATTCATCTTACAACTACATATCTACTTACTTACAAACATACATACTTACTTACATACTTACTGCTGGTATTTATTTTTGGTTTATGTACGAGTATTTTGTACAATTTCAAATGAATATCAACAATTGAACGTAACGATTTGATAGCTCTAAATATCAATAACATCGTTGCCAGGAGCTAGAAAAAAAAGTAAGCAAAATTTGACTAAAAAAAAATATATAAAAACTAAATCACTCAAAAAAAAAAGCTAAGAAAAAGTTAAAAGACTATCGTTTAAAATACGATTTTTATAAAAAATCAAGAAGACAATGACAATAACAAAAACTAAAGAAAATAAGGTCGTTTTAAACATGCTTTCCTTTTTGCTCATAACTTGCTTAGTTTTCTAGATATCGATTATATTGCGATTTATATTGCGTGGAATGGATATACATACGTATTGGCTTTAATTCGAATTTTTTTTTTTGCGGATAGTGCGAAAATATTTTTTTCGCCATGAATTACCCCCTTTGTTTTTTTTTTTTAATTAAAAAAAAAAAAATTCATACTATTTGCACAAAACAAAAAATTCGAAATAGAAAAAAGGTTATTTAAGGTTATTCTGAAAATGAAAAGAGGCTAGGAAAAAAGCTAGATGCTAAATCATAAATTTCAAGGCTAAATGCGAGAAAAAAAAGGCAAAATTTTAGCCTAAAAAAAGCTAAAATGGCAAATCTGATCAATAACCATCTGTGCTTTACTAATAAAAGTTTGTAAAATTTGAAAATTAATTTTAAATTGTTTACTTTTCACATTATTAAAAAAATATTGAATAAAACATCCATTAAAATCCATAATTATTTGGTTTGTTTTGACCTTTAATATTTATTTTATTAATCTATAAAATTAAAAGAGTAACGAGCCAATACGGATAGAGCCAAAACTCAAACTACACAATATTCTACTAAAAAAATAAGCAGATGGGTATTTGGTACTTTTTTGATATGTATACATTTGTAGGATAAAAAGGATAAAATTCTAATTTTGTTACGTTTTCCCACACCATTTATCTTCCAAAGTTACAATCATTGCGACAAAAACTAAATTGTGTTCTACTCTTTTAAAAAAAGTCTTCAACATAAATTGGCACTTTTTAAAATTCGTACCCCTTTTTAAAATATGTACCCCTTTTTACTACCATATATAAATATGTGCTTTTATGAAAATTGATGCAGCACATACTAAACATTTTATTACTAATTTCTAACACCCAAAAGAAATCAATAAAAAAAAATATCAAAGCAGAAAATAAGTACCAAAAAAAGGTACTTTATATTTAAATAATTTTAGTGATGCTTTTTATATTATATACAAGCCTAGAGCTGTGACAGTAGAATCAAACGGTTGTAAACAACATAAGAAATCATAAAAGAGACTAAATGGCAGTTTTTGTTGATTTTATTTTTTGGTTTTTTTTTTTTAACTACGAGACTGAAACTGTTCACTGAAACGGTTCACGTCAAAGCAAAAATTCATTTGCGAGAAAATATGGTACTTTTTATACATTTTAATTCTACTTTGTATTTTATTATTAACGTATCTAGAAGTACGAGATTGGGCTCAAGCTGTCTGAAGCAAGGTGGAAAAAATTGTACTTTTTGTTAATTTTAATGGTTCTTTCTGACCTTTTAACTTTAACGAACCTAGAACTATCAAACCGAGCTCAAACGGTTTTGAGTAAAGAAAAAAAAAACAAGAAATTAGCACAATGGTACTTTTTATGTAGTATAATGATACCTTTTGATATTATTTGATTTATTTGCTAATTAATACTTAAATTATTGCGATACAAAAGTAGAATAGAAACAAAGATACACAGCAATTCGAATACCAGGCAGATTATGAATTTGAAAATCAATTGCTATTTTATTTATAACATTAGAACTTGAGGAATAATCAATGAATCTTAAATGTGTTGCACATCACCGTCATAATTAGCTCTACAAAACAAGTCAGTTTTGTGTCAAATAGTACTGCAAGATCCTGGAAAGTGTCTACAGCAACCACTTGAAAACTACCCAGCTCATAATTTATCTTGCAAATCGTATGAGTTTACATTTTTTACATTGAGTTCTATTAAATTTACACTACGCCATTCTTTAAGTCAGTTTGAAGACGCTGTTGGTTCAATTGATGGTCATGTGAAATGACAATTTTTACATCATCAGCATACATTAAGATGCTTGAAAACATCGAAAATAATAAAGGGCCCAGGTGGCTACAGCAAATATTCTGTGTCCTATTTGTTACATATGACTGAATCCAATTGAGACAGCAATAGGTAAAACCCAGCTTACGTAACTTTAGAATCAGAAGTATATGATTAACCTAAGCATAGGCCTAACTGAAATCGGTATATATGACATCTGTCTGGGGTTTTTTTTTTGTAAGAAATTCACGATTAATTATTGCAAAACAGCCCTTTGTTAAATTCATGTTGAAAGGATGTGATATTTTATGATATAACTGGTCAGTAATAAATTTTTTCAAATAGTTTAGGTATAATGCTTAGTTTAGCTATATCTCGATAATAATTGATTTCAGATCTATAACGATTTTTTCCAAATTTATGTTACAAGGTGATTCAAAAGAAGTCATCCGATGTTGTTTGGCTGTCATTTTTTTTCTAAATGAAAATGAAAAGTGTGCCGTTGCTTCGTCCTGTTGGAACCACATGTCCTCCAGTCCTAATTTGTTCAATTGCGGCAGAAAAAACTGGGTTAACATGGCCCTATAGCGCGCACCGTCCACTGTTGTCGTTTGACCAACCCGATGACTCCTCCAGCGTGAACAGCACACCCTGCAGTCACTTTGAGCAGGTGTAATGGCTCCTCGTGCATCACTCGTGGATTTTCGGTGCCCCAGAAGCGATAGTTAGATGAGCCTCGTCGCTCATTATGATTTTGGTCGAAAAATCGTCCACTTCGATTATTCCGCGTTCTTGGGGAGTGTATTGATGTATTGAACATAATTGTTAAAGGGATGGCTAAGCCTTCAGCAGAATTATTATTAAAAAACCTAGAACTGAGATTAAATAGCTTACAATGAAATAATAAATAATAATAGCGACAATATGATGCTCCGCTCACGAAGTAGCGAGTTAAATTTATTAAATAATAGTTGGGCTTAGGTCAGTTTTTATAAAAAAAAATATTTTATATTTTATCTATTAATTTTTTGAATATTTCGCTTTAATATGGAAAGATTCTTCAGCTAAATTATAAATAATATAATAATTTTTATTAATAATAAGCTCAATTATTATTTCATATTAATAGTTATTTCAGTATATTATAATTTTAAAAATTATTTAAATTTCTTTCTTTAAAACCAAGAGTCTTCCAAAGGTTCAAACCAGTTTAACAAAACAATAAAATTAGTTTAGTTAAAAAATGGTAATAAAATATTTACTCGCATTCGTACTGTCCATCTAATTTCATTTAGACAGTTTTATTTACTTTAGCTAGTCTAGCACTAAAAATCTTCCCGTATTAAAAATATTTTATTACATGATGATGTTTTTTTTATCTTTTGTAAGAAAATATTTATAAAATAAAGCAATTTTTCTTTATATATTTTTTTTTCCAACAGCATTTTCGAAAACATGATAACTTCTCACCGGCCAACATTCATCAATGGAAAGGATTTCAACTATTCAATTCAAGGTAAGTTGATCTTACGGTTTGAAATTTCCTATTTCTAAGTATGAATATTATTTGTGGTCAGCGATGCTTTGCTAACGTCGTAATCTGCAATGACAAACAAGTTCAAGTGTTTTGTTATTTTACTTTTTCTTTTTTATTTTAGAACAATTAAACTTAAATAAAGTTTGCAGTTTGCAGTTTTCATATGATAAATTCGTTTTGAACTGATTAATTTCATATTTTACTAGAATAATCTGATATTTTCTTCCATAAATGTTGAGACACAATCATAGTTAAAAAAAAGTAGGCTTTTATTAAGAGCTGGCTTTTGTTCATAAGAATTTTATAAACTTAAAATTAATTTTAAAAAGATACCTACTTTAGTGTGACCATGATTAAGGCCCATTAAATTTATTTTACGTAATTAAGGCCCGTTATTGCAACTTTCGATAGTTAAATTTGGGATTTTGTGGGGCAAATAACCAGTTTTTGGCAAAAACTTTATAATCAAATTTGGGTGGATAGTTGACGACATACTTCTCGATATTTTAAATTTAATGTCCAACCAAAAGCTTAATATTTGCTTTATAAAATCTTAACTTTAACTATCGGTAACATGTAATAATGACCATAAACGCTATAGACTTCCAATAAGCAGTTGGCATACATATTCATACATTTATTTTAAAATATTATTTCTTAGGTCACTTGTATTTTAGCTCATAATACAAAAATCTCACGAACAGAATATTTTTAGTCACACGATTACAAAGGCTCAGGAAAAAAAGAAACTAAAAATTTTTTATTTCAAAATAGAATTATGAAATAAAGGAAATTTGCTTTGCGAATTTTTCTTTGATCAAAACAAATTTTTACTTTTGCTAATTATCTTTTTTATTATTCTTGGGATTTCTAAAGCGATTCGAAAAAAAATATTACGATCTCTCGAATATATCGGTAAAAAATTGACAGCTTGATAAACTCTTCACTGAGAAAACAACTTCGCTTGTGAGAACAAATTTTATTGTCAATTAAAAATTCATTTGTGGCTGTCGAATTTTTTATTCGTGACAATAGTGAATTGGTTATATAGGTCGATATATTTTCAAAGGAACTAAATTTTTAACGGTGTTATCAAATTCTGATTGCTACAGCTAAAAAATTTTATTAATACAACTACATTTTTGATTTTAAACAAATTTAGTTCTCACTACCAAAATTGTTTTCTGTGTGTTCTATAAAAAAAATTATTAAGAAAAACAAATATATAGCCGCTATACTCTCCTTTTATATCTATCTATCTGGCTGTCTAGGTATCTTCCAAGATCAAGTTGTGAGCACATGCTTATAATAAGTGGACGCCAGTGAATGTTTACGAAGGGGCACTTACATTGGTTTTAATTGCTATAGGCTTCTCAATGCTCTGGCAGAGAGGAATATGTTTATTTTGGTAAAAGTGCATGCCTTCAATGAAATGGCGAAACATCTGGCCAAAAAGGGCTCGAACAGCCAATCAGCACTATCTATTTTTTCTATTTCTTCTTATCTAAAGCTTCTCGATGCTTTGGAAGAAAGGACCATGGCCTCTTGTCTAGGATACCGGGGGCATGACGGGCATGTGCCAACGATATACTTATTTCATAAGTCCAGAGCCCTTCTGCAGGGTAAAAAATTGCTGGGTAATTATGAGAAATTACCCAAAAGTGGCAAGACGCGGAATGACCTATCTAGGCTAGCTAATATAATGAACCCTACAACAACCACGAGATTTGTAAGGAGTCTCGGATTGTAGTTGGGAACTGGGCCGTACATTTATATCCTATGATATTGATTCGCAACTGCCTTTTTTATATTTTACAATAATCAAAATTAATAAAGCAAACAAAGAGAAAGTACCGATCATTTTGGTCAGATAAGAGTTAAAAGTACTTATTTTTCATTTCATTTTCAGACGTCAAGTAGATTGATTGGTCGTGTTTAGTACTCACCAATTGAGCTGTTATTTTTGAAAGTGGTATAAGTCCACTTTAATGAAAATTTGGTCAGTGGTAATTTTAGTATAAGATGATGCTTATATCTTACTAAAACTATACCAGACTAATTTTTTTATACCACTTTCTAAATAAAAAATCAATATGAAGAGCACATATTTCTTACAGACGAGTACTTGAATAATAAAGCAAGTGTGTTTTAAAAATCTTTAAATTTAGCTAAAAATAAATAAAAATAAATGAGGTGTTTCAGGTATTTTTTATTTGTTTTCTGATTTCTTTTATAAATTCCTTTTGTCTACATTCATGGTTTTAATGATTTGCTTGCAGCTATTGCACCTTTGCGTGCAAACACTTTTCAAATGTTATCTTTTAACTACTTTTTGTATACTCTGATTATCATTCAATGTTTTTTTTTTGTTTAAGTTTTCTTTTTTTATTTAACTTTTGTTCTTGTATTTTGTCAATTTTAATTTGCAGTTTGAATCATTTGAAATTAGTAGACCCTCAGGGTGTTCGAAACATTTTTGGGATAACTCCAAATAAAAACGAATTAACGGTGAAACACATTTTAAGTTTTTTTCTTATTTCTAGAGTTAAGGTTAAATTTCCAATATTGGTGTGTTCAGGGACTTATAGCAGAATTTTTCGAGGAATATTTTTGTAGAACGTCCTCAAAAATGGTTCTCGCTGTTTTCAATAAGTTTGATGAACATTTCATTTACTTTACATGGCACCTAACCCAATTTACAATTAAAACTAGAAAAAAGTAAAGTTTTAAAACGTTAATACGCGTTCACTTTTTTTGGTCTCGTATGTGGTCTGAACATTTTTACTTTTTATATTGTGTTATACAGTGTAATTAAAATCTATAAAACCTTAAAAATTAAAAAAAAAAAACCAAATTTCTTAATTTATTTACAACTAACTGTTTTTAAGAGGTATTGCCCAACCCTTTACTCTATGAGTGGAATTTCTTAGAGGTTTTTCAATAATAAAAATTAACAATTTAAATTAATTTATTGCTTTGAGTGTATAAGCTGTATTTCAAAATAGATTTCGATAGTTTACTTATTTTAGAGCCTTCGTGGATACAACATTTTAGGTTTTTCCTTGTTGGCTCCCAACACGGGGAGTTATACAAAACTAACATGAGAAATACAGGCAGCCTCTAAGTTAACAAATGTTACTTTAAGAGATTGTCCTTGTCCTTTATCAATTGTAATACCAGTATTTGAAAATCAATTGTCATATTAATTGAAATCAAGATTATTATTTTCCACCACTTCTGTTATAAACAGAACTCTTAAAATACTAAAGCTTTTTCACCAATAGAATCATTGCAAAGTTTAGTGCAATCAATATTTGAACGTACCGAAGGTCACTTATGGTATGCTGGCCAAAGTCAAAGAGACTCATTAACCCAGAGCGCATTAGGGTAAAGGTTGTTTTAAACCTTAGTAGAAATGACGTAAGACTCTATGTTGAGCTACATACGGGCCATTATAGACTTAACTCTCACATGAGTAAAATCGGTGTGGTACAAGACGTCTTTTATTGTTGCTGTCGGGAAGGATGGGAAAAGTCGGAGCATGTTCGTTGTGAATGCCCAGCGGTGGCAATATGCAGAATGAGCTGTTTAGGCAGTGGGACACTGATCCCAGAAGACCTAAGCGTGATTAATCCCACAACAATTGCGAGAGTCTCGAGATGTAGTTAGAAACTGGGCTGCACAATAGATCTTATAGCCCATAGTGATAATAATATTTGAAAGTATTATAAGTCCACTTAAAAAATAATTAGTTAGAAATAATTTTATTAAGATAAGGATACTAGCATTAATGCTAGTGGTGATGGTCAGTTCAAAACTAAATGCAAACTTCAAGTGTGTAGTGCATTTGTTGAAAATTTCAGTATAATTCTTTAAGAAATTGAATTTGAATGAATTTCAATTATTTTGTTTAAAAAATATGCGTCCAAAGGCAGGTGGAAATCTCCATAGTATGAAATTTCGAGTGTTAATGTACCAACTTTTAGAACATCTAATATTTTGGAAAATATTACTAAAAGATCAATTAAAATCCAATTTAGATTATTTTCTTTAAAAAATAGGCGTTAAAGTGGGCATGGTCATTCTAAAATTATCCTTTGGAAAATAAGATTTGTATAGCGAACAAACAAACAGAAAATGAATTTAATTTCTATAGAGAAGATTATTTTTTAATAAATTTTTTTTATTTCAAAATATTAACTTTTTCCTTTCTGAAGTTATATTTTGAACTTGCAGTTGATAAATCGAAAATTGTAGGTACGCACTTGAAATATTATCACGAGTTACATGAACACATTTTTTTTTATATAACATTAAATGTTCGTTTTCAAATCTTCTCAATTTATTTAACCAACAATAAATATTCAAATTTTTTATTTAAATATTTTAAGTAACTCTAGCTAATATTAGTTAGTTTGTGGCTGGGTTAGACTTCAACTGCGAGTCGGGGCAAGGACATTCAGTGTGCGTGATGTTTTATTTTTCATTTTTCCAAATACTCGTATATTTTGTATAAATATTTACCAAATTTATTAACAATTAAAAAGAGTGGATTTTATACTTTCATTTACTTGTTTTGCCATTCTACACAATTGTTTTTATTATTTTAACTTGTTTTTGTATTTTTCATTTCATTTCTCTGCTTAATTAAACTGCATTCAATGCATCTTGATGGAAAGTTATACAGAATGCATTAATTTCAAATAAAATGCAAACAAAAAACTAAATCGCTGCATTTATTTGAAGAGAACTAAAAATGCAGAAATAAAAGATGCAACTTTTGAAATGAGTTCAAAAAAAAAGCAAGATGAAAGTAAAATATTTTAAATTTTGTGAAAGTATTTAAAAAAGGTTAATTGAGTGTAAATAAAATTTTTTTTTAATAAAATTAATTACGTATTATCTTATAATACAATACGAAAATTAAATAATGTTGGAAAAATAGCGATTTTTAATTGCAATGCAATCGAAAACTGAAATAAACATTAAAATCAAATGTCGTTCGTTGGTAATTTTATCACGTGAGATTTGGAAATTTTAAGACGCCTATTTTTACGCCCACCTTTTTAATTTATCCTAAATCGGAGAACCAATTGGGATATCTTTTTTAAAATGTATGCATAAACAACAGGCGTTTTTTTTTTTCTATATGTCACACACATATACTCGTATATACTACAAATAGAGAAATAATTAATGTATTGCACTCATACACTTTCTTTGTAAGCATGGGTGTAAAAACATCGACGCTCAGAGCACTTTGTGCAGATACTGAAGATAACAGGAGATGTATAACTGTGTTGCTGTCATTACCGTGTATAATTCTGGCATGGTCATAACCCAACTTAGGTTTTTATGAAAGGAAAAATTAGACGCCTGTACCGATTTGGTAAATTTCTTTTAACGAAGCAAATTTTTTTATAAAAATTCCATTGTACATTGAACTGTGTCATAAATTGAAATAAGTTACATCGTTTTATCTCAAACAAATTTATAGATTAATTTTTTAGCTTTGGAAATTTTAAACGATTCCATGACAAGAACAGAATAAATTATGAGGATTGCAATGCCGTCAATATCGTCAGAAAGTAGCTCACAACAAGAGATACTGATGGCGGATATGAAAAAACATTACGGGAATTTCGAGAGATGGATAATCAAAAATTTTTATTTAAAAACTTTATTCGTATGGACGATGAAATAATAATAAACTTTGTATAATTAAAAGTATAAAAATAATTTTTGTCTCGATTGCCACATGCGTCAATTTATTGTGAAATCACACGATTGGGGCATAAAATTAGGCAATAATTGGTACATTGAGGCAATCATGTGATCCCACCTTTAGCCTTGAAATTTAATTTTTTTGACCTTTTTTCGCTTTTTCATAGTAAGACAAATTCATTTATTCTAAAGGGTGGTTAGTTTACAACGCACGATGTAAATTGTGTATAAAACAAAAAGTTTTCGGTTTCTTAATATTTTTTATTATTATCGAAGGATATATGAAACGAAATATTGGCCAAAACATCGTCACGGCTTCTATGGCATACTTCTATGCAATGGTCCATATTTTCAATGACTCTGAGACATATCATTCTTTAATTCTTGAATTGTTCTTGGCAGAACGATCTAGGTAAGCATGTACAGGTGTTTTTACATTTCCTAAGATTTAGTTTGCTGAAATTTTGCGCACAATTCTCGCGATTGTTTACACATTTCGTCGATTATTCTGATCAAAAAAATCATCAATGCACGAAATGCATTTTGATTTAAACGCCGATTTTCGTAAAAGGCTTCAACAATCTTAACGTGCTTAATACTAAAACAAAGAAATGTCAAATTAAGTTGGGCAAAAAACTTGACGTTAAGGTGTGACTCACAATTAACATCGTGCATTATGGTTGGGCCACGCATTGTTTGTATAAAAAATGTTTACATTTTCTTTTGAAGTCAACATTTATTGAGTTTTCAAACATTTGTAATGACTAATTTTTTGGTATTTATTGAGATTATTAAGGGTTTACCTTAGGCTACTTTTATTGTTGTTTGGAAATATTTTTTTTTTTTTTTGGGAAAATGAAAATTTTTCTTTCAAGTGGAATTGAATTCGACAAATTTAACCTATCGCCGCTCTCACGTGTTGTTATTCATACGGCTTTCCAGAACGTGCATTTTCCACATCAAAATTGCCGGATTGAAATTTTGCACACCAGTTCTGGCTCTGTTGTACTGTCAACACATTTCCTCCATACACATCCATTAATTACATTCTGTGCAGAACAGTATTTTTAACTTTTCTATACTAAAAAAAAATGCTATTTATTATTTTCCATATTTAAAAGGGCACCAACCAAAACTACTTTGTGTATTAATTGAATTTTTTCACAACAAAGACTTGAACAAAGAAAGGCTTGAGTATGCAGTTGACTTCGAAAAACTACAATTAAATCCTCTGTAAGCAAAAAAATTAAATTCCTTTCCGAATAACCCAATAAATATGAAATAAAGTAATATTTTGGATAATATTTTAAAATGTAAGTCAATGAATTAGTTGGAAAAAAATTTTAAAGAAAAAAAGTTTTCAACTGCTACCTTGTAAAATAAATGGGTTTTACTCTCAGCATGTACTTCATATTTTAGCTTTATTTTTCAAGACACATTTTTCGAAATGGCTTAATAATGCTCCCTACGCGAGCAAAAAATTTTCGAGAAAGTCCTCGATTTCATTGAAATTTGTATTTACAATACGTATACAAATATTTCAAAATGGTACCATGGCAAAATTAACACGGTAAATCAAATAAAGCAGGGGGGTTACTCTCTATTACGATGCGAAAGAAATATAGTACGAAATCGTACAATTGGTACTGCTTAATGCGTTTTCGGATTGCCCTTTTGCATCTTTTTTTTCCTTTTTGTAAATTTTATAGCACCGTACTCTGTAAAGCGAAAGTGTATGTCAAAATTGTTGAATACATATTTTGCAATAGATGGATGTAAGTGGTAGTCGAGTAGCGGTAAGTGGTAGTCGAAATAAACAGGTCGGAGATGTCATACAATAAGCTTAGGTATTTGTAAACTTAACGCCATCGAAATATTAGTCGATCATAAAGTTATTCTCAATTAAACATGTCAGCTTATTAGCCAAATTCTCGTCATTTGCGGGAGGTTTTAATTTTTTACTTTAATACGAAGAAATCTGCTGCTGAGGCTCATCGAATGCTTTCCGAGAGTGGTTTCAATGCTTTAAAAACGGTGATTTTGACGTGGAAAACCTGCATGGTGGTGGAAGAGAGAAGGTTTTCGAAGATGCAGAATTGGAGGTATTACTTGATCAAGACTCGTGTCAAACGTAACAAGAATTGGCAGGATCATTAGGAGTGACCCAACAAGCCATTTCAAAATGCCTGAAAGACATGGTAATGATTCAGAAACAAGGAAATTGGGTGCCATACGAGTTGAAGCCGAGAGAAAAATTGGATCATTACGATAATCCTAAGTGCAGAAAATCATGTGGACGGCCAAACTGAATATTCGTGGTTCCGAGGCTATGCTCTGTATTTGGTGGGACCAGCTCGGCTTAGTGTATTATGTGTTGTTAAGACCGACTAAAACAATCACAGGCGATCGTTATTGAACGCAATTAATGCATTTGAGCCGAGGGTTGAAAGACAAACGGCCGCAATACAACGAGAGACATGATAAAGTGATTTTACCGCATGACAATGCTCGACCCCATGTTGCGAAAGTGGTCAAGACAATTTTGGAAACGTTGAAATGGGAAGTCATACCTCACCCGCTGTATTATATAGACGTTGCTCCCTCGGACTATCACTTGTTTCGATCAATGGCACACGGCCTGGCTGACCAGCACTTCCGGTCTTATGAAAAAGTAAAAAATTGGATCGATTCGTGGATCGCTTCAAAAGATGACCAGTTTTTCCAACGCGGAATTCGTACGCTGCCCGAAAGATTAAAAACAGTAGTTTCCAGCAATGGACAACACTTTGAATCATATGTGTATAACCAGTTTATTACAATAAAGCCTCAACAGCAATGGATCTCCAGTAAAAGATATATCTGGGTGCAAAAAAGTAAATTTGTAAATTTATTTAATTATATTTGCCAATAAGTTTCGCTGATTTAGAAAACCACGCAAATAAGATTCGTAAAAATAAATGATGAATTGCTGGCACTGGTGGTGGTCCATCTTAATTTTGTCCGTATCGTCATTGGATTAGCCAATTATAGATTTACTCCAAATCGAAGAAGCTGTCAATAGCCTGCCAGCGGTGACATGCTTTGATACCAGTGATGTTAGCTATCTGACAGCGTATGAAGATATTTCACCAAAAACTTCCGAAGACATGCTTAGCAAAAATAGAAAATGGGAAGAAAGTCTCCATGCTGCCAAGCGCCCCTGCTCATCAACTTTAAATGAGCGGGATAAGCTTTTAAAGCAACAAGCAGCTTATCAAAAAGAAACCACAAAAATATTTGCAGAAATACAAATAAATTTAAAGGACTTGGTGAGGTATGATAGAAAAACTTTGGAATTAAAGGTAAAAAGCTCTCATTTTCCAAAGAAAAATTTAAATTTAAGAAAGAATTAAACATTTAAAAACAGAAATTTGACACGAAAGAGCTGTTTTTGTATTCAGTATTTGTGGTAATGCTTTACCTTGTACGGTTCTGGCACGGATTTTTATTAATTTTTATGTAGTATGTGTGTACATGCATATGGATGTACATATAAACAAGACTCTCATTAATGTAACTACATATTCTTCTACAATTTAATGGTTTGCTGCTTCCTTACTTACTTCCACCCCCACTGCCTAATTTGTCGTTCATTATGTTAAAACAGACAAGAAAACTATAATCGTAGTCTTTAAAAGATTTCAAAAAATATTTAAAATTTAATTGTAGCAACGAAAAAAATAAATATTTCAGAAAAATGTTTAATGAATTGTTTACTAATATTTTAAAATTAAAAAAAAAACAATCAGCAAATAGACCTTGTTGACGACTACTGTGATTCACGTCATTTAAAAATTTTAACGAAATATTAACATGCTTATTGCTCTTTATTACTACCAATAGTACCAAATTCTCATAGTGTTTGCAATCATTTAACAACAAAACTTTTAAATGCATTGAATTGAATTTTGAATAGCTTTATTATAATAATTTAAGAAAAAAGTACAAAATTCGTGCACGCAATAGTTTGAAGGAATAAAATGAACCAATTAATTTGCTACATAAGTACTTGCATTAAGCTGCATATACTTTTATGACTAAAAGCACAAGCATTGTCTAGTTAATATTTCCCACTATTTATTTCAATTTAATAATGTCTTTTTCCCAGCAAGCCTTTCGTGTCTATTATAAATTTGTATCAGAGATCCGCACAAACGCTTCGCCACCATAAATACATCACATATTGTAAGTTGGAAGTTTGTGATTCCGTTTGTAATTTATGCACCCTACATAGCTACGTTCGTCTGTCTGTGTAGTCGTTGAAATCCACTTTCTGAAGTGCCTAGGCAACGTATAGAAAAGTTTAGTATGCCAATCTGTCAGTTATTGCTTTTTTTAGGTTGCTATTCCAACTTAGCCTGATCAGTCAATAAATGGCATAGGTATGAGTCAAAAATGCAACACATTGTACACAGAGTTGTCAAATTGAAAAAAAAAAAAAATTCAATCAGCTTTTGTCTGAACTAAGCCTCTCGCGGAAGAATAAGATAAATTCAAGAGAATGAAGAAATAAAAATGAAATAAATTTTTGTAGAAAATTAGTGATTTTTATGTTTTAAACAAATTAAAATAAAAAAATTATTGGAAACAAATATGTATGCGTTGTGTGTATGTACTCGTATGCTGTTAAATATAGTGCCAAGAATGGGTCAACTTCCTTGTGAAAAATCCACCAGCATAAGGTATAACCACATTAAACTTACGAATTATTTTAAATTTTAATAATAAAATATGTAAATAAATAAAAAAAAAAATTTTTAATTTAAACAAATTTAAGCTTTAATTCATTATTGTAAAAGTTTAAAAATCAATTGTAGTTTATGAGATCTTTAAAATAATATAAAATAGTTGCAAATTTTTTAGGTCACAAAAGTATTTAGTTTTAAAATTTTTATTCACTCTTTGGTTGGTCTAAGAAAAAAAATTTTATTTTTAATATTTTGTATGGTATCCACTGTTAGCTGCAACTGATTCCAGGCATCTAGCCATTGATTCCACTAAATTCCTACATTTTTCAGCAGATATCTTTTACCATTCTTCTTCCAATATTTTTTTCAATGTTTTTTTTGGATGAAATGCTATGTTCCCTAATAAGCCCAAAGGTTTTCGATGGGACTTATATCGGAACATTGTGGTGGTGTTGGCAGATGTTTGGTGTTATATATAAGTCATAGTTTAACGTCTGAAGCTGTATGGTTAGGGTCAGTATCATGTTGAAAGTAACCCCATTTTTTCAGCACTAGCAGGAAGATTTTCTTTTAAAATTGATAAATATAGAAGCTTATCCATAATGCCGTCTATAAACACCAACTTTCCGACCCCTAACGCAGACAACTACCACCATGTTTTACAGTTGGTTTTATATATTTTATATTTAGGGATTCTTTTGGCCTGCGCCACACCATGTGTCGTCCGTCCGACCCACTGAATATTATAGTCTTCCAAAACTCAAAAGTTTTAGTTTTGTGGATCTCAGCAAATGAAAGGCGTTTTTGTCAATTGATTTCAGAAATAAAAGGCTTTTTTCTTGCTGTGCGACCGTTAATATCATTATCTCTTAGAACTCTACGAATTGTTTCGTCACTTAAGGTACTGACTGACTATCCTACACGATCGTACGATTATGCCAAATTAATGTGTGACAGAGTTCTGTCCTACTTGAAGAAATCGAATTAAAATGGCGAACTTTATGCCACACTATTATACAAAAAAAGATGCAAAAACATATGTTTACTCAGCTTAATACTTTTAAAAGTATTTATTTTCTTCTTTGCCGCAAAATATTTCTTTTACAAATATGTACAATGAAAAATAACCGAAAAGTTCGTATAAACAAAATACAAGCTTGGTGTTGTTGCTATTTTTCTGCCTTGAACATAGAAAATGCAACATTAAAAAATCGGACAGACCTGTCAAAAAGACTGTCACACACATGCTTTTTCAATACACACTATCATACTTTTTAGCACACATGCGTTTATAGACAGATCGTACGACTAAGTAGGATACTAAGTCCTAGGCTTTACACTTGTTCGCAGCGTCGCCCTAAGCTTTTGATTAATTTTCGGTGCTGATAAATGGGGATTTTCACGGTTTTCTTTAAGAATTTGTCTTTCATTTCTTAAAGTTAACAATTTTGAGCGACCCTTTCGTGGAATATTTTCGATACCACTGCGCTCTTTGGCTCGTTTTATCACGTTTTTAATTGTTTGCCGACATCGATCAAATATATCACAAATATATTTTATTGATTTGCCTTGATTATGGAGATGCAATAAATTTTTTTTTCTGAAATATTTATAATTCCTTTCCTTTTGGTATTTTTAGATCAAAATCTCACAAAATTAACGAGTTTGCAACTAATTATGATTCAAAAACATATTAATTAAGTGCTATTTCAAAAAAAGGAATAAAAAACAAAAAGAAAACACAAATTAGAAAAACAAAATAGCGGTAGTCTTAAAAAAGCTTTTTTGACGTTAAAATTACGCAGTTGATAAATAAAAAGGGATAACATCTATAGCGAATTGAAAGTTGTTGTTGTTTTTCTTTCTTTTAATACTACAAGAAAAAAAAATTTATATATCTAATACCTTCCATATTATTTATCTATAAAAAAAATTTTGTTAAAAAAATTTAAGCGAAATATTTCTATGAGTAACTGTAGTTGCTCTTTTTTTCTCTCTCAACAAAAAAGAATGAAGTGCAAATACCTGGGAAATAATATTATTTTTCTGGAAGGTGCTGTCAAGTACCAGTTTAGTATGGTTAAAAATATCTCGAAACATATTTATCGTGATCATAATAATGTTTAGATGCTTCAAATTAACAATAATATTTTTGTAAAGAACAAACTATGTTTGCGGTGACAAAATTCAATTTTATTTTTTTTCTTTGCGTATGTAGTTTATGCAATTTAATGTGGAAAATAATAATTTTAATATACCTATACGAGTATAAATTATTTGGAACCAAAAAGTTTAACCAAAGAGTATTTTTTGCCTAATTCCAGTGTTTTTGCTAAATGCAATATTTTCTATATTCTCATGGTAAATGTATGTGTTTCTTGCTTACTAAGTGCAAAAAATATTCAGAAGGATAGCATATCCATATGGTACATTTAAAAAACCCACCCCGATTTTCAGTGTCTCAAAAATTCTGTGCAAAACAGTTGAATACTTATTTATATTATTAAACCAACTGACTAAATGAAAATTGAGTTGGGAAATTTATGTTTTAGTTTATAATCCCTACTTTGGTTATAAATTTTTTGTTTACATTTTGAATGTGTTCACATTGGTATACAGAAAAACTTTTTATTTCCAAGTCCAGAAAAAATCCCATTTTTGATCACTTTTTTTGATATTTATTGAGATTATTAAGGTAAACCCTCCCATTTTTATTTCATACTATGTGAATAGTTCCAGGAACGAGGATGGAATTCTTCTTCAGCAGCCTTCAAAGCTTATCTTTTACGAATCTACCAAGCCTAAACACTGACTAAGGTGTTGAGGGGACAAAGTTTATAAGGATTAATGATGTCATACTAAAAAGCTTCTATTAATAAATTTAAAGGTGACATTTTTCACCTTTATTAGTCTTTCGACCAAGATAAAACGTATTTTAATCCAACCATTCTTTGGCTCTAGATGTAACATTACCTAGCAAAAGCCTGAAATGAAAAAAAATCAACGCAAACTTTAAAAATTATTAAAATAAACATTTACACTATAAAATAATATTAAGAACAACTGTTTTGCTTAGCTTACACATCTCTAAAGAGATAATTAAAGTTTTTATAATCGTATTTTATTTAATAGGATGTTGATTTGTTAAAAATGGGTACTTAAAACTTTTACTTTGAACAATAAAATTTAATCTAAGATAGTTAAAAATTTGTTCTCTTAAAAACAAAAAACATTTTGAAAATTTATTAGATTGTGACAATGACATTTGCAGATTGTTTTGAAAAATTCTTTAAAAATTACATATAATTTTTGGCCATGACTTTCAGGAAAATCATTAATATTCAATTGATTTGATAGTTAATCCTAATTCTCCAAAACAATTTGCTTTCATTATTTTTTCAGTAGTGTGAATTTCTTTCGCTTTTAGTTTCTATTTTTTTTATTAGCTGTTTTCACCCGGTCTTGCCCGTATCTTTACTCTATGAGGTGGGAGAGCGTGTGTTGTAAATTTCAATAGGTGGGTTTAGCTTTATGAAGACAAATTAAAGGCTAAACATCTGCCTCTCCAATAAGAAAATATCGCTGATGAAGTGTAACGTTGTAAGTTTGTGTCGTTAAATATTTTTTGTTTTGATAAGTTCAAATAAGTTTTTTTGTGTTCCTCCGGCACGCCAGAAAAATGATTGGGTTCCAATAATAAGTGCTCAACTGCCAAATAGCCGTCAAGACCCCTGGCATGCCCGCCGCAGTAGGTAACATAAAGTCTATTAACAAACAGAAATACAATTATTAAGTAACCAATTCATATTGCCTTTCTTGAGGCATATAAATTGTTTGTAGAAGGTGTTTTTTATAGACGTATAGAACTTTAAATTGCAAAAAAACAACGATGGATTATTCGATTGACATGAATTTTATTTATCCGAAAGATAATCTTGTGGCATTACATTTTAAATATGATTTCTGGCATATGACTGCCACGGCTGGCTCGGATGTAGTCCAATCTGGACGTCCAATTTTCGATGACTTTTTCCAACATTTGTGGCCGTATATCGGCAATAACACGCCGAATGTTGTCTTCCAAATGGTCAAGCGTTTGTGGCTTATCCGCATAGACCAATGACTTTACATAGCCCCACAGAAAATAGTCTAGCGGTGTTAAATCACAAGATCTTGGAGGCCAATTCACAGGTCCAAAACGTGAAATTAGGCGGTCACCAAACGTGTATTTCAATAAATTGATTGTGGCACAAGCTATGTGACATGTTGCGCCGTCTTGTTGGAACCACAGCTCCTGGACATCATGCTTGTTCAATTCAGGAATGAAAAAGTTAGTAATCATGGCTGTATACCGATCACCATTGACTGTAACGTTCTGGCCATCATCGTTTTTGAAGAAGTACGGACCAATGATTCCACCAGCCCATAAAGCGCACCAAACACTCAGTTTTTCTGGATGTAACGGTGTTTCGACATACACTTGAGGATTAGCTTCACTCCAAATGCGGCAGTTTTGTTTGTTGACGTAGCCATTCACCAGAAGTGCGCTTCATCGCTAAAAAAAATCGCTTATGAAAATCGGGAACAACGGCAATCTCGTTTTGGGCCCATTTGCAAGCGTTGTTCAGGCGTGAGTCTATTCATGATGAATTGCCAAGCCAAACTGAGAATAAATCACTTGACAGCTGATAAACCGGTCGCCATCTTGAACAGTAATGCCAACTTAAAGTTCTGTACGTCTATAAAAAACACCCTTTATATTTCAATCAGAGAAATTCGTTTGAAAATAAAAAATTTTGTAACCAACAAGTAAACAAACATGACATGACTTGTATATACACAATTTTCTAAACAAACTAACAAAAATGCTCACTACAATCAATGTTAAGGTCGTTTTAAGAAAACTCATAAAAGCCAGTAAAAGCATTTAAAATTGGTTTTGTTTTATTTTAGTGCTAAGATATTTTGTTTTAGTTAAAGTTGTTATACATTCATACAATCATGTGTACGAGTACATGAGTAAGTGACAGCAGTAGAAGAAGTCTTCGTTTTCCTTTCTCAGTCAGTTGTAAGTTTAAATTGTTCATTCTTTCCTGCTTAACAAATAAATACATTTCTTATCTTTTAGTTGGTTGGGCAAATCTGATCTTAATTTCTTCAGGTTTATTGACCATTTTTACCAGTTTGAAATAATATTTATAAAAATATGTTTGTTACACACATTTTTTGGAATCAAAAATTTTAACAAAACCGAAATCGTTTTTGGAAAAAAATTAATTTATAACTTTTTATTTTTATATCGATATTTCACTTCAACTTTCGAAAGCTTCTGCAGGAATTGTTTATTATTCATTTCGTTACTTTGTTTTTATATTAAACTTAAAAATTTCAAATTAATAAAAATTCATTTGCTTGACAACAAAATTTTTTCAAGCTGCTGCAAGAAAAGAATGCAAATTTTGCTTCTTTTGTAAGTTAGATTCGTATCCTAATGAGTGAGCATATGAAAATATAATTAATTGTTTATTTGCATAGATTTTTATAGGCTTCACTGGAAGCAAGAGGGATTTGTGATTCTGTTTATAATTTCTACATATGTATACATTTCTACGCAAAGAAAAAATATGGTTGAGGCAACCATATTCTGGTAGAAATATAGTATGGTTAGATTGCATCTAACTATATACGAGTATATTTTTAAATCAAAAATATTAAAAATAGCTTTCAACTGCAGATGTTGTGGTTCAACCCCCAGTCAGGGCAAGAAATTTTTTTTTTTAATTTGTTATTATTTTTTAATTCTTTTAAATACATACATATTTTATATAAACATTTTTAAAAAAAAATTTAATATTAATTTTTCGTATAAATAAAGTTTTTCTATTCCATTAATTTTTCTTTTCTATTAATTAGTATTTATTTATGACATAATACAGCGGGCTTGGGGCTTGAATTTATTTTTTTTTTAATTTCTGTTGACTGTACCAGGACTAGAACTTGCGAACACTAAGTTAAGAAGCATTAACTCGCCACTCCAGCCACAGAGCTCAGTTGAGTTTGAACGATTAAGTTTTTATTTTGAACTCACTTTATTTATATGGTTGCGGAAGAGACAAAATAGAAAACAATTTACATTCAACCATATTTTTATCATTATTATGTTTGCTTTGAACATATTTATGGTTTCATGCAAAATGTTATTAAACATAATATGATAATTATATGGTTAATCTAAGAACCTAAACATAATATGGTTAAAAATAACTAGAAAAATGTTTATCGTGATCATAATAATGTTTAGATGCTTCAAATTAATAATAATATTTTTGTGAAGAACAAACTATGGTGACCTATTCAACCATCTTTTTTCTTTGTGTGTGGATCGTTATAAATAGCGGAGCCGATTTAGCGATGTCTGTCTGTCTGGAAAAATGTTAAAATTAACTTTCTAAAGTCCTGAGAAGAAATGCAGAAAAGTTTAATATGCTTTGTTATAAGCCGAAAAAAATCAAAACTAAAACCGAAATTTTAGTTTTTCCTTAATTTTTGGTTTTTTTATGGAAATTTTTAAGCTGTATATGTGGGTAATTTTTGTTCACACAATACTATTAATGAAAGCAAACAAACATGTTCGTAATGTGTATCCGTCCACACACGAAACCAGGCCATCGGTCATAAAGAGAGAGAGAGAGAGAGAGTGTGTACTTTTTTTGTGCAAGTGGCAACTCTGAAATTTGGCAATTGTCACATATGTCTATTCCGAGGCAAGGTAAAGTCCATCTGAATGACTTCGTCAATACATAAAATTGTCGAATTTGACGACTAGAATATCCTCATGCAATCCATGAGAAACAGCTGCACCCACAACTGCCTGGTGCGGATTTTGGTCAGACGAGGTCGAAATTGCGGTAACGGTGTACAGTATTTGTTACAGGCGCCACCTGTCACACAATCGATTTATTGCAGCATGAAATTTTACTGACACAGTCTTTACCAACGTGTAATTGTTTTAAATGCCTTGTGCAGAATTTAACTACGAATATAGAAATATTATTGAAGGAAAGTTTTTGATTTTTGCAACTAGTTTTAATTTTTTTATTTGGTATTAAATACTTAATTAAAAATATTTGCGAAAATTCCAAATAAAATTAATAGAGAATAAAAATGTTATTCTTAAAATTTATTCTTTTTATATTTAAAAAGTTTATCGTTTTTTGTTTGTGTTTCCTGTGGGAACAAAGTCAGCGAATGTTACGGCTGATCGAGTTTTGTTTAGTGTACCGCTGATACACACATCAAATTTCACCAACAAAAAAATCGAATTGGTTTTGATTTTCGTTAAATTCACACACAACGTATACATGTGATTTAAATTAAAAAAAAAAAAAAAAAAAAAAAAAAAAAAAAAAAAAAAAAAAAAACCCATGATTGATGTTGAAATTTTATGTGTGTTTCAGGCATTTTAAACTCCTATTTTTGAACGTCAGCTGTAAACACACTTTTAATCTGCACCAGCTCCAACAGAATGTGAGAAAAAAATTTTTTTTAGATATCAATTTAATTTCATTTTTATTCATGTAACATAAAAACTTAATACTAAACTTTATTTAAAAAAAAATAATAACGATGTCCGTCGATTCGACGAAAAAAGTGCATGCAGGGTTAATAAGCTTTGTTCTACGAAAAATAAAAAACATAGTCTGTGCAACTTTACTAGAATCTAAGAAGCTGGTGGTGAGCCAAACACTCTCAGAACGGATATTTATTTCGTGAATGTCGTTAATTTGAATTTCTGTAACTGAAATTAATTATTTGTTTTAATATTAACAAAGAAAATTATTTTAATCAATATTTATCATTTCCATTATATCTTTTTTACAATTTTATTATAATTTTTTTTATTTAACAAGACTGCACATGAATAGTTAGCTACTACAGTGAAGCGTATATAAAACTTGGTACATTGGAATGAATTTTTAACTTGAAAAAATATATAAAGTACATCCATATGGACCATTTCACGGAAGCTACTCCAATCTTCAGAGCAGTTTTATGAATTCTTTCAAATACTTTTGACCACTTGCATCTGTTGCTAAACCAACTTACTAAATGAGAATTGAGTCAATGGCCAAACAAAATAATTTCAAAAACTCAAACAAGAAAGTTAAAAAATCTTTACAAAGTAGGCATTAAACCAAAAAAACAAATCGCCCAACCAACAAAAATGTTTTAATTTTATTTACCACCCGTATCGAGAATAAAAGTGAAATTTTCATTCCCCTCGAAGGGAAAATTGCTATCGGGAATCTCAGTGCAAAGTGAATGTATAATATTAAAGAAGAATTTATTAAATTTTCAAGAGATAATTTATTAAATTTTCAAGAGATAAACAATCAATTTTTGTAATTTACGAATGGTTCTTGTAGTAAATATGTCAACTTTTGTTGTTAAGCAGTTTTCAGTGTCCAGTGCATATAAATAAAAATTTTCTGTTATTTTATAAGATTTTAAAAGCAAAAAATAATTTTTCTTTTTTTTATTGAAGCAATTTATGAATGATTCTTGTAGTAAAGGTGTCAACTATTGTGGATAAACGATTTTATTAGAAAATAATTACATTTTTTATAGGTAGACAACCACTTTTTAATTCTTTTGTTAAAAAATTGTTAAATTCTGCTTGTTAAATTAAATATTAAGGGAAAAAAACAAACAAAAATACTTGTGCTCGCCAGCAAAAAGTAAGTAAACAGATTAAAGGAATAAATTATTTTTAGGGAATTCATTCATAATTGCTATCCCAGTGAAGGGTGTATGTCTTCTCTTATGTTATATGTCATACAGGTGTCATTGTTTATAAAATTTTATATTTTCGTTTTGAGTATTTAACAATTTAAAATAAGAAACTAAGAACAGAGAAGGTAATGTAAGACTTGAATTTAATTGTTGCGAATCTTCAATTTTAAGTAAAAGAAATGTTCAGCGAATACTTGTGTGATATTTTAAAGCTTTTTAAAGTTTTTTCCTATGTAAAAAAATGACTGAAGAAAATCTAATGTTGACATGTTGAAATTCTAATTTAAGTTTTTAAATACACCTGTTGCAGAATTCTTAAATAAAATCCTCCACCACATTATTTATCAAAAAGATTTACTGATATACTTAATATGTACGTACTTTTTAGCAAAACAAAAAATAAAACCACAAATATGAATGTAATATGTAAATTACGCTAGTACAAAGCGCTACTAAAATTTAGTAGCATGTTAATATTAAGAAAGTACAGTATTTTTCACATTTCTTAAGTACATATGTACCATTTTTTTGGTCTTAGCGCGTAGTATATTAAAATGTTAACTTCACTTGATCTTGAATTTTGGTACGAATAACATCATTATCTATATAAAGAGCAACATTTTATCAAAGAAAAATAAAAGGAAACTAAAATATTCATAAACACAGCAACGTTGAAAATTTAATTTTAATTCCATAAAGCTTCGGAAATTTTAGAACTACAAAATTCTTTGTAATATTATTGTTTAGGGCGGTGAAACAAAAACTGTCTTTATTACTTCTGCTCAGAAATTTATTAAAGTTAAATTTCAAATTGATATTTAGTAAAACAATATTATTTAGATGCAAATAAAAATCATACGACGAGGATGGGATTCGAACCCACGCGTGCAGAGCACATTGGATTAGCAGTCCAACGCCTTAACCACTCGGCCACCTCGTCCACGTTCTGCTTTGGAACAAAAGACTATGTCATTATAAAATTTTACAAAAAGTGTTTATTTGTATGTATGTCTTCATACTTGTACTTCAAATTGTCTGTAGTAACGCAGTGCTTTTGTTAATGCAGTGTTTCTGATGATAATGCAGGTATTTAGTAACGAATACAAACGGATTTGTTACCAGTTGCGAAAAAAAAATATGTATACGGTACTCAGCGTTACCAGGAATTGAAAATTAGCTAAATTATAAAAAAAAATTTTTTTAGAAAAAGATTGAGAACACTAGAACTAAAAATGAAGAATTTCTCTTTTTTCTAACAAAAAAAATAAAAAAGATTTTTGAAAATAAAATAAAATAAAACATACATTTCTTTTATCATAATTTGCTAAAAAAAAACTTGGTGTTCTATAAGCCACTGTCGTTTATTTCCATTTAATATTCCTTAATAATGATATAACATACTTAGGACATACAGTGTTTAAGATGCTTTGAAGTTCTAAAGTAAAATATTGCATAGCATACCTTATATACCTTAGAAACAGCTCTGACTGATATCAGTTCCTCAGGTATTGCGAAACTGGTTTATGAATTTTCATTTCATATATAATATGTTGTTAAAACTGAAATTAAGAAAAGCTGCAATGTACCGTTATTCCCAAGTTGTATTATGGTTTGATTATTTTTTTGATACATCGTGTATACGCTTGTATATGAATATAAAATACCTATATGATTATGAACTAGAAAACCAAATTATAAAAAGCAAACAACTTAATACTTGAGCAATCACAACCCAAATGACGAGGTGGCCGAGTGGTTAAGGCGTTGGACTGCTAATCCAATGTGCTCTGCACGCGTGGGTTCGAATCCCATCCTCGTCGGAAGTGGGCTTTCGTTTATACCGTTAGTTATTATGTTAGTTTTTTAGATGCAAATAATTTTAATCAAAATATAAAATTTTTTAATAAAGTTTATACTGGCGGAATTCACTCTTGTTGTAATGCTATACTTTGCAAATAACAAAAACAAAATTTATAAAATAGATCCATTTGCAAGATTAACGGCCAAGTTCCCTATAAAGAAAACTATTGTTCGCTTCTACTTCAAGCCACAATGAGCTGATTTGTTTACAAGAAAATTCTTACGAAAAAAAATTCGAACAATAACGCAAGAATGAAAAATGAAATTGCGGCTCACTAAAAATTATTTTTTTCTCTTTGTACGAATACAAATGTCAAAGTCACTCACTTGTTTGCTTGTTGTCGCTTGGAATTTTTTTCTTATAACATTAACACAAAACGCACAGAAACCACTAGAATTAAAATTAAATTTTTTTTCTATCTTCCAATATTAAATTTTTAACAATCAATATAAAATTCTCTTTTTAATTCAAAAATAAAATTTGAAGTTTTTTTGTTTGCAATTTGTTTTTTGAGAATGTGTGTGTGGTATATATTTTTCTTCCCGCTCTCTTTGGTTGAGAGCTTAAGTAGTACACACACATAGATCATACTGTTTTTTATGTATATTTATAGTTTTCAGTAGGTTTTCTTTGAAATTTGCGATTAATATTGTGTGACATCATGGTATATTGAGAAGTCTTACGTAAAGAACTTAAAGCCCAGCGAACGATCAGTCGAAAATGAGTGACTGTTAATATCAAAGCGTAATACAGGCATTCCCCAAATTTCATATGAAAATTGATAAAACTTAATTTACAGTTCTTGAAATCCTTCTTTTTAAAAAGAAAAAAAATTATGAAAAATAATTTTAATTCGAGGAATCCCAAAATGTGTAATTTTGTATTAAGTTGTTCATTCGAAATACTGATATGGTTTAATATAGACCTCAGTGATTTTGATTAAATAAATAAAAAAATCAATTGAGATACAGACACAATCTAGAAATCATTAGAATGAAAATGAATGTTATTAGGCGAATTAAGAACGGTGAACGACAGTCCCAAGTGTCATAGTTAAGAACGTAACCCTATATTTTATTGTAAATAGCACTTCTTTTAATGCAGTTTCTGGTAACACTCAATGTTCAGGTACGCAATATGACAGTATGCCTGTAATCATAAAAACATCAACAAGAATAAATCAAAGCTGACTGATTTGATCAGAACAAACAGCAAATGATCTGAACTCTTATACTTCCACAGCGGCAATAGCCGTATGCAAATTGTCAGTGCACACTTAAATCGAAACGATTGCTGCTCAAAAAAATTTGAATAAAACAAAAGATTTTATTATTTTAAATAAAATTTAATAAACCGCATTACATTTCAAGAATATTCAAACGTTTTTCTTACCTGTAAAATTTTAACCAAAAAAGCAAAAACAGGCGGTAAACTGTATAAAGTATTAACTGATTTAAAAATACTGCAATTCAACTTTTTCAATTAAAGCAAAATGTAAATTGAAAATTTTTCAATACAAAAAAGTAATCTGAAAAAATATTAATAGTTAACTAGTTGACCCGGCAAAACGTTTTCTTGCCTTAATAATTTTATATATTCGATCTTCTTACACTAAGAAATCGTACTCATAGAGTAAAGAACCTTGCGAGACCGGATAAAAATAGGTAGTAGGCAAATAAGTATGATACCGACTATAGCGTTACCTGCCGGGCGGATTTCTGACGTTAAACCTTCCAAGATTATACATATAAACCTTCCTCTTCAATCACTCTATCTATTAAAAAAAAAACCGCATCAAAATCCGTTGCGTAGTTTTAAAGATTTAAGCAAGCATACTAAGGATATAGGGGACAGAGAAAGCGACTGTGTAGTGATTTACGCTCGAGTTCACTTTGTTTCAAGAAACAAACTAATAGATTTATGGACGTCGTAATAGCATAAATAAACGTAAAAAATGTGGACAAGTATTTTCGACGAGGATGGGATTCGAACCCACGCGTGCAGAGCACATTGGATTAGCAGTCCAACGCCTTAACCACTCGGCCACCTCGTCGGTGGCGGCCTTTGTGGAGAAATAATGTTATAAGTGACAAAATCGCCTATAACATAAGCACTGTACTACCTGTTTAAGAATAGTTTTGTTTTTTATAACAGCACTGCCAGATTATTTGGTTTAGTTTTGAAGGGGAAAAAATTAAAAAAATTGTATATTATAGCCAATTTACACTGAAGCGAAATCTAGTTCATACGAGATTTTGAACGAAATCTAGTTCATTTTGACTAGACTGCCCATACAAACCCAAATCTAGTTTGTTACTAGATTTTGCCAAAATTTAATCAAAATACTGATGTACTTACTCATACAACTGTGGTTTTGTTATTAATACACCAAAAAAATACGACACTGCAGAAGGAAAATTGACATTTGGATGAACAAAAAAAAAATTAAATTAAATTACACATTAAAATAAAGAAAAGTTATTTAAAATGGATAGAAATACATGCACAAAAAATGATAGGTGTTATTTATTATATTAATATAAAATTTAGTGCAGTTGGTTCTTGTTCCGAAAATGAAATCTTGTTATATGTCAAAAAAAAGGTAATGTAAACGGTATAGATTTAAAAAGAGCTTTCATTTCAAATCTAGTAGATTTTGGTTCAATGTAAATGCACTATTAGGATGCTTTTAATATTCTTTCTCTGTTGTTAGCTAAAGACTTTGAACAATTGAAAATAATTAGAAAGAGAGTAAAAAAAACTGTAGATTATGTTGTTGCTAATTCCCCCTTCTAAATTTCACTGCTACCGATTAACCGTTATAAGTCCTATTATAGACTTTTTATTTGTACAATCTATGTAAATAAAATTCTTTTTTTTTTATTTGATTGTTCACTATAAAAATTTTGATTTTCCAAGGAGATGGCCATATACTTTTGGACCAGCCACGCTTTTTTCACACTTACTTTTCAAAGATTTTCACTAGCCACTGTTCAAAAAGATATGTGCCGTACTTAATTTAAGCCTGCAATTATGCTTTGAAATTTTAACATTTACCACTTTGGCTGCGATAATAATCCTAGAAAAAACATGAACATGAAGTAGTGAATGGCTGTATTTATTTGAAAGGGTTTTTTAACAATTAAAATTCTATTTGTAAACAGATTTCTTTAAAAATTGGTACATACGCTCTTTAAGGAACCGGGCGAAAATATCCAAAATAAATTGACGTATATTTTAAAATAAAATTTATGAAAAATTTCAATAACTCTTTAATACTTTGGGATAAGGGGGTTAATTTTTAATAATAAAATTGCCCTTCTTAAAAATAATAAAAGATCAAGAACACTTACCGACGAGGATGGGATTCGAACCCACGCGTGCAGAGCACATTGGATTAGCAGTCCAACGCCTTAACCACTCGGCCACCTCGTCTTGTTGCTAGAACATATGAAAGAAGGTATTATAACCTCGTCAATACTTTTTACAGCAACAAAATTATACTAGCAACATTCTAAAAAGGCAAATATGTAATTCTAATAACAACGCTATTTTCATACTGTACAAAATATCTTCTAGGTGGTTATTACTATTATTATTATTATCAAAGGCTATAATCGCACCGATACCTGTATGTTCTGTACGATTTTAAAATCACATAAGTGATTTTCCCACGAGATTTTTAACATTTTAAATCACAAGCTTAAAGCTGTTATTCTTTGTTTACAATTAAAGTGTTCTTGTTTAATAAAAAAACTATAAAAAAAATTTCAAATTTATTGAATATCAAATACATTGCTGATAAAAAGTGTCAGCTGTGTACAAAACGAAAGTAAAGCACGAAGAATATAAATAAAACAAAATAAATTTAAATTAGTAAATTTTAGAGTTATTTTGTGTAAAATAAATAATTATGTAATTTTTTTTCATTTTGTTAACAAATTCAAAACCTCACCTCACAGTGATTTGCTGGGGCATACCACTTGGCTATCCAGTGTTAAATTGTAAGATTTCAAATGGTTTTGTACGCAGAACATCTTTTCTGTGATTTGAAATTACGTTGAGAAAAAGTTATTTTCAGTACAATTACGTTTTACGTCTATATCTCCGGATCGACGTATGTCTCTTCTGTTAACATTCTGATAATTTTTTTTTAAATTTTACTTAATTTTTTTCCAAACCTTTCCAAGCTTCTGTCACATAAAAATTATAAAGTTTCATATCACATCAACACAATTCTCCTTCTTCTAAATGTTTCGTGATTCTTTATCATATCAGCTTAGCACTCAACAAAAAAAAAGCGAAAACAAGAAGTGATCACCACTTGAAAACGCTTAGAAAAATCCAGTGTTCTATCCAGCTCCTCAGAGATATCGGAACATGTAAAGTTGACTATAGAAATTTTACTACACTGAAAGAATTATGATTCATAAATCCAATGAAACGATTTCATTAAAAATATTTCATAAACCTGATGAAATATTTCATTAATTATTTCATAATTTCATTGTGAGAATGAAGAATTTTCATTAGGTTTCATAGTTTCATAAAAAAAATCATTATGTAATTTTTATTGACTGGGCATGGAAAACTTCTCACCCTCGCCAATATTGTGATTACTCCATGCACCTTGCCTGCAGAACCCCACCAACAATAAATAGCCATACAGGAGTATTTCCCTCCTGTTCATCGCTTCGTCAATAAGCAGTAAAAATTTACTGATTACTGCAATGAACAATGAATGCAGTATACCCATGCATATTTTGTACGCACGTGAGTGCTTGTTTGTAAAAATATTTCTTCTTTTTGCCATTTATTTTGGGCCTATTTTATTGTTATTGTTGGTAATGATGTTGTTGTGTTTAGACACAATGTTGATTCATATTTGTTGATTTTATAAAGGAGAATGACATTAAAATATCGTGTTTCTCACATTCCGTACACATATAACTGAATGCACATTTACTTCAATAGTGCTGTTTTAACTCAAAAAGTGATTTTGTTATAAAGGGCTCGGATGTAGTCCAATCTGGACGTCCAATTTTCGATGACTTTTTCCAACATTTGTGGCCGTATATCGGCAATAACATGGCGAATGTTGTCTTCCAAATCGTCAAGCGTTTGTGGCTTATCCGCATAGACCAATGACTTTACATAGCCCCACAGAAAATAGTCTAGCGGTGTTAAATCACAAGATCTTGGAGGCCAATTCACAGGTCCAAAACGTGAAATTAGGCGGTCACCAAACGTGTCTTTCAATAAATCGATTGTTAAGTTTAGTCGTATTATAAAAATTTATTTTTTTTATCGATATTTCGCTCCAATAACAAATAAATAAATTTTTCAAATTTAATACGACCTCCAGCTGAACAAAGTATGCATTTCAATTACATACTTTTTTTGAAGTGAGTGAAGATAAATATGGTTAGTTAAATATGTTTTCATGTAATTCCTTATGTTTTTTAGTATTTGTAAATATCTTTCGAGTATTTATGACATATTTATAAATATGTTTAATAGACATATAAGTACATACATAGATACAAATGTGCATAAATATGTTGATTTCTCTAAGAGATTGCAAACGAACCATAGAATATTACGGGTTGGTACACATATTTTTTTAAACAAGAGGTCGTCTAGATTTGTAATCTTTTGCACAAGTACTCAGAAAAATCTTTGCATTATTTTTAAAAAATTTTTGAAATTCCCTCATTCCCCAGTACTCATACTCTGAGGGATTTTTACCATTTCCCACTTTGCTGAGGTACCATTCCCGATTTTGGCCAGGAAAATTGCCAAAATCAAAATGGAATTTAATCTGTAGGCTCTAAACCTTGTGGAAGTTTTTTAACATTTTCTGAAAAATTCGTAGTTTTTATTTTATGATGCATAACGGAAACTGCCAAAATCCTCGAGAACAACATTACTGGAGTATATGAAAATTTCAAAAAAAATTTTAAATATCCAAAGTGATATCTGAATATTTGGTTGGTAGGTTACAAATAGAGATAATAATATTTAATGACGTAAGACGTATTTGATATAAAAGCCATTAATACTGAAAATATATTTACAAATACTAAAAAACTTAAGGGTACGTCAAAACATGTTTAACGCGGCATATTTATCTTCACTCATTTCATTTTTTCTATGGTTTTGATATTATAGAAGAATGTGGAAAGTGAAAAATGTTAATATTTCGCTAACACAGTGAAGGGTATATAAGACTCGGCACGGCCGAATTTAACTTGTTTAAAACTACTTCATGTTTTATTTTTTCGCCGATTTGACCTTCTACTTTTCTTATTTTAATGACGACATCATCAAAGAGTTTAGCCGAGGTGCTCAAGAATTTAAACACCTGCAGTTTGGTTATTGTCTCGACTAAAAATCTATAGTTTAATACTAATTGAGTCTTTAGAATATTGTTTAAATTTTTATAGCGATGCAGTTGCTAAATTATTTACCACATCTTTAAATTCTTGGCATATCTAATACTCAGCTGCCTCCAATCAGGTATTGGTTGTGGTGGAAGGTGCAAGTCAGCAAGTTTTTCTTTAAATAGTGCAACACGCAAAAGTGACTTTAAAAATATTCTAGCCTTGTGACGTAATACTTTTGGGTAAAATTCCGATAAAAAATGTGCAGACTTAACCCTTGTGTCAGTGGCAGAAAAATTATACTTACGTCAGTGGCAGACGTACCCGGGTATGCAAACATATTTTTCGGATAAAAATTAAGCAATTTTGTCCACTAGACTACATTATTTCTAAACATCTGTAGTAAATAATATAGTTGTGAACCACTACGGAGTACTGGAGGTCTATTCACTGTGTTGTAGTACGTTCACATTAAATTTTTGTTTAAAACAACAGAAAAACCTATAAAATTTACTTACTGAGTATAGGATGATGCAGGGAAATAAATCGCTTTATACATACGTTTCGATAACGCAAACACACGGTAGCATCGTAAACAAACTGATAAAACTATATCAAAAACGGATATTTTTTTGAAGTTATCAATGGCCAAGGTTACTGTTGATAAACAATTGTATCCTTTCTACTGTGGCCCTTTGAATGTAGTGCATGTTACGGCAGAAGGCATGAAATCCCTTGATGGTACAGCCCAAATAAATATAATTGTTATATGTCGACCAACAAGAAAATATTGCATATAATGCTAATTACTGATGTCTGCAGCATATTCTACAGATATGCCGTAATGTAATAAATGTAGGCATTTACTTTTAGCTTATTTCATAATAATAACTTTTAGTATCACAAGTATTTTTTTGTTAAATTATTGTTATTGGTTTAGAAAGGGTTAAATTGGGACAAAAAATTATGTTTTGGCTTTGTTCGATAGTTTAATACGAGCGAAAACAAATGGGACTCTTTCGGTTAATGTTACAATACAATTCTTAAATTCATTTATTTCGGTTTCTTCTTTTTATACAAAAAATATGTCTAAAACGGTAATTAAGTACAAATTCATTGGAAATAAACAGATTTAACGAATAAATTTGTAAGAAGCAAAGACGTAGCTATTATAATAAAATGAATGTTGATGGGGGCACTGTTGTTGAAATTGATAAGTTGAAATTAATAATTTAATTGAAGAATTAAAAAATTATTCAATATGAATGATAATATGATTTAGTTTCGACACGGCTTCAACAGGCTTCTTTATATCAATATATTTAATTTCGCTTTCCTATACATACCCCGGTATGTCTGCTACTGACGTAAGGGGCAAAAATTTAAAAGTGGCCAGATATCTGTGCGTAGTTGTCCGATCTCAATAATTCTCAAGAATATAGCATCCGATTTTTATTTTTTAAATTATAGCAATTTTAAAACGTAAAATATACCTGGCTATGCTGCCACTGACACATGTACTCGTATGGTGCTACATCAGTCAAGTAGAGCAAAATTATGTCGTAGCATTAAGCACGAAAAAATTATCAAAAAAATTTTTTTTCCAACTGCGTAAATATGAAGTTAGCAATGAAAAAAAAAACCTCACTTAGTTTCAGCCAAATAAAAATATATTGCCTACAAAATACAACTCCGTAAAACTAGCAAACATAAACAAGGCCAATTTATTATAAAGTGTAGATAATTATATACCAAACCCCAAAATGTTGTTGCTTTTGTTCTTTGAAAATGTTAAATTAAGCAGATTATCCCATACTATGTAATATACTGTTTGACAGCTTCAGGTCTCAAGCAACTACAACGAGCTGATCCTCTGATTACACCTTATAATGAATTCACCAATCAATCAAACGTACGTGCTGCGTATCGCTGTGTATTGAGATCTGCTTTTGGTTGTTATTACTAACGTGTGACTACAATAGACTGTGAGAAATTATCTAGTAGCCTCTGTGGAAGCCTGTATGCATGAAGTTTCGTTCCTGGCCTTTGCTGCTGTGTCATAAACTTGAATTTAAGTTCAAGATTTTGGAAATTTTGATTTGTCTTCTGTGGTGTTTGTACTTCTTTTTGGAGCTACGAAAATTTACAACTTTAAGATCAGCTGATTGAATAAGTAAGAAAAATACAACCGTTAAAGCTCATAGCTGCAATCTATTTATCTAATCAATAATTAAAGTCAAATTGGATTGCGTATTTGATAAGCTTGTTGTGTCGCCATCTGTTGCTTGATATATATATTACTACCCAGCACACATAAGTTATTTATTTATTTACAATTGTTTATTTTATTTGGATATGGAGTGTTTAAATACAAACTGTGCTGTTACAGGAATTGAGAGAATGATTTCATGTTGGTTATGTTTGGGTAACTGCCATTTGAAGTGCACTTTACTCAAAGCTCGTGATGGTGATTCCCTTGCAGATACGGGTAAATCTCTTCAATGGACTTGCTCACGTTGCAAAAATATTAACACGGAATTTTATAAATTTTTTTAAAAGCTATAGAAGCGAATTTGATAAGCTTAATAAGGAATTTTTGTCGGTACAGTCGAAGCTGGTAAAATTTGGGGAGTTATTTGATAAATTTCCTAACTTGGAGAAATTTGTTAATGCAGATGATTCATCTTCTCCGAAAAAGAAAACATTACCAAATCGTTCACCTTTAAATGCCCAAAAAATAACCTTAATGTGCCTGTGGCATTAAATCCTGTGACTGTAATCAACAGTGAGCCAGTGCCCTCCACGTCATTAAGTGCATTATGCTCACCAAATTAAAATGTTGCCCCAATTGAAACGGATTCCAGTAATGGAAATGTAATTGCTTCACCAAGTTTGAAAACCTCTCGAATACCTCTTCAAGCGGTGGCGCCTAAAAAAATCATTTTTGTTTCGCGCTTGGAAGGTGATACTTCTGTTGATGATGTTGAGTATTACATAAAATCTAGGCTCACACATCTCACGGTTATTAATGTACATAAATATACATTCTCAAGTCCAAGGACTTTATCGTCATTTAGAATATCTGTTCCTGTTGAATATTATCAATGTGTCAATGATCCGAATTTCTGGCCTGAAAATACTTTAGTTCGGGAATATATATACGACGATAAAAAAAGAAAAACTAATGTAGGGATTCTACCTTAACGTATGCCGAATGATTCAAAAAACTAAGTATCATTCAAGAAGATTCATTATCTTTATGTTACCAAAATGTTCGTGGTCTTAGGACAAAACTATCGTAATTTATATTTGGAGAGCTTTAGCTGTAATCATGATGTATTGGTTTTTAACTGAAACATGGCTAAACAACACACATCTTAATTCTGAGATTCTTTGTGGGAGATATAACATTTATCGTCGCGATCGTGGTTCTTATGGTGTCCACTAAGTGTCCACTAAGTTGTGTTCGGAGGCCTATGTTATGGACTTTGGTATTGAATTTATATCAGTCATCATAACATTAAAGCTTAAGAAAATATTTTTAATGTGCTCATATATACCACCATCATCACCGCAGTCTTTATATTTGCAACATGGCGAAGCTGTGAGAAATGTTGCACAATCAGTTAAAGAAAATGATTTGATTTTAGTCATAGCTGATTTTAATATGCCAACAGTAATTTGGAAGTATCTGGCTGATGATTGTTACTATATGCAAATTTCAAATAATGAAACCGTTAAACATTTTTTAAACTTGCTTTATGATATGAGTCTTTTTCAGATAAATGGAATACTCAATGATCATGATAAAATTTTAAACTTGATATTTGTAAATCAAAAAGAAGATTGCCATGTCAAACGTTCTGATCCCATTATTGTTCCTGAGGACCGATATCATCCTGCTATAGAAGTGCTAATATATTATACACCGGAAAGAAAAATATCGTCATCTATCAATACTGAGAAAGTTTTTTCTTTTAAAAAAACTGATTATTTTGCTTTAAATGAATATATTCTGAATACAAATTGGAGCAATATTTTGTCATTTCCATGTAATTCTGTCAAGGCTATGGATCAGTCTTTTTCTGTTTTCTATGATAAAATATCTTCATTTATGAACATATGTATTCCAAAGCATAAATTAAAATCTTCTTCTGGGCCGCCATGGTGCAATAGAGCTTTATCTTATGGCAAAAATAAAAACATAAATGTTATAAAAAGTATAAAATAACGGGATCTGCTTTTGATTATCTTAAATATTCAGTGAGCCGAGCTAAATATAATAAGATAAATAAACAGTGTTATGCCTGCTTTTTAAATCAAACTAAATTTAATTTAAAACGTAACCCTAGATCATTTTATAAATTCGTAAATTTGAAAAAAAAAACTACCGGCTTTCCTATGATGCTGTCATTTCAACAGTCCAAATCAAGTGACGATACAATAATATCTAACATGTTTGCCGACTTTTTTTTTTATTACATACTCTACTAAGAAGTACAATGATTCTATGGACTATCCGTATAATCTATATGGGAACCAGTCGATATCATTACCGTTTTTAGATGTTAGTATGGTTTCGAATGAAATCAAAAAGCTTAAATTTTCGTATAAGTATGGCCCAGATAATATTCCAAGCAGTATTTTGATTAATTGTGCTGAAGCCTTATCTATTCCTTTAACAATTTTGTTCAATACATCAATTAAATATGGTTATCTACCACAAATTTGGAAAGAATCACATATTGTTCCTTTGTTTAAATCCGGTAATAAATCTGAAATCGAAAATTATCGTGGTATAGCTAAGCTAAGCATTATACCTAAATTATTTGAATAATTAATAACGGATTAGTTATATTATAAAATCTCAAATCTTATATCTCCTTTTCAATACGGATTTCAAAAGAGTTGTTCTATAACAACTAACCTTCTTCAACTGACAACTGTAATTAATCGTGGATTTTTACAAAAGAAGCAGACTGATGTCATATATACTGACTTTAGTAAGGCCTTTGATAAGGTTAATCATACACTTCTGATTCATAAATTACGTAAGTTGGGTTTTACCGATGGTGCAGTCAATTGGGTTCAGTCATATATATCAAATATAACACAGAAGGTTTGCTTTAAAAACGTGTTTTCAAAAATTATTAAGGTGACATCTGGAGTTCCACAAGGTAGCCACCTGGGTCCTTTATTATTTTCGTTATTTATTAATGACCTACCTCAGATTATAAAGTTTTCAAATATCTTAATGTATGCTGATGATGTAAAAATTTTCATTTCACATGACAATCAAATTGAACAACAGCGTCTTCAAATTGACTTGAATTCTTTTTACGAATGGTGCAATGTAAATTTAATGGAACTCAATGTAAAAAAATGTAAGCTCATGCAATTTGCAAGATATAACGCAAAAGCCGTAAATTATGTGCTTGGTAGTTTTCAAGTGGTTGCTGGGAACACTTTCCAGGATCTTGGAATATTATTTGACACAAAACTGACTTTCAACTCGCATATTACAAATACTGTTAACAGGGCCAGGGTCACGCTGAGATTTATAAAGCGCTGGTCTAGAGAATTTGATGATCCATATATTATTAAATCTTTGTATACTGCTTTAGTACGCCCAATTTTGGAATTTGGGTCTGTTATCTGAGATCCCATGTACCACGTGCATTCCAATTCAATCGAGTTGGTGCAAAAACAGTTTCTGTTGTTTTGTCTAAGAAGTCTGCATTTTGATCCTCTCAACCTGCCATCATATTCTGCACGGCTTGCTCTTATTAAACTTCCAACTTTAAAGAGCCGTAGAACGATGCTGAATATGTCATTTATTTTGGATGTTATTTAAGGTGATATAAGTGCTGGATTTTTAATAAATGAAATTTCATTTAACGTACCACAGCGACTATCTCGTTATTATGTACCGCTATCAGTTTCGTTTTATAGAGCTAATTTTGCCGATGCCGATCCGCTCAGAAGAATGTGCAACACATTTAACCAAATGTATAGATTCATTGATTTTTCCACAAGTCGTAATGTTATTAAAAAATTAATAATTGATTTTCTAAATTCATAATATACCTGGTATTTATGTTGCTATGAATCTTTGTTTCTGTATACTTTTTGTTATATTCTTTATACTGTTATAAATAAGAATTCAAGTACTGAATAACATTGTATTACAAATGTCTGTAAGGAAAATTTTCTTTAGACTAATAATTAAATAAATAAATAAATATTTCTAAACAAAAAATTAAGGAAAGACCAAAATTTTTATATAAAATAAAATATTACAAAATAAGATGAAAAATATGCACTTATAATAAAATATGCATAAATATGCACTAACAAATTGATGCCATTTTACTGGAAATATTAAAGATATTAACCTTAGGTGAGTCTCAGAGTAATGAAAATAAATATGCATTTGCATAAAGTCCCTTGCCCTGGTAATAACAAATTGCAAACTTTAAATGGCCGATTTATATACACATATTGCGGAACCCTTTACTAAGTATCTATTATCAGATTTAAAAAAAAATAAAAAATTCTTAATTAAATTTAACATATTCAACCATTAAATGTAATTCATGTTGTACATATGTTATGCATATGTGCTTGTGTCGTGTGTGCAGGTTAAATTATTTTAAATTGATCTGATTAGATCAGTTAAGGTGTGTTTTTGGTCTCTGTTTTAGTTGTTATACGAGCACATTTGCCTAAAGAGATAATGACCAGCACACAAGTATTAGCTCTTTTTTTAATTTCTCTCTTCTACTTCTTCTTTAATTCGTGCATCAGGGTAAATGCAAAATGCCGGAATATATTTGAATTCTATAGTAGATAATAAAATATGCATGCAGAGATAATGTTGCTACAGTTAATTAAAAAAAGCACAAATCCAAGGGGAAGGACAAAATAACATTTTCACTTCAAAGACATTGAATTGAATAAATAGTAGATGTTTCTTCAGTACGAAATGAAAAAAATAGTAAAGAAATAAACCAAACAAAAATATGTTGTTAACCCTAGAATACGAACGCTATTTTATAATACGTTAATACTAATGCCAATTACATTTTACGTATAAAAATATTTTAAGAAAATGCTACTTTTATTAGATTTTTTGGTTTTTTTCAAGAATTTTTGGGGCTTAAGAAAAGAATAAAGATAGAACTATAATTCATAAAACAGTCCGCCAAAACTAAAACTGATTTCTAGTATACATACTCGATACCCTGATTCAAGCTGTATATATTAATTTTTTTAATCCTACTACTAGGAGGTTACGCCATATGATTTGCAATAACTCGAGAACTACCTTTCTGATTAATCGAGAATACTATAACCTTTAAATTATATTTTTATTAAATTATTCGATTTTATAAATTTATTATTATTTAATATTAATCAAGATTAAGATCTTAAAAAATTTTTTTTATTTTAATTTTCCGATATTTCGGCTTTCTTTTGAAGGTTTTCTTCAGAGAAATTTATTTTTATAATACAATAAAATTTTATATGTCGAAATTATTACTATATTAGCTTCCTGTTCCTATTTTAATACACTACGAAACAATTAATTATATACAATAATAATTAAAATAAAATTAATATATGAAAAACATGAATAATACTATAAATTTATTTTTTCTTATTTTTATAAATTAAATATCTATAACTATGAGCAACTTTATCTGTATCTGCTTTAAAATTAATTCTTTTTTCTAATTATATTATTAAAAATTTTAGCAGTCATATAGTTCAGAAGAAATTCACAAAGTTTTGTCAAAAAAACAAATTTTTTAAAGAAAATTTTCAAAAATTTCTTTTTAAAAAAATCATTAAAAATTTAAAATAAAAAAATCTAAAATTCTATTCATAACGTTGATAATTACATATGCTACAAACAAAATGAGCCACATTTCATTAAAATTCATTGATAATTTCCAAATTTATTTACATTTTACTGGTACCACTTAAGACCTTGTGACGTACAATTTATTATATTTTAAAATAGAAAAAAAAATTGTTAAGAAAATTGTATTCCATAGGGTTGTGAATAAATTTGTATACTATGAATCCATTTTGATGAACTATATGCTTTCAACAATAGTTTTTAAGTAAACAAAAAAAAAAAAAAAAAAAAAGCAAGCACAGAGCATTTTTAGTTAGTTAGTATTCCAGGGTTAATGAATTAAAGTAATTTTTTTCAAATACTAAATTTAAAAAAAAAACCATTTCAAACAGAGATAAAAAAAATTATGGGGCCATTTTAAAATGTTTAAACTCCGCAACTTTTTAAAAATTTTACGTATGTGTTTGTGTTGAGGAAACAGAGGCTCATGTCACCGTCATGTGTAATTTGTCACTAACGCAATCATAATTTCAATGTTTAATATTCATGTTTATCTGAACCCTTGCAGTTAAAACAAAAAAAAAAAAAAAAATAAATAAATAATAGTAGCATACATTTCTTTAATTACAAAAAAAATAAAAAACCGAGGTACCTATGTAGTTGCACCTTAGAGCTCATAGCGATTGGTCTGAATTTAAATAGCAGAATGCACGTAGGACCTTCCAACAAATTTGTATACTAAACTTTTCTGTAGGTTTTACAGGGACTTAAGAATGTTGATTTCAAAAACTTCACAGACAGACAAACATTGCTTTATCGACTGCGGTGCCTATAAGAATCCAGAATATATATATATAGGGTTCCCAGTTACGGTGTAGAAATTACAAACGGAATCACAAACCTGTATATATTAAAGGGCTGCACAAGCATACTTGAAAGTCACACATCAATGCAAACATGTATAATATTTTATAATAAGAAGCGCTTGTAAGCCATTTCAAGTAGGCTTGTGCAGCCCTTCAGTATATACCCTTCTTACTTACGGAAAATAATAAAAAAACTACATTCGAATATACAAGTTATTAGAAAGTGCACATTTTGAATTTGAATTCTGTTCATTAGGCACACGCTTTTATCATCAAACTTGTAAACACTAGTCCACGTTTTAATATTACAAGCAGCAAATAATCCTAATGAACTTTAATGATTCTTTTTCATTATTTTAAAAGTTTGTTATTTTTCATATCTTCCCTCTCATCAGAGGCATTATTTGCTATAACACGGCATCACAATTAATTAATGCTGTTCATCATACCCGTAAAATTTGCTACTTTCTATGTACATGCATGTTTACATTAATACATACATACGCACTTGATTGCTGCCTTTATGCGAAAACCGTTATTATGGTACCAAGAGATAAATGATTGTGGTTTAGAGAAGCTGGAATGTGTTTGATTTTATTCACTGTAAAGTGAGTGATTTAATTGTGGAAAATGTTGTCTGTCATTATAATAATAATAAAATGGTAGTTCATTCTAGGAGCTTTATAACGTACATTTCCCTGAATGCTTTTAACACACAAAAGGATGCTTAAAAATAGATTAGAAGTAACTTTATAGTGACCGATAGAGGTTTATTAAAATTTCATTAAAAAAACTAAAATTCTTTTCTGTTTGTATGTTTGTTTGCCACACAAGTTTTTGTTTTCCAACGGATTTTTATGAAATTTGGTGCCAATGATTTTTATACTCCAAGGAAGGTCGCCATATACTTTTGGACCGAGTAGCCCCCTTTTTAATAAAGTTATTTAGATGGGTCTTTTAATGTTCAAAATTTTATTTTACAACGGATTTTGCTGCCAATACTTGAAATTTTTTTTTTCATATTAATTTAAATTCTAAAATTTTTGATATGACTCTAGGTACTTCAAAGACATTAAAATCTATTATTTCAGTTAAGCTGTTGCTTTTTCAATATAATTTTTCAGTTCATTAAATCCATAGAAAGTGCCTTCGTATTAAATAACTATAAAAGTTGAACCGCCAATTATACTTTTTAGGCCCTTATGCCACTTCTATGCTTGTTTTTTTTTTTATTGTTCAAGTTTTCAATACGAGTAAATATATAATAAAAAAAGCTTTGTTTACAATTTTTTATTCTGTTCTTTCAGTCATTTCATGCTTCTTTGTTTTGAATCCATAAAATTAAGTGTCATAAAAGGGTTTTAAAAATATTAATTCCCTAAAAAACTACTTTCACAATTCTCTTACATTTGCTTTGCTATGACAATTAATGAAGCACAAGGATCAGCTCTTAAGGTATTTAGTGGTTATTAACATAGAGGTGACACAACATAATAAATATCTAAATGAGCATTACTCAAAGTAAAGATGAAAAAAATATTTATTGTAAAATTTTGAAATTTTTAATTTGCAAAATCTTATCCAAACGACTCACACTAATTATAAGGAAAAAAATTTGTTTTTTGTTTGGTAAACTTTAAAACTACCGAGCCGTTTTTTAAAAATTCTTTCACCAATATAAAACTACATTATCAAAGAGTAACATAACATATACGCCACGCCTACTTTTATGTCCATTATTCATTCATTTAACAATTAAAATTTAATTTTTCAACTCAATTTCTTCAAAGCTTGGTACATAAAATCACTATATTCCAAGAATGGTCACTATAATCTTCGATCGCTCACGCCCACTTTTACGCTGGTCATAAATTTGTACTGGCTACACAAGATCGGGTAAAAATAGCTAAAAAAAAACAAGATTTTAAACAGATTGCTGACCCGCCAAACGGTTTTTTGATCTCAAATATTATTTGTATTGAAAAATAATTAAAAAGAGAAATGAAATGATTATTGTAATATGTTTAATTTTCAATGAATGGTAAAGTATTCTATTCCTAAAAACAATCCATATAATTAATATTTTTTTGTTATCTTAATACTAGTTAATGAACAATATTGTTAGTCATCTTTTGAGAATTATATATGAATACACGGTTTTCCAATGGTCATGTGAAAAGCACGGTTTTTGTAGATCCAACTCACAAATTATCATTATACGGCCTTGTGACTTATTAATAGTTCTGGAAAATGCTAAGCGGATTACAAATTGGAGACGTTTAAATGCAATGGGTGAGTCTGAAGGGATCATTGGGATTCGTGGCAGGAGAATAACTTCGCCTTCAAATTTTCTCTTCAAAATTCTAGTTTGAAGAACATTTCCCATAATTTTTTTTCTAATTAATCTTGTACCGTTGCATAGTTTAGGTACATTTAAATTTCAAAGCAAAAGGATAGCTGACTGCTTCGTTACGATCGATTTGAAAGATGGCTGTTATATTTTGAAATTGATAGCGTCAAATCTCTATTTTTATCGTTCACGAAGCCATGCATGATTAATGTAATTAAATTGTGAATCTTTAAATACACTTTCAATCAAAGCATCTTTCATATGTTAAGAATTGTATGTAAAATTGGTTTTTAATTATTAAAATCTTATTTTATAATTAATTTCTTAGAAATTAGAAGCATAGGCTCTCTACACTTTCAAGGCTATTTCTATGTACTTCTGAACCGATTATATTCAATTTTACGTAAAATGTTTTTTAAGAAAAAAAATTATTTTTAATGTAAAATATATATTTTGCAACGGATTTTTGCATTTGATTTGATTAAAATTATTAAAATTATAACATTTCAGATATGAATTTGGCGGCTAAATCATGGATCATTTTTATATTAAATAATTAAATCCACCCGGAATGAATCCAAAGTGACTAACGTTAAGAGTTGTCATACTCTATTAAATATTTATTTCCCAATATTTGTAATTGATTTTTGTAGAAAAGCAAGACGTGCTATGCATATCTAAAGAATCTAGAATAAATAGGTACATAAAAATAGGCGTGGTAGTATTCACTTGGCATGAAAACTTAATTAGGTTGCTTTGAACATAGTATAAGAAAAGCATTAGCCAAATTGATCTAGCCGTTCTTCAATATGAAATAAATTTTAAGTGGGCGTAGAAAGGAGCGTGGTACATTTTTTTCATAAAAACCTTAGTTGGGTTGTTCTGAACAAAAAAAAAAATTATCCAATTTGAGAAAAATTTAAAAAGTAGGCGTAGTATTTTTTTATTTTCATAAAGATAATGAAAATATAAAATTTTTGTATATTCGATCTTCTTACTCTAAGAAATCGTACTCAGAGAATAAAGGATCGTGCAAGAGCGGTTAAAAATAGGTAGTAGATAAATAAGCCACATACCGACTGTGTATGTTATAAATTATTATTTATTTACGTCATCATCACAAATAGATTTTCAATTGCCGAGGGGCTATATGCAGCCAAATAAATGCGTCGCAACATCCATATCTATAACGGTAAACAGGTATGGTTAAAAATAAATAGTAACATGTTTATCGTGATCATAATAACGCTTAGATGCTTCAAATTAACAATAAAATATTTGCGGTGACCATATTCAATCATATATTTTCTTTGCGTGTACAACAACTAACTGTCCACACATAAACAAATGATAAAAATTGAAGTCAGCACTTAATTTAAGTACTTATTTGTCTTGTCAGTTTAAACTGGCCATCGGACATTATTTCTCACAGTTGTTTAGTTCTTGAGTTAAATTATATGCTGGGTGGTTTTCAAGTGGTTGCTGTGAACACTTTCCAGGGTCTTGGAATATTATATGACACAAAACTGACTTTTACCCCGCATATTACGAGTATTGTCAACAGGGCTAGGATCACACTGGGATTAATAAAGCGCTGGTCAAGAGAATTTGATGATCCGTATATTACTAAATCTTTTTACACTGCTTTAGTACGCTCAATTATGGAATTTGGTTCTGTTATCTGGGATGTCATGTACCAAGTGCATTCCAACGCAATCGAGTCGGTGCAAAAACAGTTTCTGTTGTTTTGTCTAAGAAGTCTACGTTTTGATCCTCTTAGCCTGCTATCATACTCTGCCCGACTTGCTCTTATTAAATTTCCAACATTAAAGAGCCGTAGAACGATGCTGAATGTGTCATATATTTTTAATGTTATTAAAGGTGATATAAGTGCTGGATTTTACATAAGCTTTTTGATTTCTCAAGCTCTGCTTGTAAGTTGTTGCATTTTTATCTCTCTGACAGAAGCCAATATGTTATTAGTGGTGGTAGCTGTTCAACTGTGCTACCAGTTCATAGTGGAGTGCCTCAAGGCTCTGTACTTGGACCTCTTCTTTTTATACTTTTTATTAATGTCAGATTTCTTGCAATATGTGCCTTCCATTCTCTTTTGCTGATGATGTACAGTTATTATTTAGGGGTTCATCTGATTTCCCTGATGTTTTTCAGAATATAATAGATTTCACTGTTGATTTGTTGCTGAAATGGATCTCTGATAATATACTTACTATAAACACTCGTAAGACTAAGGCTATTAATTTTGGCAAACGTTGTCGTGAAGACTTTTCTATTTCCTTTGGTGGTCACACTATTGAGCTTGTCGATAAACTTAATTGTCTTGGTATAATTATTGACTCTAACTTAACATTTGAGAGTCACATAAATTCTGTTATCTCAAAGGTCAACTTTGCCTTGCGCAAAATTTACAGCAGAGACTTAATGCTACCTTTACACGTAAAAAAAGGTGGTTTATGGAATTATAATGCCTACTATTTTATATGGTTTGGAGGTATATACTGGAACTTTAGGATATGTATTAAGGAAACTGAAGTTGGTCTTTAATCGAGTTGTTAGATATATTTATACAGTCGGCATGAGGCAACATGTATCACCATTTGTTTTTCGATTCCTGGGCCTTTCTTTTATTGATTTTATTAAATTTAGGAATCTCACTCATTTCTACCAGAAATAAACAGTTGTTAATACCTAGACTTACTACATTACTAGAGAGATCCTTTTGTATCAGAGTGGCTCGTGCCTTTAATATGCTAAAACGTTTGATGCTTCAGTGGCTACTTATAAGAAGAGACTTTTCTTTTTGCTGTCACAACACAGCACTTCGTAATTTATGAAACGTCTGTCCCCCAACTAATTCTACTTCACTATGTTTCGATTTGCTATATTTATATTTTTTCTCTTTTTTGGGTTTTAGAACTATTTTCGCAACATTCCTTTCTTTCTCCATGGTTTTTCTTTTTAAATTTGCTAAATATTTATAAAAAAATTATTGTACCTTTTATTTTATTATTTTTGAAGAGTATTCTTCAGCTTTGTTTAATATATGTTAACTAGTTTTACCTATATTGTTAGTAGAATTGTTTTAACCGATTTTGGCCTATACAGGCTAGGTTATTATAAATAAATAAATAAATGAAATGCAATGAAATGAAATGAATAAAATTTCATTCAATGTACCACAGCGATTTTCTCGTTATTATTATATGTATTGCTATCGGTTTCGTTTTGTAGAGCTAATCTTGCCGATGCCGATGCCGATCCGCTCAGATGGATGTGCAACACATTTAACCAATTGTATAGATTCATTGATTATTGCGCAAGTCCTAATATTATAAAAAATTAATAATTGATTTTTTAAATTCATAATATATCTGGTATTTGTATTGCTATGAATCTTAGTTTCTTTATACTTTTTGTTATATTCTTTATACTTTTATATCATAATAATTGAAGTATTAAATAACTTGATATTACATATATCTGTAGAGAAAATTTTCCATAGACTACTAATTAAATAAATAAAAAAGTTTCTTTCTAAAAATTAGGGGATGTTGCAACATTTGGACACATGTTGTTTCCGGCACCACTTTATTCTCCCTTGACATTCATTTAAGAGAGCTTTCACTGTACATTGTTTGAAATGCAGCTTCTTTCGCACTCTAAATGAGGAATTTTAACACTTTGTTTTCTTCTACTACTGTTTCCGCTTTAAAATCTTTAACCGATAAAATTGCATTAGAGAGTAGTAACAATAACTCCGAATATCGTTTTTTTGCAACCTCTAATAAATTATATGCATGTGCAAATACTATAATAATATAAATATGTACAATTTACTCTCTCATCTTGCTTACAATTACACACTAGCGTATTAACTAAAATCTATCTTTATGTCAGTCGTAGTTATTCTGCCTGCGTGAAAGAAATTATGCTCGTGTTCATGTACAAACTCTCTTGTTAAAGATGATAGAGCTGCAGCATCCCTATAGGCAACTCAACTAAATTTCAATACACTTGCTCAACATGTGGTGATTGATGATTTAATTACTTTGAAAGAATTCAACTGGTTATTTTAAAATTTTGCTTAAATAACTGCTATTTATATATATATATATTTTGCTAGCCCCTTAGTTGGGATTTCGTAGGCTAATTCTGCGTGACTGTTTAACAAATGGGTGATAATTAGACTATGAATTATAACAAAATTATTCTGTATTAAAGGTACTGACTGACTATCCTACTTAGTCGTACGATCTGTCTAAAATCGCATGTGTGCTAAAAAAGTATGATAGTGTCTATTGAAACAGCATGTGTATGATAAAATTTTTGATAGGTCTGTGCGATTTTTTAATGTTATGAAAATTTTCATAAAATAAATTTTATCTGTGCGATCAGAGTTGTATTTTCTATGTTCAAGGCAGAAAAATAGCAACAATACCAAGCTTGTGTCTTGTTTATGCAAACATTTATGTTATTTTTCATTGTACATATTTGTAAAAGAAATATTTTGCGCAAAGAAGAAAATAAATACTTTTAAAAGTATTAAGCTGAGTAAACATATGTTTTTGCATCTTTTTTTGTATAATAGTGTGACATAAAGTTCGCCATTTTAAAGCGATTTCTTCAAGTAGGACAGAATTCTGTCACACATTATTTTGACATAATCGTACGATCGTGTAGGATAGTGAGTCAGTACCTTTAATATTATTGTATCTTTGTCACAGTAAAATCGCTGTGATACAGGACGACTCTTGTCTCAGATTGTACCTGGGGTCTGAGCTGCACAAAGGTAAAGGTAAAAGTTAGCGGTGCGATTATACTGGAGTTATTTTTTCAGAAGCAACTACAAATGTTTTGCTAAGCAAGAGACTAAAAATTAAAAAAACTAAAATTTGTGTTGGCATCACTATAAGAATGGTGCGATCACAGTAAATAAAATCACGGAAGAGAATTTTTAATTTAGAAAACCAACAACACCTTTATCAGAATAGGCTTCACTAAAGATTGACCTTAATTAAAAAACCCATCGTACAAACACTTTTCATTTTTTGGATTTTTAGTTTTGTGCAAAAACTTTTTTTTTTTTGATTTTAAGTAACTGATTGCACACTTGCTGACATTGAAATCTTGTACTAATCGTTTTCCACATGCTCTTTCATTAAGACTTTTTAATATTTTGACCTTCGCACCCAACAATTAAGTATTTTTTCACTAGAACTTATCACAAACTTTCAACTTTAAACTATCCCTCTTGACTGATTACTAAGGTATAAAACCTTATTTTAAAAGTATTAAACATGTTTGCTTTAGAACGATAAATTTTACATTTTAATATCTATCTGGAAGCAGCAGAAAGAGAATATCTTTTTTTTTTCTTTCTTTATTTAAAATGAGGAGCTGGAATAAGTCACCTTGTCATTGGGGCCAAAATAGACTTATTGTGACACTATTCCCCAAGGCAAGTATTCATTAAGAATTCTAAAACTTTCGTGGGGGATTTGTCCGCCATGTCCGAGGGTTGTAGGTTATAGGCGTCCAATTAAGACCATTACAGTGACACACTGTTTATGTGCTCTGCTGTTTCTTCATCTTCGTTGCATAACTTGCAGATAACATTTTGACTGATCCTCAAATTTGCCAACTGTTTCAATACTCTGTAATATCCAGTCATGAATTCCGTAACAATGCGAATTCCCTGACCCTGTCAAGCCAAGTAATGCATTAGTTCTATTCCTGCAACGGACTGACATGAACGTTTTTGCTACTCTGATACTTTTTATTTCCAGCCATTATTCTGCCATTCCCTTTGCAGCTACTAATGAAAACAGAACTAAATAGAACCCCAAGATTCTGGTTCAGATGTGTGAAATAGCGAGTATGATTTTTTTTTTGCCCAAACGAGACCATAACTGCTCGATTAATAAATGTGGTGGCAGCGGTAACATATCACTGTAACTTTGAGACTCATATGAGGACTGTTGCAGAAGTTGCTAGGATGAAGACGGTACTGTTGAACACATTTTCTGCCTCTGTGCCCAGTCTGTGGGGGATTAGCTTCAGTATTACTTTGGGAGCAGGAAATTTCTGTTCTGTCGACGGTACGAGTTAGTCTGCTATCTGCTTCATGAAAACCAACAACTTTCTTAGCTTATTCTCTTCTTCTTAGTATTCTTCTTCTTTTTTTTTATACTTCTGCCTTTATTTTATAATGTATTTCTATCGATATTCTTCCTTCCTTTTCTACTTCTACAGGTATCACATATAAATAAATTGTATTCATTTTTAATTTATATTTTTCAGTTGATTTAATCACATCGTGACATAGATACTTCAGGCAAAGTAGACACAAATTGTCAGTCCATGGACTTTTTTTTTGTGATTTTACACTCGGGAGAAAAGTTTGCTATAGATGCATAATTTTGCTAAATGACTTCAATATTGCTTGCAGGGATTCAAGTTAATAAAACTCGTATTGTGACCAGCAATTCCTCTGCATTGCTTACAGAGCGCAAATTTTACTATATAAAGAAAAAGCACATTACCATGCTAAGCTTATTTCAATTTTATCTTTCCAAGTCACAGTGTTTGCAATACGTACGTACTTATTCATTTAAGCCCAAAATCAAAAACAAAATATATTAAAATATTAATGCTGCTAAATTATGTAAACTGATAATATGTAATAATATATATAATATTAATTAAAAACTTTATTTTCGCCTAAATTAATTAAAAGAAAAGACAACTAACGCATTAGTGGCCAGCAATGTGACAGTTTCGTGTTTAAAAAAAATTTTATTTAAAAGCGAACGACACAAATAATTTAATGTCGTTATTAAACACAGAAATGTTGTAACGGTTAAAAGTGTGTTTTAATTTTTTTTCATAAATTCATCTAGTTTTTTTTAATTAATTAAAATATTTGCAGAATCTCACAAATTAGAAATCTCTTAATTAGAGTTGTCTGAAGTTAGAATCTGCAAAAATGTTTCTTCAAATATTTTAAAATACAGGGAATTCCAAGTAGCGAATCAGTCAAGAGGGATAGTTTAAAGTTGAAAGTTTGTGATAAGTTCTAGTGAAAAAATACTTAATTGTTGGGTGCGAAGGTCAAAATATTAAAAAGTCTTAATGAAAGAGCATGTGGAAAACGATTAGTACAAGATTTCAATGTCAGCAAGTGTGCAATCAGTTACTTAAAATCAAAAAAAAAAAGTTTTTGCACAAAACTAAAAATCCAAAAAATTAAAAGTGTTTGTACGATGGGTTTTTTAATTAAGGTCAATCTTTAGTGAAGCCTATTCTGATAAAGGTGTTGTTGGTTTTCTAAATTAAAAATTCTCTTCCGTGATTTTATTTACTGTGATCGCACCATTCTTATAGTGATGCCAACACAAATTTTAGTTTTTTTAATTTTTAGTCTCTTGCTTAGCAAAACATTTGTAGTTGCTTCTGAAAAAATAACTCCAGTATAATCGCACCGCTAACTTTTACCTTTACCTTTGTGCAGCCCAGACCCCAGGTACAATCTGAGACAAGAGTCGTCCTGTATCACACCGATTTTATTGTGACAAAGATACAATAATATTTAAAGAATAATTTTCTTATTATTCATAGTCTTATTGGCACCAATTTTGTTGGTGTAAATACGTAAAATTTTTAGTTATAGACAAATTGTATAATAGTTTTCGAGCTGTACCATTATACGAAAGACCCATGAAAATACGGCGTTTTAAGACGATTGAGAAGATACAAGCCGAATAGCAGAGAGAACTCAAGAGCATATCAAAAAGTACACATCACAACTGCTTCGAGGGTTGGAAAAAACGCTGGCACAAGTGTATTATACTCGTATCTGAAGGGGACAAAATAGAAATTGATAAATAAATAAATATTTTTTGAGAAAAATTAAAATTCATCTTATTTTTGAACAGACCTCATAAAGCTTTCAATAACTCGACAACTACCTTTCTGATTAAACTTACAAAACCACCTAAAGATCGTGAATACAAGAACCTTTAAATTATATTATTGCCAATTTTTACCAGTCTTATAATTTGAAGATATTCATAATGTTTTGTTAAGAAATATATTTTTTCAAGAAAATTTAATATAAAAATAAATCTTAAATTTTGTGTTTTATGTTGCTACCTGCATGCATACGTTACAATTATATTTCATTAAAATGAATTAATAAACTCTAAATTTATTCAGAATTTAGTGCTGGCGCCTAACCCCCCGTTTCCACATGCAAGTAATTGCTTGCAAGTTGAGTATATGTATTAACTACGAAAAAGCCGAAAAAATTGTCGAAAATCTTGCAAATTGTATGAGTGTCTACACAGAACAGTGCAAGTTCATTTTTAAAATATCGGCAACGGCTTCACTTCTAATGAAAAAATGGCTGCGCCATTGATATAGAGAATAAAAATATATGAATGAAGTGCTGCCGTGTCGCAAACACCGTGAATACCAACTAAAAATTTTGTTGTTAGTATTTTTTAAGTCAAATATATGAAATTAATAATTAAATTTAACTTTTAAGTGTGTTGGTGGGTCATTATGTTCTTTTTTTATTTATTAATTTTGTTAAATATGCTAAATATCAATTACTAACGTAACTTCTATTTTTCCACAGACTAATACATTAATTTAAAACTCATACGCGGTAGCAGTTTCTCATTTGTCAACTTACTTGCTGCAAGTGTCAAAAATTTACTTGCAAAAGAATTTGGTTGCCAGTTCAGCTGCAAGTTCGAAAAATATGAGTGTGTTAGTGAAAAAGTGAGAGTGTATTGAGTTTTTCGAACTTGCACTTGCATGTGGAAACGGGGGGTAAAACCCTATACCATAAAATTTTCTTAACAAGGGGGTTTTTGTTGGTTTTTTCAAATATAGAAAAATGTTATGGCGCCGAGTCGAAGATTCTTGTATTCCCAATCCTTAGGTTTAATTAGAGATCTAGTTGTTATTATATGGGGTAACTCCTCTTTTTTTCAATATAATCGTAAATCTCGAGAACTACACGTAGCATTAAAAAACAAATGTACAGTTTCAGTCGGGGTATCTAGTATTGTAGAAATCAGTTTTAGTTTCGGCAGCACCAAAATCATTGTAGGCCTTTGTTCTTACACCAATTGACTAAATAAGAATTGAGTCAACAGGAAAACAAAAAGTTTAAAAAAATTCTAACGAGAACAGAAAAAATTAACAAAAAACTCATTGAACTAAACAAACAAAATTTCCCAACCAACATTTTACAAATGAACAAAAATATTATATTTTTAGTCTCTTTTCTTTTTTACATATGAATGCCCTTTAGCCAGTACATAAATGTAATTAAAGAGTATGAAAAACAATAAATAAAATTCATTTTCTGTTTGCTTGTTTGTTCATAATACAAATTTTTGTTTTTCAACGGATTTGTCTGAAATTTGTCTTCATACTCTAAGGAAGGTCGGCATATACTTTTGAACTGGTCACGTCTATTTGTACGCCTATATTTCAACTAGCAACTGTTCATAAGATGTGAGCCCAAACTTATCTTAAGCGTGAAATTATGCTTTGAAATATTTTATTTACCACTTTGGTTGTGAAAATAATCCTAGAAAAAACATGAACCGCTTTATAAAGTAGTGAATGACCTTTTTTATTTGGATGAACTTGTTAACAATTAAAATTCTATTTGTAAACGGATTTCTTCAAAAATTGGTACATACGCTTACTAAGGATACCGGCTCTCGCAATAAAGGATAAGAAAAAAAAACAACAACAATTTAATAATAGACATTAAACAATAACAAATTAAAAATTATTTCAAAGTGATTATATTGGGTGTCAATTTACATAAAACTAGTTTTATTTTCTGAAGGGAGAACCTAACGCCTCAGAAGAGTTTTACTTTAATGACAGCGAAGTAAAACTCTCTTTTTAAGAGGTTCAATAGGGCTTTTATTTTTACGTTGAACAATAACTGGTTTAGATATAAAATTTTTTTTATATTCTCAAAATACTTCCCATAAAAGAATTTTTGATATCGATAACTGTTACTTGCGGTCCCTGATTTATTTCGATATTCTCTACTTAAAATTTCTTTTTTCTACATTTACAAGTTGAGTAAATAAAGATTCAGCATATTAAATTATTTGGAATTATAAGGTTTAAGAAAATTTAATCTTTATTCGTGCTTAATTCAAAATGCATTATTTTCCATGGAATATTTCAGAAAATTGTTTACTTAGTACAATAAGTATTAAAAGGGAAATATTGCATTTTGCACACCACTTGGCATTAAGCACGAATAAAGATTAAGTTTTTGTAAATAAGGATCGCAAAATGGATTTTTTCATGAATGTCGTTACTTTAAATTTCTTTATTAATTATTTATTTTATAATGAAAAAAAAGTAAGTGGTAAAAAAAATTATTATTTTAATCTAATATTTGCTACTTCATTTTGTAAAACTGAAATTTTGAATATTTGGCTATAAGATTATAAGACTCGGCACAGCCGAAATTATCTTGTTTATTTAGTATGATTTGCGTACTACGCAAGGAGAAGGAACGAAGCCTACAAGATTGCTGGAGGGCCGAAGCGGGTATGCGGCAGTCAAAGAGACTCATTAACCCTGAGCGCATTAGGGCAGAGGTTGTTTAAAACTTCAGCATAAATGACATAAAACTCTACACGTTGAGCTATTTACCAGCCATTGTAGACTTAACTTTCACATGAGTAAAATCGGTGCGGTACAAAACGACTTCTGTTGTTTCTTTCCGGAAGGATGGTAAACGTCGGAACATGTTTTGTTCTAGCGATAGTAAGACTGAGAGTGACGAGACCTAGGCATGATTAATCCTACAGCAATTACGAGATTCATAAGCAGTCTCGCATTGTAGTTGGAAGCTGGGCTGCATAATAGATCTTAAAGTTAGGGGTGCGATAACAGCCCAAGACGATAATATTAATAATAATACTATTATGATTTTTAGTTAAAATAAAAATTTATTTATTGGAATTGTTTGTAAATTCATAAAATCGACATCAAAATAAAGTTTATTTCTGCACAAAAAAAAAAAAGCTGTAGAACTAAAAAATTAAAAAAAAAGCTAAATTGGGCTGTGCTTAGTTCACTTCCCTGTTATAGCCAAATATACATAATTTCAGTTCTGCACATTGTTCTTAAATATTAAGAAAAAAAGGAGATTAAAAAAGAGATTTTTAATGAAATTGCAAATATTGATTGAAATAATTTTCTTTTAATACCTAAAATACATAACTAACTTCAGTTAACAAAATCCAAATTAAGAAAATCCCCTATAAAATACATTTTGGAATCCTTATTTTTAAAACCAATAAAATGACTGTAGGTACTAACATTTCTAAGAAATTTTAAAATGCTCTTTACCCTTCACTGTAGGTAAGAAGGATAGTCGTGGTTTTTGAATCATAACTCCGCCATTTATGGACTGAAAGGCAGAAACAACTGAAAGATTGGTATGATAAACTTTTCTGTACGCTGTCTAGGGACTTCAGAAAGTTAATTTCTATGACTACATAGACAGACAGAGAAATGGACCGACTTTGTTATGTAAAATATATATAACAAACGGAATCACAAACTTATATAGATTTTTATTATTTACAGTGAAGGTTATAAAAATGAATGGGACGAAATTATATAGAAATATTTGTATATTTGAGATTGTGTGCTCGTAAAGTGAGAACGTATGTACGTATGTTCCGTCAGTATTGAGCTAGTTAAGGGCTTACCAAGTAGGTTTTCTGTCTTAAATTTACTTAAAAATACTTAATAATACAAAAGTGTTCTACAAAAATTAGCTTAAATGTTGTTTTATTTTTATTTAATAAGTAAATAAATACCTTAAATTTAAAAATAATTCTCTTAACCCTTTCAGAACCGTTAACGTACTGAATACAAAACAGTTAATTTAGTTATATGTATAACTAAAGTACTAGTCTAAGGAAAGTTTTGAAGAAAAAAAAATTTTAAGGCTAGACTTAGCCTTTTCTTAGTCTTTTTTTAGTCTCTTGCTTTTTTCCTAGCCTTTTTTCATTTTCAAAATAACCTTACTCGTAAATAGCCTTTTTTGGAAACCGAAAGCAAATCAACTGACACTGAAACCAAATTTGGTATGTAAAGTTATAAATTGGTTGAACGAAAGTAGTTTCATAAGTGAAGAAAAGTATTTGGCTTCTAACTTGTAAAATAAAAATGCACTTTATTCCTAATTGTTTAATTAATTGTTCTATTTAGTATTTTGATATCTAGTACTATCGTTCAGTAATACTGCGATTGTTCACTTTTGAGTAGAATAGAAATTGCATTAAAAATCAAAAAATTAATTTTTACTTAAACGAAATTTAAATACTTTTTAACATTGAAGTTGAAAAATAACTGAACTCTTTAGAGGTACTTAAAGCCATGTGGAAAACGACATTATTTTCTTTAGCTTTTGATATATCATATTTTTTTCTTGCTTGCGTTATATTTTTTCGGCGTGATTTATCCTTTTCTAGCGTTTTTTTAGGGAAATATAGCTTATTTTTTTTTAGCTCCTGGCAACGCTGGTAAGAACTGTTAAATAGTTGCAAACATACTCGTTAATTCAATATAAAAACATAAAATATACACTTTATGTTTTATAACATTTTTGGCTTGAAACACCTGTATGTCTATGGTTCTTAAAGGGTTAAACGAAAGTAAAACGCAAAGAATTCTAATTAAAAAACCAAAAAACTATATTTTCCAAAAAAAAGTGAATCACCAGGACCACACACGGCAAGTTTAGTTGAGCAATTCTTGATTTTGTAAGAGAGAGAGAGAGAGAGAGAGAGAGAGAGAGAGAGAGAGAGAGGAAAGAGGATTGGAAAGGGGTACAAACTTCCTCGTACTCCGCAATTCCTTTTTGTTCTCTCTTCGTATCTTTTATAAAGATGCAAAAAAAAAAGAAGACAAGTAGCTTGACGCTTAATGAATGACTGAACGAGAATGCTGAAATTGCCGAAACAAAATTGCTGTGTGTAGACACAGCGGCAAATTTTAAAATAGAATAGAGAAAAAATTGCCCAACTAAACCTGCTGTATGTGGTCCTGGCCAATGCAATAAACAGCTAACAATTCGGTTTGTGTATGATGCTACCGACAGTTGCGTAGAACACACTTATACGAGTAGTACTTGTACTTAAAATGTATGCATTAAAAACGGCCAACAAAATATATATTATTACATGTTAAAAGAATATGTTGCACGAAAACAATTACATTAAACAGCTTATAAGCCTAAAAAATATCTAAAAGTAATTTATTTCTTTTACATTTTTATAACAATGTTCGATTCGCATTAAAGCAAAAACAGTTAAAGAGCAAATCAAATACAAAGAAAACGAAAAGAAAAGATAATGTGGCTTAAAAGTATTTCAAAAAGCCAGCTCTTTGTGGCTTTCTTACTGTTATGTTCCAATGTGATGGCAACAAGTGCCACCAATATGGTTCAAATGAAAAATCAGCAGCAAACTCTGGGGCAAACTTCAACCACATCGACAGAGTATAAGCAGCATTCAATTCAACAGCAACAGCAACAGCTGCAACAGAGTAGTGGTACAGCGACACACCCAGACAAAGGTATAGTCACCAGTACGAATAGTATTTTACATGCTTCCAATAGGGGAGAGCTTAATACAGAATCACAAGCATTACCATCAGCAATGTCATCTTCAGCTTCAACAACATTTGCGCAATTGCCTCTAGCTCGTTATGTAGTTCATGACAAAGAAGCTGCAATGCAAGACATACTGAAACATTTTAATAAAGAAAATGATTTAAATGATGCCTATCAAATATTTAATGAATTAAAATTAGAAACACATGACAACAGCAATCATGATCCACCAACACCAACACAATCACCATCACCATCGTCATCACTTATAACTTCACTTTCCAGTAATTTGGCTTTCCCTTGGCATTTATATGACAGAACTTATGCACCGATTCCTCCATCACCTCCACAAATGACTGGATTGTTTTCACATAATTTTAATCCTTTTGAAACTTTTCCTTCACCTTTCTCCGTTATTCCTCGTTTTCTGCCTATAATGAGTTATCCGCAACCTGTATACGTACCATATCCATTAGTAATGACTCCAGATATTTTCTATCCCAGCTTCTCTAGTTTATCTCCATTAAATAATGGCTACGAAGAGTCTATGTCACGTGGTTCTGCTGGCTCATCGTCACATCCTGGTTCTAGCCAACATACTTCCAGTTACTCACGAAATTCTCCAATATATTATATGCGTTTTCCACCTACACCGTATATGTTTCTGCCTAGTCTAGGCATAGGAACAACTACCCCTCCGTCCATGTCAGGTTACTCAAATATATTACCTTATCAATCCTCGATACCTTCATTTTCGCCCATATTTAATGTTCCAATAAATTTTTTGGCTAATGGCAAACCCACTAATATTTATCAAATGAGTACTCCTCCCAATGAAATGCAAAATCCTCTACAATTTGCTAATATACCCTCTAGTTTCAATACTCGTCCTCCACCGCCGCCACCTATTAATCCGTATAGACCTGCAGTATCCTCTTATAATATCTACAATACTCAACCTTCTACTGGGTTATCAAGCCATCCCTCTTACACAAATGCTGCATCTTCTCCAGCTTCTAACTCAATGCCAACTACTTTCTCCTCCTTCTCCTCTCCTTCGTCATTAACACAGCACAATTCAAAGCTGACTGCCTTGAAACATCCCTACTTTTTCAATGGTCGTCCTGAAGACATTTATATTTTACCAAATAATTTTAATCCTCTATATTCATCAGCAGAAAGTAGCACTTTTTATTAAACAGTTGATTAGAATTGTAACCACATAAATATGTATGTACTTGTAAGTAATTAAGTAAGCAAATAAGCATACCGTTATTAAATAAATTCTCAACCGAAGCGCATTTTTTATATAAATCAATCACACCACACAAATGAACAATTTGAATAAAAATCGTGCCCTACATTTGATTGAATCATGTTCGAGAGACGACTAAAAACTGATTGTTTCGTTATCTTGCTCGACATGATTGAATTTAAAAAGCAGAATGCAAACATTCAAAAACCCAGACTCATTCAAAGAATGTTAAAATTTTGTGACAGGGAAAAAAAACTGAGAAAAATAAGAAGAGCATAAAATTGGCATTCGTATTTACTCTCTCACATTCTCTCTCACTGTGCTTGCAATTTTTTTTTTAATTTTTTTTATTAATTTATGTGTTTTTTCAATTAAAACAAATTCAAGAGCAACAAAATTTGTAAATGAGTTTCGTAGACAACTAAAAGAAGTTTTGTTTCCATTTGGAGCACAATATTACTGAGTATGTTAATGTAGGGTAAAATATGTTTTTTTTTATTGTAGATAAAATATTATCGCATGTTGACTCGCACCGAGTTATATGTGTGTGTGTGTATGAAATAAAAGAATGTACTCTTTGGCTGATTTTATTGTTTTTCTTTACACATTCTAATTCTTCAAAATTTACATTTTTTGATCACTTGTTACTTTACATTTTGACATTTTCCATGTAGAATGTTTCCGTAACAATACAAGAACCAGGAAATTTAGGATATATATCCTGTAATTATAACAAATCTTATTCTTTTCGAACCAAGTACAATTTACACATGGCTCCATAATAAATTTTGTTTTGTTTTTACTTCCCTTTTTGAATGTCTTTTCAAAGACTTTTATGTGAGTTTTCAAACTTCGAAAAAAGATCATAATTTTTTACTTGAAGGAGCATTTCTGATGGGCAGGTAAAAATTTTTATTGGCTTATTTATATCCATGCATCAATTAATACAAGATATATGCATGTTGTGCTATGTAATGAACAGAATATTGGCACATTGTTGGAGTTAAATCAATGAGCTTCTTCTTTAAAGTTTTTTTTAATATTTCTACGATATCGGATATGCTGCCGGTCATTCGAATATCTTCTTGAAATTCGTTGAGAATGAGTTGCAATGGGTTCTTTCTAATGCAATACATTGTACGTCAGTGTATTCTATATAAACAAAATTAATTTTTCTTTTTTGTTCGCCATATATTTTTGGACCAGCCACGCTCATTTTCACACTTACTTGTCAACGATTTCCACTCACTACTGTTCACAAAGGTGTGTGCCCGTACTTAATTTAAGCCTGAAATTATGCTTTGAAACATTTTATTTACCACTTTGCTTGTTATAATAATCCTAGAAAAAACATGAACCGCTTTATTTATTTGGATGAGCTTTTTACCTATTATTGATAATTCTATTTCTAAACGGATTTTTCAAAAAATTGCAACATATTGACTCTATACTTTAAAGATACCGACTCATGTAATAAAGAACCGAACATAAGCACTTAGTATTGTTAAATTTTATAGTTTTGCAGGCATGCTAATGCATGTGTTTTAATTTTGCTTTTAATTTTCAATCTTGTCGACCATTTAAAAAACAATCAATTTTTAATCGTGCTCGATTTTATGGGTATAGAGTGCAATGGAATGCTTGATTGTTTGAGTAAAAGCAACATGGTTTTTGTACGTTGAATAAATCACACACACCGGCTTCAACTCTCTGATATAGGGTCCGCCAAATAACTTTTTTTTTTGAAAATGCTACAAAAACATCTTCAATTTTTGTGAACAAGAATTCTTTCAACATGGCCCGATAACGATCGCCATTGACTAACGGCCACTCCTTGCTCATTTTCAAAGAAAAATGGCCCAATTATGCCTCTGGACCAAAATTTGCACCAAAAAGTGACTCGTTTTGGGTGCTTCGGCTTTTCAATGTATGCGTGCGGGTTTTCGGTGCCCCAAATGTGATAATTTTGCTTGTTTACATACCCGCCAATATCAAAATGAGCTTTATCTGAAAAGGTGATTTTTTTGGAAAAATCGGCATCTTCTGTAAGTCGATCGCAAGGCCTACTTAGCGAAGGATAAAACTAATTATCTGTCAAATCAGACATGAGCTAAGTGTTACCATTCACGAAATAAGCACTAGTTGAAAAAAAAAAACGTTCGATGGCGGACCCTATATAATCAAAAAAATTTTAACACCTCGAGAAAATCAGTGTTAATATTTAAAGAAAATATGGAGCAATTGGTTATTCAACTAACTAATTTTTATTTATACTAGAGTATGTCATGGAAGCGCCGTCGACATCGACCAGACGACGTGCCACGCAAATGGGTATTAGTCGACGGTCTTTACAGCGAATTTTGGTACAAGATTTGAAGATGTTTCCGTACAAAGTCCAGACGGTGCATCAGCTGTTAGCTGCTGACCGCCAATCGCGTCTAAGAAACGCTCAAGCCATCCTTAATCACCACCAAGAGGAAGATGATTTTTCATCAAAAATAATCATGAGTGATGAGGCCCATTTCCATCTTAGCGGGTACGTAAATAAGCAAAATTTACACTTCTGGGGCACTGAAAATCCGCGTGTAACCCACGAAGAGCCATTACACCCGCTCAAAGTCACTGTATGGTGTGCTGTTTTCGCTGGAGGAGTCATCGGACCTTTTTTCTTCGAAGACGTCGCGGGCCAAACGGTTACTGTTAATGGTGAGCGCTACAGAGCAATGATCAACGAGTTCTTTTTGCCGCAACTTGATGAATTGGGATTGGAAAACATGTGGTTCCAACAGGACGGTGCAACGGCACACACTGCACGTGCCACAACCGATATGCTGAAGGATGCATTTCCCAGGCGCCTAATCTCCCGTTTTGGCGATTTGCACTGGCCAGCAAGATCGCCTGATTTGACCACTGCAGACTTCTTTTTGTGGGGCTTTTTGAAGTCGCGGGTTTATGTCAACAAGCCTCAGACTCTTGCAGCTCTTAAAGACAATATCCGTCAAGAATGTGAGGACCTATCGCCGGAAGTTTTGGCCAAAGTGATGGAAAATGAAAAAAAGGGCTCAAATGACAATCAACTGTGGCGGCGGCCATTTACATGACATCATATTCTCGACTTGATGTAAAAAAATTAAAAGACCAAATAAAAATAATCCACAAGAAGAATCAAAGCTTTTCATTTTTTTTTAAATTACAGCCAAAAAACATCGGAAGGTTATTTTTGCGCCACCTTGTATTTGAATTTATCAATAAAATTTCTTTATTATTTTCGTAGACTGGCACCTTCCAGTACAAGTAAAATCGTTGACAGTAACAATTACAGTAACAAGTAAAATTTACTGGTTTCAGACAACCTGTAAATGTTTACTGAAAATGTTTAGCACAAGGCGAATCTATACAGGTGGCACCATTAGCAATTCGCTAATCATTTTCTTTCAATGTGTAAAAATTTGTAAAGCAAAAAAATTTTTTTTATGTTTTTGTGCATGAATTTTGTAAATTTTTAATTATTTGTGAAGTATTTGTCATTTTAAAAAATAAATTTTTTAAAGGATTAATTGTCTGAACTTTTTACTTACAGTCAAGGGTATAGAAATATTTTTTAAGTCAAATTAAACTAAAAACCTAAACAAAATATTATAAAACAAAAAGAATTTACTGAAATTACTTTCTAAAAGTAGTCAATTTTCCGGCTAATGAAATTCTTTTCAATAAGTCCCCATTTACATTATGGACATTTCTGTCCGGACAGACGAAGTTTGTAGGCGAGGGGGCAAGTACACAAGGTGTGTAGTACACGACCGTCTGTACTAGAAATTTTTTTGTCTCTCTTTTCAACTTTTCGTAATAATCGTCTTGTTGCTTCATTTCATTTTTGTACACTGTATTAATTTGCCCATATTTTTATAGAAATCAATTTTTAAGACTTATTTATTTATTATTAATTTAATTTGGTTTGCTTCAAGAGTTCTTTTCAATTAATTTTCATACAAATCAATTAAGCACGTCACGAAAATAAATTGAAAGAAGAATTGAAACAATTTCTATCTGGACATTAATGTCCGAAATGTAAATGGTTTAGGAAAGAACAAAAGAGAATTAAAAAAATTTCCGGCAAGAAATGTCCATAATGTAAATGGGGACTAAGCAGTAAAAGTTTAATGGTTTTGGATTTTTTTTTATTATATATTTAATGCATTATGCAAATGTATGATTAATTTTAAGTTTACTTGAAACGTTCTTATAAATAGAGGTAATTAGCTTTTTGGCTTCAAATAATAAGCAGACGGGTTTAAGTTTGTACAGAGAATCAAAAATGTAGGGTAGGGAAAATTTTTAGCTCCAGCCGCGATTTCATAGCAGAATTAACAAGGTACTGACGGTAGAAAAGCATACATCTCCTGCTAACTTTCGTAAACGTCAAAATTTGTTTGCGAGCCAATGTTTCATACCCATACATACACAGAAAGTGTAAGTGTATGAGTGGATTACATTGATATTTTCTCTTTTAGCAGTATATGTGTTTGACACATAGGAGAGAAGAGACGCTTGTTGTTTTTGCATTTTAATGTTTGTTATAAATTTGTCGCTACCGTGTATAATTCTGCCATGCGCGAGTTAAGCTCGAGAGCTTAAAATTAGGCTCAGCACGAGCTTAATTAGAGTTCGTTACATTTTGCGATCGACTAGCAAGCCAAGCTTTATTATTTTTGCTTAGCTCGCTCGCAAGCACAAGCTAAATATTGTTACGTTTTTACACTATACAGGATACCGTGTAATGGAGATGGCTCTGCTGTTTGCAAAAAAGTTTATGTAGGAACAACCAAATCGAAATTAAAAACAAGAGTAGCTACTCATAAATCTGATCATAAAACCAGAAAATTATTAACTGAGAAAACAACAACATTAAAAGCCCACTGTGCAATCAATGGCCACTCTCCCAATATAGAAAATATAAAAATATTACAACAAGAGAGCAATTACAGAAAGAGATTTACTATTAGTCTTGGGTAGTACACGAACGAACTATTCACATTGTACTATTCACTTATTTGAAATGAACGAACTAGTAAATGTTTTGAATTCCTATAGTTCATTTCCTTGCTCTTTATTTTAAATGAACGAACGAACTAAACTTAAACGAAAACAATGACGAAGAAATGAAAGTTGCAAATTATTTTCTTTTACAAAAATGGTATTTAAAACAAATAAACTAAAGAAGAGAAAATGTATTAGTAATGGGAGTGGTAAACTTTTCTTTTCATTAAAATATAAGTTGGGTTATGGCGAACATCTTCTTACTCTAAGAAATCGTGCTCATAGAGTAATTAACAGTGCAAGACCGGGTAAAAACAGGTGGTAGATAAATAAGCCAGATACCGACTGCAGCACCCCCTGCCGGTCGAATTTGTGATGCTAACACATACATACATCAATACGTTCTGTTGTTCCTCATCGCACTTAAATATTAAAAACAGAACGTGCAAGATGTTAATCGTTAACAGTACATCTTCAGCGAAACATTGAACGAAAAATTAAAAGAATTGAAAAGTGTGAAGAGTATCTTTTTTATATAAAAATGTAAGTTGAAAGTAATTAAATTGAGTGCATTAAAAAATACGGCAATAATGTGAAAAATAATATAAGAAAATTTTATTAAATTGTGAACTTTCAAGTGTTTTCTAGTAAATTTTTTTTAAATCGTTTCCCAGCAACCAAATTTAATTTTATAGATTTCGTCATATTGATAACTGTAAATAATTATGAATTTATTAAAACAAGAAGCGTTTCTGACATCATCAATGATGTAGATGGAAATTCAGAACCGCTGAAATTTCAAAATTACGTAGATTTGCACAGACAAAATGCAACATTAGAAAACGATTTCCATAATACACTAAATAATTTGTTTCAGCAAACTTTTCAATTAATAGAATTTATAATAATTTTTACACTAATTAAACAATTTGACTGTAAGGACTCCCTCAAACTTTACTTCTAGACAGCATTGAAAATACATGTTGATCAATGCATATATCGTAAATCCCATTCCGATTGATTAAATATGGTCACCGGAAACATAGTTTGATCTCCGCAAAAATATTATTGTTAATTTGAAGCATCTAAGCATTATTATGATAAGGATAAACATGTCTCTAATTATTTTTAAGAATACCATGTTTATCGTCAAAAATATGGCTGATTTTATCATATTATTTTTGATAACATTTTAACTGAAACCATAAATATGTTTATAGTAAACATGTTATGATTACAATAAGCATAATATGTTTAATTAAATGAGAAAAATTTGGTTGAAAATGATTTGTTCGCTTTCGAAATCCTATACATAAAGTAAGTATAAATCGAAAACTTAATCGTTCATAGCTTTGTGGCTGAAGAGGTTGAGTTGTGAATTAATACTTCTTAACTGCATATGCCTAGTTCGAATCAAATAAATTTTTAAAGAAAATCAAACCCGCAGTTACAATGTAATAACTAAATAAATATAAATTACATGAAACGAAAATATATAAAGAATAAAAACTTTGTTTTAAAAAAGTCATATATAAAAATTTAATTGAAATACGTTTGAATAAAATTGACCAATTCCAATTTTATTTAAATATACGTTGAGATGAATGTTGTGGTTGAGGTATAATATAATTCACCCCTTTGATTTCCTTTGGGTTTCACTTGTTAAGTGGTGCACAATTTTTAGGTTTCTTTTTTTTTTTTTTTTGAGGTTAATAATTTTTCATTTGACTTTATTTTAAGTTTAACAAATTTATAGTTGATAACTATAAATTTATTTGTATTTTAATTTCAATTTAGTTCACGTTTCTGTCAATTTTAATTTCTTTTGAGGTATGATTTAACAATTTTTAATTTTGTAATTATGCGTGCGGCACTTTTGAGTAGAAAATTTAGAATAGAGAAAAAAAACTTTTTTTTTGAAAACCAACGTTACCAGATGAATTGGAACCAGCATTGATTGTTAGGTTCCACTTTGCTATTATAGCGTTTAGTTTTTTATTTTAGAGTATAAATCGGTGTTTGTCCAAATATTGTTTGGACAACGTTTTATAAAAATTGTGTACAAAAATAATAAAAAAGAAAATGTTCGACCCTGACCGGGTGTTGAACCGTCACATCTGCAGTTGAGAGTCTTTGTTAATCAGTCCAATTATGAATTAGAATTCCTCGCGAGTTTTTCTACTTTTAACTTTCTTCTTATCATAAAAAAATTTCTCTGGTCTAGAAATTTTTTCCCATAAGCCAAAATGTTCTTTGGGAAAAAATTTCTAGTGAATATTCATGATCGGGCTGGATATGTTTGGTTTAAAAATGTAGTAGGCCTTTCAAACATACATAATAAAAAATTTCCATGAAATCTCACGGGCACTTTATTTTAATTGAATTAAAAAAAGGAAAGCTCTAATGAAATAAACGATAGGCTTAGGCTCCTTTCTATAACAAATTAAATTCAGGATTATATGTCGCTCTCTTTAAATGTAAATGAGTTCCTTTTCAATTTTGTATTATTATCAGAGAGCTGCAACCAATATCCGTCTGTCAGTGTGAATGTTGAAATCAACTTTCTTAAATCCCTAGTAAGTCAATTTGTTGACCATTTTGTGTAATTTGTCTAAAATATAAAACGGACAAAAACCTCGTACGTAGTTTTATTAAAAATGACAGTCGTAATATCTGTGCAAGAAATGAGAGCAATCGGTAAATACAACCGAATTTTAGATTTTCATTTATTTTTTTTTTCTTTGTTTTTTTATGGAAATTATTAAGCTGTGCATGTGCGTAATGTTATGCACATAAACATAAAACCAGGTAATCGATCTTATACATGTATGCGTGTATTCTGTGTGAAGTGATGGCACTACGGTATAATAGAACTACGAATACAGAAATCTTAAATGAAAGAGGATTTGCAGTTCTTTATTTAATATTAGATATTTAATTAAATATTTATAAACATTTTAAATTAAATAAATTTATTTTGCATTCCTATTGAATATCTTTCTTAAGATTAATTTAAAAATTGAGGGCCTACCAGCATTTTGTTGCTTTTAAAAATAAAATCCTTAGAAGAATTTTTTTCTTAGAATTCAAATTTTGCACCTATTCTTGCTACAATGCGTGAGAGACCTTTTCTACGACTATAGCAAAAAAATCATCATAGCAGATTCGATAGAGAATAAACATAAACAGAACACTCATGTATACGAGTATATTTTTATTTAAAGTAAATTTGCGTATTAAGTAAATCCTTGAACCAACGGCAAAATGCTCTCCATGAAATTGAATTTCATATTTTTTTGTTTATTTTCTTTCCTTTTACATAGAACGCGTATAGAGAACAGAGTACGACATTAGCTAAGCCGCAGTACATTTTTGAAACTCAAAGCCGCGCCGCACCGTCGTTAAAATTTACAATGCAAAATAAACTTCAATTGTTGCATGAAATTTCTTGTAATTTTGTTTTTACTCATTGAGTTTTATATAAAACTATAATTTTCCTTAATTTTAGCAGTGTTTTTTAACCAAACCTAAATTCGATTTAAGCCTACGTTGGTAGTTTACATATCGGCTACTACCGCCGTACAATTTGATAACTCTGAACTTTAGTTGTTTATTTCTTTCAGCTGTTTTGATAGTGCAAGCTTTTTAAGTTTGCTTTTTGTAATGATTTTTAGTCTTGCGAATTTTATAAACCGGTGAAAGTCTCAGTTTCATATATTTTGTTGTTATAATATCTGCAAGACTTGCAAGGGTAGTTTGCATTGAAGAGTGAAAATCCGCAATTGTTTTTTGAACTGAAATTAATTATTTGTTTTAGAATTAATAGAAAATAATTCTTATTAATGTTTGTAATTTTTTTTTATATAATATTTATTTGACCTTTTTTATTTAAACGTCTAGTTAATTAAGCTTGAGGTCGTGTTTTAAAAATTTATTATTATATCGATATTTCGTTACAATAATAAATAAATTTTTATGACAAACTAGCTAGCCGCTTCAAGTATATAATTTTTTTTTTAATATTTAAGAAGAATGTGTAAAGTGAAAAATATGAATATTTGGCTAACATTGTGAAGATTATACGAGTATAAAACTCGGCACAGTCGAATTTAACTTATTCCTCTTTATCATTGGCTAATATATATTGCGTTTAAATTTTGAATAAATTTTACAAATACTCTGTTTTTCTGATACAAAAATCCTAAAATTTATTAAGTTTTTAACTTTACAAATCGATGCTAAAATTTAAGTTTTTCTTAATCCATTTTACGTTTTTCTTCTAAGCTTATATTTAAATTTCTTCTCAGAAATATATAATAAATTAACGCTGAAATTTCTTACTTGTATTCAAAAAAAAGTTACATTTTCAAGCGATGCATTTACAGTTTCCATCAACTACAGAAACATCATTTGAATTTGTAAGGACTCTATTCCAGTTGTCGCAATCAATAGATAACGACGTCGTTTATTTGCGGCGGCTTTAAATTAGTATTCCAGTTGTCGCAATCGTTATTTATCGAAAAGTGTTTATTTATAATTGGTATTTTATAAGAAAATGCGACTGCGAAAAATTAAAAATAAAAATTTTTAAAATAAAGGGACAAACATAAACCAATTTGAAAAACTTGTTTAATTGTTGGAAAAAGTCCTCTCCTTGCAGTAGGAAGTATCATTCCATTTAATTTCAAAGCAAATTAAAAATAAATTATGATTAAAAATTCCTCTTATTGAAATTTGTTTTCTCTTTTATCAAAGAATAATCTGTGGTTTAGGGAATTGTTTTGCCCTAAAAACTGAAATTTTGTTTGGCAAAAAAATTATTGGCCACCACAATTCTAAATTAAAGTTGTTTTACATGCTGAGTTCATAAAATCTCTGGGCTTTAAATCTTAATGTAATTTAAATTTTTTTTCGATACAAACTCTCCATTCGGTAACTTGAATATATCGGAATTCTATTGATAAGTTTTCTTTCTAATACCAGATTATGTTTTTTTCTCATCACTTAAATTTATATTCAAATTATAAGCGAAAAAAATTGTATAACAAAAATTTCAAAGCAAAATGTACCAGCTGAATGTAATACTCGAGATGTGTTTTTGTTTTATTAAAAAAAAAAAACGATAAACTGTCGTCGTCGCAGTAAGACGACTAAATCAGTGTCGAAGTGATGATGACGACAATGAAGAACGAAGTTAAAATAAAAACGACGGCGAAGTTTTCGACGACAACTGGAATAGTTATGATTATTTCCTGTAAATGATGCTGCTGAGAGATGCGTTAAATTCATTCAAAGCTTTAATAGAATGATGTAAAACAATCACCAATATTATGGAAGTCGCCTCCGACTGTCTGTTGACTTTATTCACTGCCGTATTAAAGCGATTATACTGTCGTCTCGACGCTAAAATGGTGTTATCTAAGTCCCCATTTACATTATGGACATTTCTGTCTGGACAGACGAAGTTTGTAGGCGAGGGGGCAAATACGCATTGTGTGTATTCAACTTTTCGTAATAATCGTCTTGTTGCTTCATTTAATTTTTCTACACTGTATTAATTTGCCCATATTTTTATCGAAATAAATTTAAAAAAAATTATTATTAATTTAATTTGGTTTGCTTCAAAAGTTATTTTCAATTAATTTTCATACAAATCAATTAACGCGTCACGAAAATAAATGGAAAGAAGAATTGAAAAAATTTCTATCTGGAGATTAATGTCCGAAATGTAAATGGTTTAGGAAAGAACAAAAGAGAATTGAAAAAATATCCGGCAAGAAATGTCCATAATGTAAATGGGGACTAAGAGAGTTGTGTTACCAGCGACACATCGCTAATTAAAAAAAAAATAAGTGTCATCTCTATATACAATCCCTGTATGTATTAAATATAAAATAAATCACGTTTTATTTGGGAAAGTGGAAATTATGATGAAGAATATCATTTTTTGTTTTTGAAATTTACTTTTTGCAAGCCATTATAAATGAAAAATTCAAATTTAATTTTGTAGTGATTATTTTCCAGTCGGCTTTAAAATTGAGCCTCTATAAAACCCTCTTGGTAAGCTTTGCTTGCTTTCTTCTTCAGCAATTAGTTCACATTGCTTTTCATTTGAAATTTTAATTTTCTCTCAATTTTAAATACTATTCATTTTTAATTTTAAAAAAATTGCCTGTTGCAAGGCTTAAAACATATGGCGACAAATATGTCGTTATTTCAACTTAACGGCGACTTTAAGGCGTTATGAACAGTAATTAATTACTGTCAACGCCGACTTCGTTAATACCATTTTTATGTCGAGACTATCGTTTCTACTCGGCAGCAACTTACATAATAGGGGTTAATCATTGCTGCAGGTTGTTAAGGCAAAATATCCGTCATATAGAAAATTAGATTAAAAATTCTATCCATAATTTTAACTAAACTGATTATTTGTTTTGTTTTCTTGTGTTTATTCAAATCATTAAACAAAAACATTTTTCAAAAAGTTGTTTTGCCTTCAATTTTTATTTATATTGAAAAATTATTAAAATTACAAATGAGCATATAATAAAAAATTAGCCAAGTCAGTCTAGAAGTTATCCGATTTGAGAAAAATTAAAAAGTGGGCGTGGTCTATTTTAATTTTCATTAAAAATTTGAAATTTTTGTATATTCGATCTTATTACTCATAGAGTAAAGAACCGTGTAAGACAGGGTAAAATCGCATAGTAGATTAATAAACCAGTGGCTCGTTTCTGTAACCATATGCGAGAACTTCTCACATCGAAAAGTGTGAAATAAAATATTCCACCGTTTCTTGATTTGTGAGTAAAAAGTGTTTCTGTAGTTTAATGGGAGAAAATGCAAAACTGTTACGTCTTTATTGGAATTTTCCAATGATTCAAATGGCAAATACAATATAAAGTGTCAACAAAGAGAGGAATTTATATAAGATGAATGTACTTCTACATGACATTTTTGTTTGTTACAAATTTTTTTAGTACAAAATGTGAATAAAAGTATTTCAAAATGGTGCGATGCCATCATCTCTGTAAATTTGCTATGGCACACAAAAAAAAAAGAAAATTTATTAACAAGGAATACACATAAAATTTCAATATTTAGCTACAAAAAATATTCCACTAAATTTATTTTAGGTAATTTATTAACTTAAACGATTTAAATTAATTAATTTTCATTTTGTCATTACTTTCACACCCTTCTCTCATGCATTTTAAAATGTTAGATGTTTTGACAGTTGTAGTGAGACTTTTTTCGCAAAAATTTTGTTACAAAAACACTTGTACTCACATTTTTCCAATAAAGTACGTGAAAATCACAAAAATGACATCTGGTTCTCACAAAGAAAAATTACAGAAACACTTTTGTGTAATAAATGACATTTTGTTTCAATTCTCATTGTTTTTTTGTTCAATTCTATTTTTTCTTGTGAAAATTTTCTCGATGCGAGAGTTATAGAAACAAGGTACAGATACCGACTTCAGCGTAACCTGCCGGGCGGATTTTTAACACCAAACCTTCCAAGGCGTAACCCAAAGCCATACACAAAAATTCAATTACATCGGTCCAGCCGTTTAGGAGGAGTACTCATGTACAGCCGAAATTTATATATTAAAATAAAAACTACCTTCTTTTTAACCAATATTTGTTAAAAGTGGACTGAATACTGTCATCAGATACCCCAAAATTATAAAATCTTGCTTTGTGACGAACGACAAAAGGTATCAGGCTAATTCTTACGCCATGCGGTGCACACAGAAGGGTGGTGCATATGCATGTATGTACTCGTATATAAAATTATTAAAATGTAACACTTATAAGTAAAAGTGTTTTCTGTCAACGTTTTATTTTAATAAGAAAAATATAAAAAAACCAATTTAATTTAAGTTGCTTAAAACATTTAAATTAAATAAAAAAAAAAAATTTTACAATGCTAAATACACAATACGATAATTATTAATTATCTTTTTATACTATTTATTTATTTTTTTTTTTTTTTTAATGTAAACAAATGGTAGATATTGCAACATGACACAAATTATTTATGACATGGATTATGAATTGAACCATATTGACTGTTTGCTTGTAATTAAAATTAAAGTAACAAATATTTAAACAAGTGAAGAATATTTTTCTTTACTTGAGTTTATTAAAATTAAGATGCACGCGGAAATGCGTCAACAAATGAGTAAAACAAAAACTTCTGCTGACTGTTCAAATATGACACAATTTCATACGAGTTCATACAATTTTTTTATGTACAAACTAAATAAAATAAAACAGTCAAACAGGCATTTTTTTAGTCTACCTACAACCTTAACTTATTTACAGTCTTTCTACACTATTTTCTCGTAAATATATTGATCGAAGGAACTTCAAATTGAAATATTTTGGCGATTTGTTGTTAATACTTTTAAAATTTATTTAAATCATACCTTCATTACAAAGAAGAGAGCTCAATTGTTTATGAACGATTAAAATAATTGACTAGACAGTAATTATGGTATATAAAAAACTTAACATATCTAAATATTCGTAATTGTAGTTTATATTCTTACTTAATTACTTCGCCCAGCCCAGTCCTTTATTACGTGAGTCGTTACTAATTTTTAGACAAATAGAATTTTAATTGTTAAAAAAAACCCCATCCAAATTAATATAGCCCTCACTACTTTATAAAGTGGTTCATATTTTTTCTAGGATTATTATCACAGCCAGTGCTGTCATAAATGTTTTTGCGAATCTTAAAACTTCTATAAAAAAAAAAAATTTTTTTCAGTCAAAAAATCTTTTTTCTTACAAATCAATCATTAAAAATCAGTATAAATGTGTGTGATTTTAGTTTTATTTTTTTAAATTTAATTAAATATTCAGTTTGCTTTATATTTAGTATGAAATTATGTACTTACACCGAACATAACAAAAAATTTATAAAAAATTAGACTATTGTTATTTAATGTGCTTTAATTCTGTTAAACAGCAAACACAGATTTATGAATTAAAAAGAAATAAATTTTTAAGGCATTTGCTTTTTATGGCCTTCACAAAAAGTGAAAAGGGTTTGTCATTCCGTGTGTAGTTTCTGCACCGTACATAGGACAATCTATATAGTATATATTCTGAATCCTTATAAATAGCGGAATCGATTTAGCAATGACCGTCTATCCGTGTGGATGTTGAAATCAACTTTCTGAAGTTACTAAAAGACCTGCAGAAAAGTTTAATATGTCAATTTGTTGCAAGTTCTTGTCTTCAGTTTGTTATTGAAATTCAGCCCAACCGGTCAATAAATGGCTGAGTTATGAGCTTTGAAGTGCAACTACCTCTTTTCTTACCATTTTTGTAGCGTTTTGTCTAAACTAAAAAACGGACAAAAACTTTTTTTATGCAGTTTTATTAGAAATAATAGCCATGTGTCTGTGCAAGAAACCAGAACAATCGTTAAACAAATGGCCAAGAAAAATAAAAAAAACAAACCGAAATTTTAGATTTTCATTAATTTTTTTTTTGTTTATTAATGGAAATTTTTAACCTCAATCGATCTTATACAAAACTGTGTATGTATGTGTGCCTTTTAAATGCTTTGATTGTAAAGCAGGCGATATACACATCAAATTTCAACATCAATCTGTGCATTTTTGTGTGTCAAACAAATCAAAGTACTTTTGATTTTCATTAAAATTACGCACAACGTGCACATGTGATTTCAATTTAAAAAAAGGCACACAAATATCATAGATTGATGTAAAATTTTATTTGTATCGCCCGCTTAATAACATTACGAATATAGACATAATAAATATGTTTGGTTTAAAAGATTTTTACAAATTAAATTATATTATATTTATTTTGCATTTCTCTTTTATATCTTTCTTAGAATTTCTTTTTTTATTAATTTAAAAATTGCGTGCCTGTAGACATTTTATTGCTTTTAAAAATGAGGTTCTCAGAAAGTCCTTTTTCTTAGAATTCATTAATCTTAGTTTTTTGAATTGAAATTAATTATAATATGTATTTTAGGATTAATATGTATTTAAAGAAAATTATTTTTATTAATGATTGTACTTTTTTTATATAATTTTTATTTGTAAGTTTATTTGACCTTTTTATTCAAACGTCTAGTTTATTGAGCTTGAGGCGGCATTATAAAAATTTATTTTTATATCGATTTTTCCTTAAAATAATAAAGAAATAAATTTTTATAACAAACTACTAGCCCTTTCAATTATATAATTTTTTTTGTGATATTTAAAAAGGTGAAAAGTGAAAAATATGAATATTTAGCTAACATGGTGAAGGGTATATAAGACTCGGCTCAGCCGAATTTATCTTGTTTAATTTGTTGTGTTTAAATTAATTTTCTTTTATTTGTTTTCATCACAATGTCAGATTTTCTTGTATAGTGTCGTATTTTTTGTTTTTTCCTTTTAATAACAAAACCGCAGTTTTGTGATTAAGTACACCAAGATTTTGACTACATTTTGGCAAAATCTAGTAACAAATTAGATTTCGTTTTGTATGTTATTTTGCTGCAGTGTAAATGCCCTATAGTGAAGTCTTACAAAATTTTAAAATTATTTTAAACAAATATTTAAAAACTATTTATTGCCAAATATACGAATTTCTTAAGAACTTTTTGCATCTCAAAAAACTTGCTAAAAAAAAGATAAATTTTACAATATGACAACGCTGATCACAACCAAAGTGGTAAATAAAATATTTCAAAGCATAATTTTAGGATTAAACTATTATAAGTACGGCTAGTGAAAGTCGTTGAAAAATAGGTATAAAAAAAGACGTGACCGGTCCAAAAGTATATAGCGAGCTTCCTTGGAGTACCAAATTTCAGATAAATCCGTTTCAAAACAAAGATTTTTAGAGCCAACAAACAAACAGAAAAAGTATTTTATTAACAAAAAGATTAACAAAAAAAAAAAAAAAAATATTCAAAAAAATTTTTGTACCCTTCACTGTAAGTAAATTCCGTTTGAGCCATACTATAAAGTATATATTTTCTGGATCCTTAAAAATAGCGGAGTCGAGTAACCGATATCCGCCTCTGTCTATGAAATCGTTTAAATAAACTTTCCGAATTCCCTAGACAACGTACAGAAAAGTTAAGTAGGCCAATCTGTAAGTTGTTTTTGTCTTTCAGTTGCTATTGAAGTTCATTTGGATTGGTCCATAAATGGGGGAGCTATGAATCAAAAACGACTAGTTCTATTTTTGACCATTTTTTGAGTGGGTGTTTTGCTTATTTTGTCTAAGCAACGAAACGGCCAAAAAAACCTGGTATGCAGAACAATAGGTCCACAAATGGCCGAGGAATATCAAAAATACAACCGATATATCACATTTTCATTTATTTTTGTTTTGCTTTATTTTTTTATGGAAATTTTTAAGCTGTCATGTGCGTAATGTTTTGTACACACAAACACGAAAGCTAAAAAAGTGTTTGTGTGGTTTTTAATGCCTTGTGTGTAAAGCATTACGAATACAGCCATCTTTATGAAAGAGAATTTTTTTCGATTTTTGCCGTATTAAATTTGTTCGACTTTAAAAGTTTTTCTAAATGTTTACAAAATTAAATTAAATTATATATAATTTGCATTATAATTTAATATCTTTCTTAGAATTTCTTTTTTATTAATTTAAAAATTGAGTACCTGCAGACATTTTATTGCTTTTAAAAAGAGGTTCTCAGAAAGGATTGTTTC